>OX465247.1:11298384-11372440 GCA_949987775.1 Aproaerema taeniolella | reverse complement strand
CGACACGTTCGCCTATTTTTCTTGGAAATGTCGAGTCACGTACTGAACATCAAAGATTTCGGGCGACGAGGACCGCTCACGACCGACCAGCAAATTTCCCACAAAAGGCTGCCCTCAGACATGACACTCGATTGAGAACCCGTCGAGAGCGTACGGCTTTAGATAGCGTAACGACCATTAGAGGGTTCCAAGAGCCTCCAAGAGGGGATAACGAACGGCCTGAACATGTCTAGTAGCCTGATTTGATATCAAAGGGAGTCACTAAGAGGCACATTGTTGTATCCCTGACATTTACTTACCTACCGCGAAAAGGCGATGTTGTAACCGAGATAATGGAGCTCTGTTTTTGTAAGCCCCCTTTGTTAGATTGATTACCCACATAATATCGTCATTTTGATTAGTTTCCATGCTTTTATACATACACAAGTTAATATGGCAACATTTTCTACAGTTTCATTGATCTAATCTACGAATTGAAACGGAGGAATTATTTTATCTGTAGTAAACATTACAAGGTTGTACGCTACACCATTGGGTGGCTATGATCCTAACACTGTAATTAATTTAATAAGGATTTATCAAAATCATTTAAGTATTATAACTGCATCAAATTGGAAACTTTATTAAAGAATTTATGCAATAACCATCACAAAATTACTACGTCACTTAACTTCATGCAAGTAATAATAACAATTTTTAATAGCAACGGTGGCATTTACAAATTCACGACTATAATCCCTTTCGGGGTAGGCAGAACGTTATGTGGTTCTTGAACCACTTAATGCCAAATTTAACATTCATTCCGAATTCCGTGGGTTATTATATAGAAAATGACTCCAATGCTGATACTACGTTGAAAGATTTTTTTAATATTATAGTTTTTATAGTATTTCTGTGGCATCTGCCTACCCCAATAGGATACAAGTGTGAGTGAGTTTATTTATGTTTCACAAGTTTTTTAAAACTCAGAAAAATATGATGAAAATGCCAGAATAAAATTGTATGTATTCTAGCGCGCGTTGATGTCTTTTGTACTATAATTTTGTCACTTTTCAAATATGGCTTACGTCCAAAAATACTTTGAACGTTCTGATGTAACATTATATCACTAGGAATACTAGTGATTGACAAAGTGGTCGAGGTTTGACCACAGTTTTTAACATTTTTATCTTTCTGACATGTGACAGATTTCGTATAAACAGGGTGGTTCAAAAATACCCAGAAGATCCTCAAATCAGTCTTCTGACACTCGTTTAAGTCCCTATAAGTCGAAATTCATTGAATTAAAAAAAAAAATGACATGATTTTCTAAATCATGTTCGATTACCGATTGACATTGAAAAATGTCAAGTTCGATTACCGGGTGGGGCAAATATTTGTGTAAAAAGCAGATGTTTGTTCTCGGGTCATGGGTGTTCGTGTCTGACTTTGTGTATGTTTCAATTGACCCACGATACAAGGGAAAACCTTAGTGTGGGCCTTTGAGTGTGTAGCGTTTATTTATTTATTATATAAACTTTACAAAACTAATGGTGGTGTCAAGTGACTACGCCCGGTTGATACTTCAAATCTCTATTGTTAGGATATAGGCTTGATAAGTCAATGATTTCTGAAATGACTGTGTGTGTATAGGAGCGTCTGGTGGCTATCACGAGAAGCGGTTATTGCACCACCTGCTGGACCACTACAACGTGCTGGAGAGGCCGGTGGTCAACGAGAGCGACCCCCTCCAACTCTCCTTCGGCCTCACGCTCATGCAGATCATCGACGTGGTACGTACCCCCATGTTTCATCGTCACTATGACGTCACCACTACAACGTAATAAAGAGACTGGTGGTCAACGAGAGCGACGTCGACCCCCTACAGCTCTTTGGCTTCACGTTCATGCAGATCATCGATATGGTACGAACCTCTACGTGTCGTCACCATCACTTTGAGACATCGGAATGGGTTAATGGGACACTAAAACATGCCTGATGAAATTTTTGGCTCCGAAATATTTGCTCATTAATCGTTTCTTTTGCACAGGTAAGTAATCTCCTAAAAAGAAGATAAACTTTTATGATAAAATTTTCCGAATAAAAACTCTCATTACTTTAAATTGCAATTATTTTTTAATTTTATTTTTGTTAGTGTACCTAAATATGTAAATAAATAAAACATAATGTACCTGATTATCTCGGTTAGAAATTAACCACACGTTTTTGTTGACAGGATGAGAAGAATCAGCTACTAATAACCAACATCTGGCTGAAATTGGTAAGTGATCGTGTGTTTTATTAAAATGACTCACAGCATACTTGTACTGTGGGTCCACAAAGCAACCGGACCTCGAAAACAAATGTCTGCTTTTTATAAATGTTTTCTACAATTGTAAAATAAACAGTCTTGCTGGCACTTAACCGAACCTTGATCATTATGTATAGAGCTACGGCGAAAAGTTTGGTCGAGTGGTAGTGACGCTGCCTCTCGATCGGCAGGTCCTGGGTTCGATTCCCAGTCGGGGCAAATATTTGTGTAAAAAGCAGATGTTTGTTCTCGGGTCATGGGTGTTTGTGTCCGTCTTTGTGTGTTCCAAGGGACCCACGACACAAGGGAAAACCTTAATGTGGGCCTTTGAGTGTGAAGCGTTTAAAAAAAAAAAACAAAATCAAAATCAAATCAAAGTTCTAAGGGATATGTTTAAAAAAAATTTTGAAATATATTTCTATATATTTCTGAAACTTCAAAGCTTCCTATCCATATACTTACGCCTATAATACTTTCCGTAGTAGGCAGAACAAGAACAAGATGACATTTCTAAAACTTACCTACACAATTTTAAGTTCTACAATTATAATTTTGTTGATATGATAACACATTCAAGAGGTTTCCTTGCGAAAAATGTTCCCTTTATATTATTTGTGCACAAACGTGACCGTACCATTACTATTATATTTATACAAATGATATTTTATGACCTTTTATTTATCTCTACTTACATTTATGTACCTATAAAGTGTATAGTATCCATTGTGTCACCCGTTGACAACGGATATGTTAGTCAATTATTATTTAATCCATTAGGCTGCTCACATGCCACAAGCATACAGTAAAACTGAACTTTACTACAAATTGTGGTATAGTAGATAATGGCATCAATGCAGTGCGGTTTTGGCCTGAATTTGGTTTTGCATAACTTCATTCAATTTCTAAACCCAATGTTTAAATGAATTTGACTCAACAGAACTAAATAATTATGAATGTTATTTATATGGACCTTATATGGGCTCTACAACATGTTTCTCTATTGTGTATTATTATTGTTATTTTATTACTGTATGATCTTGCCTGTTCTATGTGTTGTAACGTTCGGAATAATAAATTTATTTTTCTTTCTACTTGAGTCAACTTTTAACTTAACAACTTTTAAATGATATATGACGTAAAATAAATAATTATGTCACACATTTATATCATAGAATGTACGGCCTTGTCGCTAGTAATAAAAATAAATTAAATAAATTCCAAAGAAGATCCTTTACGAACAAACTAAACAAGCAAAAGAAGCGGCAAAAACTGTTGTAGATATTCAAGTTCCTATACGAAATATTCCGTCAACCGTGTGTTTGTTGACGGACCGACAAAACGTCCAACACGACTTTCCCTCCAATACAATTAGCTGCGCAAACAGCTGGGACCTTACGAACAACCAACACCGAAAGTAATGGTGTTTTCCATACACAGTATTACAGCATAATTAAGTGTTTGCAAACTAATAAGCAGATGTAGAAATTTACGACCTCAATGAATTCGTTTTACAAGAACTGTGTATATTATTAGTACTTACCTATCTGAATAGGATTTCTGTACCATATTATTGTAGGTACACTTATTGACATATGTTTATATTTCTTGCAAACACTGTTACGTCCGTCTATAATGATTAGCCACGTGTGTCTTCGTCTATAAATATACGTAGTTAAAAATACATACTTTCTGCTACGACCTTCTATGTGCCTAAGTATTATTAATATCAAGTGGCTTCAGCAATAAGTTTACTGCTTTAAAATTACCCTTTTCGACCCTAGGAATGGAATGACATGAACCTAAGGTGGAACACGTCTGATTTCGGTGGAGTTAAAGACTTACGGGTGCCGCCACACAGAATATGGAAACCAGACGTCCTCATGTACAACAGGTAAGCAATATCCTGCACCTCAATGAAATCAACTTGTCATGTTGTCGTTTATTTTCACTATCCAAGAAGGAAGGATAAAAGCTCTTCCTTGATTTATTTGTCGTATTAAATAAACAGTTTATAAGTGACATTATCCGCATATAGACTTTATTAATTTATAGAGTCATCGAGTTGATAATTAAATTAAAAATAAAAGAGATATTTTCATCCTTTACCTACAAGTATTATAAAGTATTAGGGTTGAATATGAAAAGTGGTTCACACTTGTTCGTTGAACTTACAACAACTAAGTAGAAAAACCTAATAATAGAACTTCGTTCTAATTTACAAATTATTTATGTTTATGTTTTATTATTTTAATGATAAGAAAAACAAACAAAAATTTATTTTACACTTGAGTACCTATTATTATTTATAATGTTGTTGATTTCGCATGCCATTTGCTGATTAGTTATGTTTTTAGTTAATTCCATTTAAATAATTCTATCAATTTGTGATTTTAGGTTGACAATTGGTTTGACTATATTTTAGTATTACAAGCTATATTCTTTGTAAAAATACCTCTTAAATATACTTCATTTTCACCCATTTAATTTAAAAAATATATATGTAGGACTATTCTACAGTTGTTGATTTTTTATTTATTTAATTTAACTTCATGATTATATTTTATGTTTTTCTAACCTCGTATTTTATTGTAGTCAAATACGGTTTCTTATTAAAAATATCATTAAGTATACAAATCTGATTGTATTACGATATTGTGATTGTTGTATAAATTAATTAATACCTTAATACACACATCAACACGGTCTATTGCACGATTTTTCATACAAAAGAGGTATGTTTGAGAAGCTATAAAAGTATACTCGAGATACATGGAGGGCTATCATTTTCAGACGAGCAAGTGCTACACCTGAATTTTAAATTCTAGACAGTAAATCTTGTTTTACTTGAAATTTGTGAAAACGTGAAGAAAATGAAAAAAAAATTGCGTAAATTCGATTTACGCAATTTTTTTCATGCAATATCCCTAGACCGTGTTGATGTGTATACGATTGTGATACAATTATGAGAAATAAAAAAAGGAAATTTTTAAAACTTAATTTTAAAGGCATTTAAACATTTCAAACAATAATCAACTTAATTAATTAATCGGGTGCAACTGCGTTTGTGGGCAAGTGCAAAGAGTGCAACTACGAACGGGTGCATATGCTACGGACCCTACAAAATCACTAAAAATATATCAATTTCTAGTGCGGACGAAGGCTTCGACAGTACGTACCCCACAAACGTGGTGGTACGAAACAATGGGTCGTGCCTGTACGTACCACCCGGCATCTTCAAGAGCACTTGCAAGATCGACATCACGTGGTTCCCCTTCGACGACCAGCGCTGCGAGATGAAATTCGGCAGCTGGACTTATGACGGATATAGTGTAAGGAAAATATCACTTGTATTTATGTAGTATAATGTCTAGTGTCTAGCCTGACGCGCTCTTTACTAATTGGAGAGATAGTTTGATGCACTCAAATTCCTGAAATATTTTGAGAGTTCCCTTTGTATTGACTTGTGAACTAGTGTTTTATTCGTGATTTTATTGTTTTTTTCTCTTAAAATATCCAATAGAAAATCCATAACAAAAGAGCCACATTTAGGCACAAAATATGGATGGGCGAATCGACAGTGTCACTATATATATGTATTTTATTTTTATTTTTAGTGTAATCAGTTTTCGGTGATTGAACATAGATATTTTACAACAGAACGTAAGAATTGTTAAAAATACGATTACACATATTATGATGATAGCGATGGCGATACGTATGGTGACATTTTCAACATTCCTACAGAGATTTGGCTAACGATTCAGAGAGTACATAACACTATCATTCGTTTTGTTCACTTGCAGAAGCGATAATGCGTTATGAGATTTGTAACGAAAGCTATAATCCTTAGTAATCGTAATTCCAATATATACTTAATGTAGAGTAGAATAGAACCTTTTTTCAAACGTATTTTTTATTTATGATTCAATCTAATTTCCTATAAGCCTGCTAATCAGTTGCCGTGCGAGATTCTCTTGGTTCTTACAAAACGGAAGGGAATCCAAGTCACGCGAGGATTCGTTCCAAGCCCACCACTAAGCTTAATTGCATTTAACATTGAGTGACAACTTGTAATTGCAAGTTAACTCGCCAAACGAGTTAATTAAGTTCAGGTTCAATGGGGAATTTATTTTTACAACGACTCAACGTCATCATTTTAATACCAAATAAGCAAAAAATTAAATATATTTAAAAGTGATAGGTCACATTTATAGTTAAAAGTTTAATTGTTTTGAGGTTTTAGAATAGAAAGGGATTTGTTTTCAAACGCCATAACATACATTCAAACCGCAGTACACACAAAAATAATATAAAACCTTTGACAGTATTAATAAAACTTCAATTCATTACATACAATACAAAATTATCAAACAAACAATTAATAGGACGTTGCCTTGATACTGAAATAAAACAATAATAATAATAAATAATTATTCATTAAACCTATAATTACACAGTAAAAAACTTAGGGTTATGTGTACAAAATAAAAGGGAAAACTTAACACTATGTGCCTGAACTAGGTTAATTAATATTACCTGTATCTCAGGAGTCACAGACCCTCTTATCCTCTCACTGCGGCCAAGACACCTTTAGCCGTCATTCTGATCAGTCTTGTGAGTCTGCTTGACTGGCAGTGAGAAAATCCAATCCTGTGCACATTGCACGAGGTTCACATCCCATTATCCTTCCCACCTTCCGTTTATTGTCTTAGGTCGCCTGGCAATAGACTTCCCGAATTTATTTATATAAGTATTTATTGTTGGAGATTTATGGTTAGGGTTAGGCTGTTAGGAAACTAGGGTTGTTTGTATTAGGTAACGGCTTTCCCTGGCTTTCATGTATAGTCAGTTAGCTAGTACATACACCACAGTACTACCTATACAATTACACTTGTTTTAGACATACAACATACGACACAATACAAATAGACTTATATCTAGTTAACTGATAATACAAATAAGTGCAACTTAGTGTGATGGATTTAATTTTTTTATCTCTCACAGTTGGACCTTCAACTACAAGACGAAGCGGGCGGCGATATAAGCAGTTTTGTCACGAATGGCGAGTGGGAACTTATAGGTCAGTGCATTTATATGATAATTATTACACGATACGCACCAAAAGGCACTTCAAGCGCATTCGGAGAACTACCGAAAGGCGCAAACAAAAGTTTTGACTTAAATATACCGTTATTTTTAATAATAATTCGAAATAATTACAAGTTATTGTTTTTAATCAACCAAAGTTATTCAATTTCGTTTATTTTCCAATTCCTTTGCAGAATGGGTTTTATTTGCATGATGTCACAGATATTCTGAGATCGAATTAAATTTTATACAATCAGCCGTAATAAATATGAACATTTTGCTCTGAGAACTACCTGCTCCGAATTAAAATCACACAATATTAGAATAAAGAACACGTCTAACTTGATAGTTTAACTTTTATTAAAGTGGAACAAAGTTGCTTTTATAAAGCTTGATCTGCTCTTGACTGAAGCCAAAGCCCGGTTTGGGGCATTATCAGTTGTTTTTGTCCTTTGGTGTGATGATCAAGATCATGCAGGCTATTTTACTGATTGTCCCAAATCTTTTTCTGTTTTAATTACGAGTATCTCTCTACATACTTCCTACCGATTCTCGTCGTTTAAAAATTAAAAAGCTGTATCACAGCTTAATCTGCTAGTAATATTGTTACTAGCAGAGTAAATTTGGTTAGCATAATGAGAGGTTAACATTTCAAAAGAATTGCTTACCAGAGATAAAGACTTTAGTGAAATAGAGTCATTTCAGATTTAGGTCTTAGACGATAAGGTTTTTAAAGAGGTTTTTTATAAAGCACTCCTTGGAGTTTCCTGCTTATTTTTCTCGGGGCAAGACTGCACCTTCACGAATAAGCGTTAAGTTAGAAAAAATCATGTGATTCAATTCTCTACTTTCACTTATTTTAAGTAACATCCTAAATGTTCTATACGATAAAGCTATTTTGACTTTGACTTTTTAGGTAACTATCATTCCGCCTGGGACTTCAATTTCGTGGGAATTCGGAAAAATATGTAGCCAAGATTTAGGTAGCCTATGTTATTCAGGAATAATGGAGGTAGCAATTTAATGGTGAAAGATTTTTTTATATTGATCCAGTAATTGTATAGCCTATTAAATGCAAACAAACAAATAAACAATCAAATCTTTCATGTTTATAATATTAGTGTAGACTATAAGACAGGGGTGGCCAACTTGATTATACCCAAGATCTCCTGTTTACTAACGAAACCCTGTGCGATCTACCAATTACATACTTCTTGAAATCTTAATTGAAACAGCATAGTTCACAGTACACAATCATGTAGTATTTTTTTATTATATTAAGAGAAAATACCTATTTTTTTATTTTTTTGCCTTGCCACGATCGACTGGACTAACAGTCGCGATCGACCGGTCGATCGCGATCGACCGGTTGGCCACCCCTGCTATAGGGGAGATGCCCGGGACTTTATTAAAAGGAACCTTCGTGCCAAATTTTAGCTTTCTACGGGTTTGGCCTGAGCGTTGATGGGTCAGTGACACAAGAACTCTAATCTATACTAATATTATAAAAAGATCTATACTAATATTATGAAAGATTTGATTGTTTGTTTGTTTGCATTGAATAGGCTCCGAAACTACTGGACCGATAAAAAAATTATTTCACCATTAGAAAGCTACATTATCCCCGATGGACATAGGCTACATAATTTTCCCCAATTCCCACGGGAACTTAGTCCCGGGCCGAATGATAGTTTTATATAAATAGATAAATTGATTATTGCAACTTTACAACTTATTATGTGTCTCAGGCGTGCCAGGCAAGCGGAACGAGATCTACTACAACTGTTGTCCGGAACCGTACATCGACATCACGTTCGCGGTGGTGATCCGACGGAAAACACTCTACTACTTCTTCAACCTCATCGTGCCATGTGTGCTGATCGCCTCCATGGCACTCCTGGGGTTCACCTTACCTCCCGACTCGGGGGAGAAACTTTCTTTAGGTACGCTTTTGTCAATTAATTTGACATCATGTTTTAAAATTAGAGAATAAAAATGAAATTGTCCTTCAAGAAAGTGCCTCTCTCACTCAAATGTCGTCATTTACAGTACTAATATGCTATTGGGAAAAAAAGTAAACTTACGTGGTTTCAACACGTAAGATAAATCTACAGAGAGCTAGATATTCTTTTCTATAAGTAGCCATTATAAAACTTTTTTAATATAATAATAATAATAAAATCATTTATTATCAGGCATCTAAGGCCCATAGATAAATACCTTACAGACTAACATACATATGAATTATAATTAAACAAAGTAAAATAAAACTAACACTATTTCCCGGGTGTTTTTCCGGGGGTGTCTGCAGCCGGGAATCTCCCTCGAAAACGGCGGAACACCACGCCCTCCGGCCAAAAGCTCTCCTTCATGACTGTCTCCAGCATGAACGTCGGGAACCGCACCACAAATGCTTTGAAACTAGCATGGTGATGCGATTCCAACGGTTTCACTCTTTGGAGACCTAAGGGAACTTTTGTCTTCTGCCGGATGTACTCGACGTCTTGCACCTCAGTGCTGTAGTGCAGTCGCGACAAGTATACAGGCGTGCTCGGAGCTTCAGCCCGCAGACTCACTTCATACATATATTTTTTAATCTATGTCGTACTAGAACTGCTATCATGTTATTGTCGTGACACTTTTATCCTTCACGAATATTTCCTATGTAGAATATTGAAAACCCTTCACCACAAACTTCTATGTAAATGATCTTGGATAGTTGAATGGCCTTTTAATTTTTTATCTTTCATCCAGGTGTAACAATCCTACTGTCTTTGACGGTGTTCCTGAACATGGTAGCAGAGACGATGCCAGCGACGTCCGACGCAGTCCCACTGCTGGGCACGTACTTCAACTGCATCATGTTCATGGTGGCCTCTTCCGTCGTCTCTACCATCCTCATCCTCAACTACCATCACCGGCACGCAGATACGCACGAAATGAGCGATTGGGTAATTACAAAAAATCATCTGCCTTCGAAAATCCATATTTTCATGATGAGACGTAATTGATCATCTTCAACTGAGTATTTTTGCGAAATCATATGATTTTTCTTGAATTTTGAAAGAACCTTTATGGCAAAACAAATTAGGATGCTGATCCCATTAACATGATATGTAATTTTGTTGAACAGATACGAGTCGTATTTTTATACTGGCTGCCATGGCTCCTCCGCATGTCGAGGCCGGGTTCGGCGCTCGGGCCCCCGCCTGCGCGCGCGCCGCCGCCGCCGGATCTGGAGCTGCGCGAGCGCTCCTCCAAGTCGCTGTTAGCGAATGTGCTCGACATCGACGACGACTTCCGGCACGCGCACGCGCAGCAGCCAACCTGCTGCCGATACTACAGGTCCCTCGACGATCTACACGAACACTACTCTCCGTAAATAGCACGGTTACGATACTACACCCCCGCCTCGAACGATCCGCAGTTAACACCTGACCGAAACAGCTATAACATCGACTTCACTAGAGATTTACAAATCACATTTACTTCACTCTTCACTCGATCTTCCACTCTAAATCTGGATCTTTTTCATCTGGCGAGCATAAATCCAGTAGTGCCCTCTGTTCCTGGCTCCACCCGTAGTTAGGGCGCACGCGCAAGCGGCAAACTACAGAGTGACGTTTGTTACAGGGGGGCTGAGGAGAACGGCGCGGGCTTGGCGGCGCACAGCTGTTTCGGTGTCGACTACGAGCTCTCGCTCATACTCAAAGAGCTTCGAGTCATCACAGATCAGGTAATATTAGGACTTGCTCTGAATCAGGTAAAAGATTTGAAAACAGATTTGAAACGATGATATGTGTTTCAGATGCGCAAGGACGACGAAGATGCGGACATTTCGCGCGACTGGAAGTTCGCCGCCATGGTCGTGGACAGACTGTGCCTTATTATCTTTACCCTGTTCACAATCATTGCCACGCTAGCCGTGCTGCTGTCCGCGCCACACATCATGGTGTCGTAGCGACCCGCCCGCTTACGGCTGCGCGTATGCGTAACGTTCTGTGATAAAGCGAGTACTTGTTAAGTTGTGATGTGCGATGAGGCGCGGGCGCCGCCGCCGTGGCGACGGAGTTGCCGCCACCTGCCTCGCCGCCCGCGCCCCCCTATAGACATAAGTAACCGCTGACTGCCAATCCTATGCGCTCAACCAAGTACTGCCTGTCCCAATAAGTGTCCTCTAAATTCTGTGACCTCCTTTCAGCGACTATGCTCTTTTTCTCCTAAGAAGTTACAAAGAGATGTCAATCGGTCGTGATGCTAAGAGCATTGATCCAAGATCCTCAAAAAATCAGTCATGATATTTGTTGAATCGCGATGAGAGTGGTGCCGAACTGACGACGATGCTTGACGTTAGACAACATAGTCGCCACTTCGGATGACCATCAGTTCATCTAACCACCAGTGGCCAGTTCAGAAATTTTAGCACAAAAACGTCTTCCTTCATACCGTTGAACGACCTGGTTCGCATTAAAAATTTAACTTTGTTAGAACTTTCTCGATTCTTGAAAAATCTATTGTACAGTTTAGTATTGGGCAGTTAATAAGCAATGGCCCTTTGTTTCCTTCTTGTCGATTCCGTGAATCGTGGTTATTATCCCTAACTTTATTTTCAGAAGTATTTGTGTCAGTAGCTAGAATAGAAACTTTACAAACAATGTTGATTCAATTGGTACAGGTTGTGATATGCCTCGTTGTGAACGGGTCGATATTGTTATAAATGGTAAAATACCCATGGCTATAGCTTAATAAAGCATTCGTTAAAAGTTGTAGTTAACAAAATATTATTTTATTAAATTCATACCTGGGTCTTTCGGAACGATTTATACAAATATCAAAATTATAACATTAATCATCTTTATACCCACTTCTTTCAATATAGTTACAACGTTCATACTGCAGTTATATCTTCATTAGAATTTGAACGAAGTTTCTCTATATCAAGTCTTAATTAACAAAGGCTACACCCTCCTTTCGGGTGCAGAACAAGTTCATATGGTGACATCGTATTTTGTACCATTTTACAAAAAGCAATAAACATTAAAGTTAAGTTTGTTGATAGGGAACAATGTCTGGTGTGCTTAAGATAGTAGACAACAGTCGACAAGTCCCTTGCCCATGTCGGTCCGCGCAAGCGCTCATCTGCCACAGTACCGTGACAACTCATTACTTTCATCGTATTCATGTCCTCTGATCAACTACCTATGTAAAAATACGTTTTGACCCAATCCTGACATATACAAGGAAAGGTATTCATTACTTTATCTTGAATGCTATTTTCGAAAACGTTGTAAGCCTCTTAAGAGGAAACCATCCACGATATAGAAGCGAGCGCGGCGGGTACGTAGCAGTTTTATGTACCCCCGCACAGCTTCTACAATGGTTTCCTTCTTCGAGGTAAAGCGAAGAAGTAATTGTAGGCGTTTAACAGAGGAAGTTGCGAACGGCTACGATTATAAGCCAATGTTTTCTGTCATCGATTTGTTTACTGTTATTATACAATACATACATTTTCGACTCATCGACCACTATCGGCGGTTGTGTGGGGACCACCCGGTCGAGTGAGTTGCGTCTAGTTTTTCTAGTGAAGCCCTTTGCAAACTGCAGACTGGGCTTACCCATTAAATAATGGGACGACTCGGGGTCCCCATAAATTGTTCAATTGTTAGGGTTAATACTCTGAATTGCACTTTGTTTATTAAATATAAACGAATGAAAAAAAAGGCCTTTTTATTTAAGTACCTTTTTTTTCTACCCTAACAGCGCAAAAACGAATTTATTGACAAGCATAGCAACCAAAGTATATTTATTAATTTTGGAGTATTTATTAATTTAAAGGAGCATTTCATTACAAGACCCCGTCCGAATAAGTGAAGCTTGGGTGTGTTAGCGAATATTTTATCTTCTTCTACGTAAGTATTACAATACAATACAACCCTGACCTATATTCGGGGCACTTGCCGGGCTGTAGACAATCGATGGTATCCCGTGGGATAACCGCACATGCGCAGTGCGTCCCACGATAATGCCGTGGAAATCGCCTCCTCTACACAGGAAAAAATCAGTTTTTTGGCCCAAATTTACATAATGCCGAAGTCATTAAAACGCTTTGCTATGAATGATCACCATGCCAACAAAATAAATGAAAACAGGCAAGACTTAACTGGCATTAATTAGATATAGTCAAAGTTTTTCTTTTAAGATACAAAGAGACTACTTAAAAATAAGAAAATGTAGCAGGCTGTAATAAGAATACACATAAAATAAAACAATTAGCGAGCATTTTTCGTAATGTGAAAACGTCGCCCACGTACTTAGTACAATTTATCAGCTTTAAACCAAGTGCATACGTTTGGGCGGGCGGGTGTCGAAGTATGTAGATAAAGATGTCTTCTAGGCGTTGAGTTGCTAGAGCTCCCGATTTGGCACTAGTCGGGAGTTTTAGTCCTGTCCCGGTTATGACCAACGTCAAGCTCTTTACGACTGCTCTAGACAGGAACTTCTTATTAAACTTCAATTTGTACGTTGCAAAACTTACGTTTACAGTGCTTCTAAACAGTGTCTGTCTGGTTCTCGTCATTTGAAAATCAACTGACTTAATTCGAAATACGCAATTTTCCGAACCACTATAAGAAAATAGAAGCACTGTAAAAAGTTTGGTCAAAACAGAAAAAGATAAAAGATGTGCTGTGTTCGTATTTATCCATTTAGGGTAAAAGGCAAGTACTAGATACGACAGCACATCAGAAAACACATGTTAACCTTCACGTCGCCCTTATCTGATTTGAAATAGCGTTGTCTTTCGTAGTGCAAATGTGTAACCTGAAGTGTTATCTGTACAATGGAAAGGCAGCTATCCATGTTTTGAGCCTGGCTACCCCACATGGGCGAGGGTGCAAGTGTGAGCGGGGCAAGGAGCGGACGCGGGGCGGGGCGCGGGTGCGGCAGTGCCGGCCGCCATGTCGGGCGGGTCGCGCGCCTTCGTTCTGATCGCCGCCCTACTCGCAATCCTCTACTCAGGTACTTCGCTTACTATTTAACCCTTAATACTTCTAGCCCTTTAACTGCATCGTCAAATACCACGCTTGTCCTCAAGGTTTTCAATCAGCATTATCAGTTTCCGCTGTTTAATTTCTCCAACGAACTGATTAACTGTTTGCTTATCTATTCAAATCTTCAACTACCTAATTTATTCTAAAGTCTTCACTTATCTTTTGTAGGAAAAGAGAGTCCTGTGACATAGTGACTGTATCAATTTTGAAGTATGATGATTTTCATTCAGAAAATTTTCAGTCTCTCCGCTGTTTAATTATAACATTCAACAGCTTAAACCGGCGACAATTAACCGTATTTTCCGAACAGCTTGGTTAAAATAAGATTTAAATGCCTTGGAAATTTTCTAAAATTGATATTATAAAGTGATTTTATAACGCGGTTAAAGAGTAGATGTAACCATTAGATTCATCTCGCGAGCGCCTTATTGATCTGTCGCGCTGCAGCATCACGCGGATCTCGAACGATTCCAGAGATTTCAGATGTTTCTCGTACACAGACATAACTTTATCAAATTCTTTTTACTAATATTAGCTCTTTCGTTATTGATTTAAGAATCTGCTTGCTAACTTCACTTAGATATAGATAGATAGATGGTAAATTGATATGCAGCAACAAAATTATCAACAGAAATAAATATAAAAGTAGTACAGTATCCTATAGATAATAAAGGGTTGTTATGTTAAGCATTATAACACCTCGTAACCTCGTTATTCTGGATAATTTTTCAAAATCTGTAGTACAAAGTTTACTTCACATATTACGAGCTTTCTTCGTTGGTACGGATGTGCATAATTAAATTCTTCAGTGGTTCACCTTCTTGTTCTGTGGTACAACCAAGTTCTTCAAGATAATTATTGGTCAAGATAGTAAATTATTATCTATCTCTATACCTGTGTCTACGTATTTTGCAACTAGCCAAAACGTGATTTAAAATTCAGTTATTATAAGTTACCCAAAATTTATTACACTACTGTAACGTGACACTTCCATGGAAATTAGGTAAGTAATCAATATTTTCTCGATTTACAGGATGGTGTTCCGAAGACGAGGAACGGTTGGTCCGCGACCTTTTTCGTGGCTACAACAAACTGATCCGACCGGTGCAGAATATGACTCAGAAAGTGGATGTGCGCTTCGGCCTCGCCTTCGTGCAACTCATAAACGTCGTATGTATTAAGTGACTTCTGTATAGGAACCTTAAAATTATAAGCTGTGCTTCATGCAATTGCGCACTTAGCAGCGACAAAGATTGAACTAAACAGCAAACAAATTGCGGTGTTTACTTTTTTACTTAGAAAAATGTGGTGTTCGTAAACGTGAAATGTGGTGAAGGGATTGATCGATAAATTCGGTTCATCTTCGCAATCGGGCAGATTATTTAAAAATGGATGGTGTTAGCTGGCTGTATTTTTTCTCATACACTCTTACTTAAAAATCAACAAGATATTACTTAGCAACGCGATTTCTTCTGTAGACATTTTTCTTCATCCCTAATTTTCTCTTTGTATCTCAGTTACTAAAAGGCTTTTTTTCAACCGCAGAACGAAAAGAATCAGATCATGAAATCGAACGTGTGGCTGCGACTGGTCTGGATGGACTATCAACTAATGTGGGATGAGGCCGATTATGGTGGTATTGGAGTTTTGCGACTGCCTCCTGACAAGGTGTGGAAGCCGGACATCGTGCTGTTCAATAAGTAGGTACACTTGCGAGTAATTTTTTTCACACATTGGCTCAAATTGGAAGCCAGTTTCACATATTATTTGTCCTCAAGATCACATTTTCTGATAAGATAAATAATAGCACTTTATATCAGTATTACTAAGTTACTCTTAATTTTCTAAGATCATATTCTTATCATTCGTAGCGCTGATGGTAACTACGAGGTGCGATACAAATCTAACGTCTTGATTTATCCCAATGGCGAAGTATTGTGGGTCCCTCCTGCCATATATCAGGTAATAATAGCTTACACCAATAGATTTTGATTTATATTACAAACAGATAATAAAAAGTAACGAAATCCTGATATTTTCAGAGCTCTTGCACAATCGATGTCACATACTTCCCATTTGATCAACAAACATGCATCATGAAATTCGGCTCCTGGACCTTTAACGGAGACCAAGTATCCCTCGCTCTATACAACAACAAAAACTTCGTCGATCTATCAGACTACTGGAAATCCGGCACGTGGGACATCATTGAAGTACCCGCTTACTTGAATATCTACGAAGGGAACCACCCAACAGAAACTGATATCACTTTTTATATAATTATCAGAAGAAAGACATTGTTCTACACAGTCAACTTGATTCTGCCAACGGTGCTGATTTCATTCCTTTGCGTGCTGGTTTTCTATTTGCCGGCTGAGGCCGGAGAAAAGGTATCTATTTGGTTTCATCACCTTAGTTTCTTTTGATGTGTAGGTAGGTATAACCAAAAAATTTTAAATAAAATCAAACGTTTGCAGGTTACTCTGGGTATCAGTATCCTCCTGTCACTGGTCGTGTTTCTGTTGCTGGTGTCGAAGATTCTCCCTCCAACTTCGCTTGTATTACCGCTCATCGCCAAATATCTCCTCTTCACATTCATAATGAACACCGTCAGTATCCTCGTGACGGTAATTATCATCAACTGGAACTTCCGAGGTCCAAGAACTCACAGGTGCGTGATCATTGTTGAATTACAAAACTTTCAGTCTTTTAGATTTACACTAAAGAGCTCATCAACTTGACACACTATGTTTCACAAAAGAGACCATTTTTTATTTTATTTTTTCATTATTTATTAACAGATAAGTGAGTAAATTGAGTACCCTTATAGACTACTCGTCAAGCTGTGAAGTTTATTGGTGAGACGCACTCGTTTACAGTTTTCTTTTTCACTTATCGCGCTCGTTGTTATGGAACGGTCAAGTAATCCACCAAGCTAACTCGTAAAATAATTACTAAGTTACCCATTCATGAAAGATTTTTTCTTAACTCCTTTTACACAGAATGCCATTATGGATCCGAAGTGTATTCCTCCACTACTTGCCAACTATATTGTTGATGCGACGACCTCGTAAGACACGCTTACGCTGGATGATGGAAATGCCAGGAATGGGCGCTCCACCACATGCAGCCGCTCCGCACGACTTGCCCAAACACATCAGGTAACTAAAGATATTGTCAGCTGATCAGTGTCGGGTTACAATTTCTCGAATGAACTTGTTTTTTCAATCAACAGCGCAATCGGGTCGAATCAAAGCAAAATGGAGGCAATGGAGCTGTCGGACTTGCATCATCCTAATTGCAAGATAAACCGTGCGGCGGGAGGCGGTGAAGTTGGGGCTCTGGGCGGGCTCGGGGCTCTTGGAGGCCTCGGGCTCGGCGGGGAACGCCGCGAGTCCGAGAGCTCTGACTCTCTGCTCTTATCTCCAGAAGCTGCAAAGGCCACTGAGGCAGTGGAATTTATAGCTGAACATCTTCGTAATGAGGACCTTTACATCCAGGTCAGCAACTCCTTTTAAGAAAATATTTATCACTTTGCAAGCATTTTTCCTTCACGTAAATTAATGTTCGTAATGTTGTTCCAGACTCGCGAAGACTGGAAGTACGTAGCGATGGTGATCGACAGATTACAACTGTACATTTTCTTCCTCGTCACGACGGCGGGAACGATCGGCA
Source organism: Aproaerema taeniolella (assembly GCA_949987775.1). Lineage (NCBI taxonomy): Eukaryota > Metazoa > Arthropoda > Insecta > Lepidoptera > Gelechiidae > Aproaerema > Aproaerema taeniolella. Next base: position 11,354,338 of record OX465247.1, on the reverse strand, counting down.
TCCTGATGGACGCTCCGCACATCTTCGAATATGTTGACCAGGACCGTATCATCGAAATTTACCGAGGAAAATAAGCTAATTGTTTCCCAAAACTTGCTCATAATCTTGAGACTTCCAATGTAAATCGCTTCCATCTGAAGTATTATTTCTTCCTATTAGTTGTTAAAAAGCACGAAATATATATCTACTTGTAAGACCGTTCTTGCATTTGCCAGTGTATAATTTGCAAAACACTAGATTAAGAGTAGTTTAAATCTAAACAATAATTTATATAGAATTTAAAATGGCTGTGTTCGAAGTTTATAAAAGCACAATAGGTACGGTTAAAATTCGGATGTAAGTTTGTATTTTTATCATCTGCCATAATCTCAGTAAGTATTAATTAGATGATAAATGTAAATAATTGTAATGCAAGAGATTTTATTAATATCTGTTATTTGTGCTGTCCTCGGTGTTTTAGATTAAAAATAATAAATGAATCTGGCAGGTTTGGAGGTCGCCCCCAAAATGAGTAGTGGTTGTTATAACTGTTAGCTCACTGGAATCTTTGTTTTTATACTTTATTATATTTCAATTATAATTAAAAATAATAAAATGTAATTACGAAAACGAGTTTTTATTGGGAATTTAAAATGAAACCGTATTTTATTATTCCATAACTTTATTTTTAATTGAATTTTAATTGATTCCTAAATAACACAATAACCTAAGTATAAAATACGTTTTTTTTTCACACCTTTTCAATCAAGATAATATGAGTACCAAATGGCTATCAAAACCAGTCTGTTCCTTAAGATGGTATGCAGTCCCACTTAATAATAGGAATTACAATTTCACTAACAGATAAATCGATGTGATCTCTTACGCTAACAACTAAAACAGTAACAACTACAATCATTTTGATACTTTTATAAAATATATTATGTAGTTTTAAAGTACTTGGTATTGATAGTAATAAATCTATGTACCTTAATTTAATCATCACTGTCATCATAGGTCGGGGAAGTCGGGGAGTAATTCGGAGAAGTCGGGGAATATGTAGTAGGTCCGGCAGACGATGGGGAGTAAGCGGGAGATGAGGGGGAATACGTAGGAGAAGTAGGAGTGTACGTCGGGGACGTCGGCGAGTATTTGGTGGATGACGGCGAGTAGCCCGGCGAGGCGGAGTAATTCGGCGATGACGGGGAATAGTTCGGCGACGAGGGAGAGTAGCGAGTGCTACCCGGGTGCTGCGGTGAGGAAGGCGAATACGTCGGACTCGTAGGGGAGTACTGCGGACTCGTCGGCGAATATTGCGGACTCGTCGGAGAATATGTAGGACTTCCGCCAGCAACAGACGGTGAAGTCGGAGAGTAGTTCGGTGACGTCGGCGAATATTTCGGTGAAGATGGAGAGTAACTCGGAGATGTCGGGGAATAAGTAGGTGACGTCGGAGAGTACGACGGGCTGGTGGGCGAATACGCGGGAGACGCCGGCGTGTAGTTGGGAGAGGATGGCGAGTAACTCGGTGACGCCGGACTGTAAACTGGACTCGTCGGAGAGTAGCTAGGCGACGACGGAGAGTATCCTGGTGATGAAGGAGAGTAAGCCGGACTAGTCGGCGAATACGAAGGACTCGTCGGAGAATATGACGGACTTGTTGGTGAATAACTAGGCGAAGTGGGCGAGTAGCTTGGCGATGTTGGCGAGTAAGCCGGACTGGTCGGCGAGTAACTCGGTGAAGTAGGAGAATAGCTCGGAGACGTCGGGGAGTACGAAGGGGATGTGGGAGAGTAGCCTGGCGATGTTGGCGAGTAGCTTGGAGATGTTGGGGAGTAGATAGGAGAGGTTGGGGAATAATTGGGCGATGTTGGGGAATACGATGGACTGGTCGGAGAATAGTGTGGCGAAGTAGGTGTGAGACTTGGAGAGGCGGGGGCATAAACCGGGCTGGTCGGGGAATACGAAGGGGAAGCCCCGGCTGGAGACGCATAAGGTGATAGCGGGGGACCAGGAGATCCGGGGGACCCAGGCTGAGGAGACCAGGCGCTGTATGCGGGGGACAATCCTGACGCATCTGATGCACCGGATGGCGAGAACGATGGACCACCAGGGGTCATGCTGCTTCCAACTGAAACGAAAATTTTACAATTAAAACTCATATTCACTAACTTTTCAAAACGTTTAAGATTTAAAAAAACCGGCCAAGTGCGAGTCGGACTCGCGCACGATGGGTTCCGTACCATTATCTATAAAAACGGCAAAAAATCACGTTAGTTGTATAGGAGCCCCCTTAATATTTATTTTATTCTGTTTTTTAGTATTTGTTCTTATAACGGCAACAGAAATACAATCATCTGTGAAAATTTCAACTGTCTATCACGGTTCATGAGATACAGCCTGGTGACAGACGGACAGACAGACGGACGGACGTACGGACAGCAGTCTTAGTAATAGGGTCCCGTTTTTACCCTTCGGGTACGGAACCCTAAAAACATTACATAAACATGACTAGAAAAATGTGACTGTGAAAATGGAAAGATACAACTTTCGTGATAGTCCATAAGGTTCACAATTAGTGTGATGCGCTATTGTCAATAGCTCTTATTGACCTTTACTAAACGTTGTACCTTTTACTAAACACAGTCACAATTAATTATAATAAATAAAAATATAATAATTACCTTGACCTGGAGACCAGACGCTGCTGGCATATCCAGGAGTATTTTGATTGGACCATGGTGTCATCAGTGGAGTCATCGAAGGAGTACCAACACCAAAGTACATTCCGCCTCCGACGCCCATTCCAACTCCTAGGCCACCCATTTCCATACCATGTTTGCATTTTTCCGCATCAAGTAACAGATCAAAGCAACCTGAAAGTTAAACATAATTTATAAATACCTCAAAGCTGCGAACTTGCTTAAACAAGTAACTGATTTTTTAAAAATATTTACCTGTTCCCATTCTAGGTAGTTGACCCATGATAATGTTCTCAGATACACCCCTCATAGGATCCACTTCGGCGTGACTAGCTGCATCAAGTAATACGTCGACAGTTTCTTCGAATGAGCATCTCATAAGCGCGCCAGTATCTTGTCTGTTAATGCCGTGACGGGTGATAGCCATAAGATGACCTTTAGCAGTCATAACGTCGCAAAGCAACGCGAGATGTCGGTAATTCACGTACAACCCGTAGAATTGGAGCACAGCATTCATTTCTTTCTCGACTGATTTTCGCACAGCTTCAATACCCAGTACTTGGAATATTTCACAAATATCGTTACTGAATGTCCTGATAGGGTCAACATCTCTTTCAGACAACACCTTCATCAAAGATGTACCATCCGTTTCCAATAACCATTCCGCGATGGCTTTGAACTCTCCTTGCTCTGTGATAATAATACGTTTCTTAGCTTCAGTCTGAGGTAAATGCATGTACACTTTGGCAATAGCTTCAATGCCCTGGAGGGTCATGTCCGACAACATATTGGCTTCAATACATCTCAAGAACATGTCGTCTTCCATTTTATCTACAGTCTCTTCATCATTGTCTTGGAATTTGCTTTCTTCGTTATTCATAATCCTTATACGTAACACAAGTTTTTCGGCGTTGTCATCATTGAAAATACAGTTCAAGTCATCGCCGAATCCTGCATTTATTTTTTCTGCAATCTGTTCCATAGTCAATTTCTTATCTGTCATTCTCTTACGGTCAAGTTCAATACGTAGCAGCCATGGGGATATTTTTGTAGGATCAAAATCAGGCATTTCATAATAGACATTAACGAATTCTTGATCTTCAGCAATGACTGTGTTTTGTGGGTCAGGGTCGTAGTAGATAGCGGTATTTGCAGTTACTTTACGTAATGTCGTATGCTCCAATCTACATAACACATTTTTAGCCTTTTCAGCGTCTCTGGCTGCTCCTCCTGTCAAAAACACAGTAAGCGATGGAGCTTTTGGTTTCTTTGAGATGTTGATAATTTCCTTTAGACGGGGCACACCAAGTGTTACGTTTTTGGATGATACACCAGCAAAGTGGAAAGTGTTCAGTGTCATCTGAGTAGCGGGCTCTCCAAGAGACTGCGCCGCCAATGCACCCACCATTTCTCCCGGGTTAACTTGTGCTTGCTGGAATCGAGTTTCGATTTCACCAATCAACCATTCAAAGGCTTCACTTGATAGCCTGTATTCTTCTGATACGAATTTTGTGCAAAGTGTGGATCGAACAAGACACTGGAAGAGTAAGGTTGCATTTTCGTTAGCTTGCTTTGATAGACGATCTTCACCAGCCACAATAACGCATTTCTTCAAAAGATCTTTTACACCCTGTATGACTTTTATAGGGCTGAGATCAGTTGGCAATCTCTTGTCAATATGGAAAATTTTCTGTACGTTCCAAATCATTCTCTTGAAGTTGCAAGGTAATACTACTTTGGATTCACCACTAGGGAAGATTTGGCGCAGAACCTCTCGATCTTTACATAGTTGCTCCCATTCGCTTTCCAGGTCCCCAATCACGTAACCAGATTCAGTAAGCTCTTTTATAATGTCCTCATTGAAAATCCTCTTTAAATATCTTTCATTTGATGGATCAAATTTGAATTTCTTTTCGAAAGCCTTGTTTGATAATTTGACAGTAGGTAGATTCTGGAACTCTACTGTTTCTCCCGCTAAGCCGTCCTCTCCATATCTCAACTGAATAAGTTGGCCGACCGAGTTACGCACTGTGCCATCATAGTGGACCATTACAGACTCCATAGCCTTTATCAAACGACGCTGGATATATCCAGTTTCAGCAGTTTTTACGGCAGTATCGATAAGACCTTCACGACCTCCCATAGCGTGGAAATAGAACTCGGAAGGCGTCAATCCGGCAAGGTAGGAATTTTCTACAAAACCTCTTGACTCAGGACCATAATCGTCTTTGATGAAGTGCGGCAGTGTGCGTTTACGGAAACCGAACGGTATTCGTTTACCTTCAACGTTTTGTTGCCCTACACAAGCAATAACCTGAGAGATGTTAATGTTGGAGCCTTTTGATCCAGCGACCACCATAGCTTTGAGGTTATTGTACTCAGTAAGAGATTTCTTAGCTGATCCACCAGTTTTGTCACGAGCGTCGTTCAGAATACGATTCACCTGGTTTTCGAATGTCTGCCTCAAAGTGTTACCTGGTGTAGGTTCCAATTCCATGTTGTGGGCTTTTTGGATAACTTCTATTACATCATCTTTGGCTTTTACGATCGCACGCTGAATTTCTTGATAGGTTTGTGGATCGGCAATCGTATCACCAATACCAATAGAGTGACCTTCCAGCAGAAGCCAATTGTTGATTACAGTCTGGATATTACCATAGAATCGCCCAGCAGTTTCGTGTCCAAGCTCCAACATGCAAATGTGAAGCAATGATCCAGCAGAAGCACCAAGAGACTTCTTACATAAGATGCCCATAAGTAGCTCTCCATGTTCTACTACTACTTTCGTGTCACCGGGTGAAATCCATTTATAAGGACCATCATCTTCTTCATCAGGATGTGTGGAATGAGTTCGGATCATGTTTACGTTTCCAGGAATGATTAAAGTAAATATCTGTTTCCCAGTCCACAAGGGTTGGGGTTTTAAAATGCAGGGTTGAGGAATTTTACCATCCCATGTTGGCAAAAACATTAGAAGGTTCATGACTTGTTCTTTGGTGAGAAACACATCTCGTTTCGTCATTTTTCGTACTGCTGTCAATGTGTCCTGTACAATACCCATGACAGGTTTGTTTGCTTGAGGAGTAATAATTTGTCTTGGTGTGATGTGAATATTTTCTACCTCAGCACGTGTTTCCATAGACTGTGGTACATGCAAATTCATTTCATCACCATCGAAATCGGCGTTGTATGGCGAAGTACAACTCAAATTCATTCGGAAAGTAGACCATGGGAGTACCTTTACTCTGTGACCCATCATACTCATTTTGTGGAGAGTAGGTTGTCGGTTGAAGATAACTAAATCATCATCCCTCAAATGTCGTTCTACTTTGTAGCCATATTGCAAATGCAAATCCGAGGGTTTAGGGTGGAATCTCAGGTCAATTCTTTCACCATTGTCTCTTACAATATACTTGGCACCTGGATACTGTGCATTGCCTCTTCGGACCAACTCTTGCATTCTGTCGATGTTGAAAGGAGTGACTAGCTCTGGGAATGTTAAGTTTTGAGCAATAGATCTTGGAACTCCTACTTGATCAATACGCAAGTTTGGATCTGGTGTAATGACAGTACGTGCAGAGAAATCCACACGTTTTCCCATGAGGTTTCCACGGATTCTGCCCTCCTTGCCTTTTAGACGAGCTTTGATGGCTTTTAGTGGTTTTCCAGATTTTTGCATGGCTCTGAAAAGTGGCAAAAGAGAATATTACATTTCCTGTTTAGATACAATTTTCCTTTTTTTAAACAAATTACAAATAACATTCCACTTACTTTGGCATGCCAGGCATATCATTGTCCACAAAAGTGGCGACATGAAACTGTAGCAATCTGATATTTTCTGCAAGAACATGAGCAGCCGCTCCTGACTGTTCATTCCTCATCAATTCATTATTGGCTTTGATTATGTCTGCCAGTTTGTGTGTCAAGTCATCCTGATTTTTAGCAGCTCCAAACATGACGACTGCAGGTCGCACTGACAATGGTGGAACTGGCAGAACTGTCACAATCATCCAATCTGGTCTAGCAAACTTGGGATCCATACCCAAAATAAATGATTCTTCATCTGTAAATTAAATTGATAGTCTTTAAATATTAAATCACATGTAACTAAATCAAGCCATTTTCAATAAATTTTAAGGGATGCTTTCATCAATATGATTGTAATAATTTCTTATCTCGTCCCATATACATCCCTAAAGGTCCCCTTCGAAACGAAACATTGGGGCTTAGAATCAGCATTCCAAACCTTTTTTATAATATCAGGCACATTGTAACCATATAACAGCACTGGTTTAAAAAATAAGTTAGCTAATTCCCATTTCATTAAACCTTTTCAAATATTCTGCCTATTTTTTCTTTTTTAAATAAAGTTTGATTTTTACAATCATCACTATAATCACTTACAGACCAAGATCCCAGGGCCGCCAGACCTTACTTATTTTCTCATTAACTACAAGTGTGGGAAATAGTAGTGCTAATAAGTACTATTAACATATGAATACCTGCTAACCTGGGCTGATGGCCAATTTTTAGGTAACAGGTTCTGAAGGTACTTCCAAAAATTACTCACTTATCTTGAAGTCTGGGTGCTATAAAAAGTATTGTTATAGTTCCCTGAACATCATATAAAAAAAATCATGGCTCAAATTGTAGGTACAATCGCATAATTTACTTGCAGCTGTAAAGCGTCTGGCAGAAATTACAGCTGACGGAGTGTCTGGCGGTGTTGATAATTCATTTTTATATTTAATTAACCCTCGGCATACCAGGTGAAAATTTGTAACATGCCATACAAGGTGGGGTCTGACATACCCTAACAAAATGGTCGCTGTAATCAGATAGGAATAGGGGTACTGAATTATTACTGCATATTTTTGAAATTGAACATGAGTAGCACTATATAAAAAAAAATGAAATAGATTAAATGGTTTGTTGAAAAAGGGTAGCGAAAATGCCATATTCTGACTACTAATTTAGACTTGAAATCACCCTAAGAATTGATAATTACCAATGTCTGTAATTAAACTGACTAAATTAAAAAAAATTGAACAACGATGATACATCTTTAAATTGTTACTTCAATCTCGAGGTAGGAGTTCTTTAGTTCGCCATAATTGCATTTTGTATATGCTCAAATAACAACAATTCTAAACAAAAACGCATCTAGAGCCGTAAAAAACGCACGCACCACTAAACCAATGGTACTTGCCAGTGTAAGAACGTCGCAACTCCAGCTACTGAGAGCTTCAGATTCCGCGCACGAAATTTTTTAAAAAATATCGATTTTTCACCGCCTGGGGTTTATTAGACCCCACCTGGTATGCGGAGGGTTAATTATATTCTATAAGACATCAGCACCCAGACTTCAAGACAAGTGAGTAATTTTTGGAAGTAACTTCAGAACCTGATAGGTGAAAAGCTAGTAAGTAAGGTCTGGCGGCCCTGGGATCTCACTAAGTTTTAGCAAAATAGTATTTTATGTAATTCACATTCTCACAAGCGAACTATTAATTTAAGATTTAATCCCACAGGTTAAGCCAAAGATAGGGATAGAGTATGCTGTTGCAAGTCCTTACTACTGTTTAAAGTTAACTTTGAAAACAAAAAGTCAGCCTGCCCATACTGTTCATAAAAATAATGAAGTTTCAGGAGTTTTAATAAAAATATTGTTTTTTATGGCATTTCTCATTTATTTTATGATGAATAACTGATAACCAAAGAGCATCAAACATATTTGAATAAAGCCTGGTATACCTAAACTTCGAGGTGATCACCCGAAGGAGCCCCACTATGGAGAAATCAAATGTTGGCAGCCATTGATGAAACTTGCGGCAATCGATAGATAAAAATATTACAAAACGAAAGTATTGATTGAAAAAATGTCGAAACATTTATACTTTCGGAGATATAGAGCTTTCAAAATGAAAAAAAAAAAACAAGTTTCATCAGTAGCCGCCAGCATTTAATTTCTCCATAGTGGGGCTCCTTTGGGTGACCACCTTGAAGTTTAGGTAGGTTGGATGCTCTTTTATCCCTAATTTTTATAACATATCTATCTATACACTCACGCCTATAATACCTTTCAGGGTAGACAGATCGTCATGTGATTCTGGAACCACTTGATACCACGTTTGACATTCATTCTGAAGGTTATTAGAAAGAATATGAGAGTGGTGATAAGTTGTCAGAATTTCGCCCTCAACACAGCAAAACCTGGGAGGATTTGGCAGCTGGCACATTCTAAGTTTTTCTTTCGCTCCCAGTCCACTGTAGAAGTTGGGAGTTTTTATAACCTCCTGTATAATTACCTGTGATATGTTTGAGAATTTCCCAAACCCTCTCTGCAGTTATGATGATTTTCTTCTCTTGTGTGTCTTCATTGGCATGTTTCCATTCTGCTGTGAGATCCAAACCCTGTCTCCTGATTGAAGGCTGGTAGTGGCCACAGCCCCCATGCCCAGTGCCTTTCTTACCCTCTTCTCCTTCCTTTCCAATATCCATGTCCTCCCCTCCCTCACAAATATTCTTGCCTTTGCACAGATCATATACATAAGTCAATCTCTTACGTGGCTGACCTTTTGATTTCATAACAACTTCTTTGATTTTTGGATTTGTCTGCAATACAATTTTGCATTTAATGTCTTCTGAAATAACACCAATAACTTCAAATTGCACAAATTAAACCATTTATATACTTACAGGGCTGACAAGCAGCTTTGAACAATAAAAACAAACGCATCTGAGAATCTTTATTGTTTTAGTAATAAAACCAATGTGGAAAACTGGTTTTGCCAAATCAATGTGTCCAAAGTGTCCAGGACACTCAGTCATATTTCCGGCGCATGTCTGACACCTGGAGCTCCTGTCAATCACCCCTTGTCGAGGGTCCATGAGACCCCCAAGCTTGGGTCGACCACCTTCCATAGTTTCAGGGAAGCGAATGCCCCCTTCTGTGACTGACATACGTCGCTGAAAATCATGATTATCGTAAAATATATGAAGTGATCAGTAGGTTAGAAATTAAAAATGAAATAAAAAGAATTGCACACAGATGCACTTGCATGGCGTCACAGGGGGAATTCCAAGAAAAGCAGTAAAACAAGATTGTAATGCAATAAATATTTATAATTTATTCAGTTTAGCAGAAAATTCAGTAGAAGTAGATCTACTGAGTTTTCTGCTAAACTTATTTACATTAAATTGACACGATATTGTCAATTTCCTGAGGAAAATATAATGTTGACACACAGCTCCTACTGCGTGCCACAGGTTTAGTGTCGAAAGCACTAGTTTGCGGCCATTAGACCACTTTAATGTTATTGTAAAGGAAAGATTATGGTACAAAGTTAATGAATATTCAACTTACGATTTCATCTGGGGATAATATACCAAATTGTACTCTTTTTACTTGGCGCAAAGGCGCCTTCGAATCATTCGTGGTAGCCATTTTGAATGGCTATGAACAATGCTGCCAATGGAAAATGACTATATACCCTTTTTGTAAAGTATACCGTGTGCAGGACATTAATTTACCCCACACATAATGTTGCCATATTTTCCATTGAACTACAGGAGAATACTTACCTTTCGCTCGTGATTTTGTCTGCGTCGAACTACTTTCGATTCAACATATTATGTTGCTCCATGGAAATAATAACGTGAGTGACAAACTAACAATTTATTTATTGAAAAACCTACGTAGATTTACTCCTGAAAACTTGGACAAAAATATAAAATAACACTTCACATCACACTTTTGTTTTAATTGTATAAAGGCGAAAATTTGTGAGCGTGTTTGTATGTCCGTTACGCTCAAACGGCTAGACCAATTTTGATAAAATTTGGTATGGAGGTAGCTGACATCCTGGATTAAAACATAGGCTACATAATTTTTATTTATAAAATTAAAAGCTAATTTTGTTTATAGGTACCTACATACTGCAATGCAACATTATCTATACAACCCAAGGAGTAGGTACTTATAATTCATTGATACAACTTTTGATATCCCATAACTCCAGGGTATCAATGAGATCACGTATATGAATCAAATAGCATACTTATACATTATTGCATACTTATACAAATTTCACATTTTTATTTTTCATACAAAATAATTCGGTAAAAATATGAATTTTCTATAAAAAAAAACGTAAGAAATGACAACGTCGCATTATATAAGTATCGTAAGTATTTTAAAATGTTGAATGATTGAAACTAATTATCAATTTGGACCAACTTAGGAATCGTTTTATGGGAGAAAGATTTTGAAATATTTTAATCTTAAATGATGATTTCTCCGAAAATACCCATTAAGAACATATGTTCCTTGGACTTTTTAAATTATTTTTATTAATAGAATATGACTTTAGAGAGTTATGTGATATCAAAAGGAACACGTTGTATAATCTACATTTGCACACTAACTTAGTGCTTTTATAATTATTAATTCGTGTTATTCAAATTCTCTTTGAGTATACAGTACGGTATCAGAAGGCCCTTGAGTGTTGGATCCCACGTAGATTTCCTCGTTAAAGAAGCGACCTTTGTGCCATACTTGCCTACAGGTTCTAAATAAAATATACAAAATAATAGTCCCATTTGAAGTAGGTAAGGTAAGATTCGTTTACTAACAAGAAGCAATGAAAAAAAAGCGTTTTATAATTTCATTATCTATTTTATTGCAAAGTTAATAAATATACTTTGGCAGAACAAAAGAATCTAGCTTTCACAAATATTATACAAACGTGCAGACTGCTATAATTATTATCATTAATTATTTTTATTACTAAGTATTCTTATTGTATTAACTGAAAAAATGCATTTTGAGGATAACCTTACACTTTGCTACTGGAGGCAATATTAGTGTTAAATTCTAAGAAATCTTTTAAAAGTGTTGTACGTCTTTTTTCTGCTATATCCATTTGATTTTCTAAGTCTCCTCTATCTGTGGTCTCGGCTCTTTCAACCTTCCAGGATAAATTTTCTATCTCTGCCTCTAGTTGAGCCTGAGAAAAAAACATTTTGTCATTTGAAGCTTTTCAACCTAAATAGCATTGCCTTAATCCAGTGTTGCCATATATACGGATTTGTCCGTATTTGTACGGATTTTGCAAGTTCAATACGGATAAATCAACATTACGGATTTTTATACGGATTTACACTAAAGACAGAATTAGCTTCAGAACAACCCCGTCTTTGAACTTTTTCTACCTATTTTGACCAAGTTCGTCTCGACCCTGATGAGTTTACCCCACTGGAGTGCGACAGTAGAGCGAAATTTCTCCAATGAAGACGAAACAACGAAATAAGTCTTAACAAAGACAACAAATAACTCCTTGACGATATCGGACCCACTACATAACAAACAACTTTTAGGGAAATCACCCTGGGAAATCGTGACTCAAGCATGTTAAGTTTAACTTTCATACGGGATTTCAATCATAATTCGGAATATGTATACGGAATTTCAATCAAAATAGAATACGGATTTTATACGGATTTTAAAGATGAAAATACAGATTTCACTTCTACTTCATATGGCAACACTGCCTTAATCGTAATTGAATAAAATAAAGAATTTTGAAAATCGGACAACAGTTGCCGGAGTAATCGCGTAACAAATATACAAAAAAAAAAAAAAACATACAGTCGCATTGAGAACCTCCTCCTTTTTTGAAGTCGGTTGAAAATAGGTTTTTTATTATGTTAACTCGCGATTTTTGAGATTTTGTAAAATTCCACAAACCTGTTGGTATTCAAACAGCTCTTTCCTAGGACCAACGTCCATGTAATAAGCAAAAGGATAAGTATATTGTAGCGTGTATCGACAGCGCTTCAAAAGCCTTGCTGCATCCCAAAGATATTGCCAATCAATCCAAGTACCTTCTCCTGCCATAACCTGGAATAAAAATTATTATATATTGCTCATTTGTTACTGTTTGGGATGTAAATAATAATAAGAAATAATTATTTAAATGTATTACAAAGTCACAATATGATAAACGTATGAATAAGTACATATTAATATGGATCAGATCAGAACTACTTGAGAAATGTCTGAATAATCATAAAACATATTTAAAAATACTATGCAACTGCAGGCACGGAGCCTGCTTCCTCTACAGCACAAGCTGAGCTTGTTCCCTTTGTCGCATTATTTTAAACTTATTTCACGATTATTTGTATTTTGTGACAATAAACGATTTTTTATTTTATTTTAAGGATTACAGGCGTGAGTTTATTTCACGATTATTTGTATTTTGTAACATACAAATAATCACGATTATTTGATTATTTGTAAGGAATTATTAGTACCTACCTTTTGGTTGATTCGAATTTTAAGGCTTTGCAGAGTTTGTTCTTCTAATTTCAGGGAACGGGCATGGTTTTCCCATCTTTCATAATAATGCAGATACTTCTTCAGAGCTTCTCTGGCCTGCAAATACCAGTCACATATAAGTACAGTCATAGACAAACAAAATTAAAGTATGTATCTTTATCATTTACCTGTGCATGTTGGCTATCGTTTGCCAAGTTAGGATCCTCTTTATAACGACTGCATTCATAGTATTCAGAACCGTGTGATTTCCAATCGCCCAGACACACCCAACAAAAGTCATGTCGGCATGAACCGCACTGCATATGATTGCAGCCTCCATTCTTTTCTATGCAAATCTGACATTTAGGGCAATCCTGAAAAAAATTGTAATCTGTTAACTTCAAAGTTCATGTGAAAAGAAATATAAGAATAGCAAAAAAGAATAAGGAGTACCTATAGTTAATGTGAATCAATCAGCTAAGGGAGAAAGTAAGGGATGTACATTGTACAAATAGGGCTCAAGAAGACAAAAATTGCAATGCTGATAAATAAAGGTACTGCTCAAAAAATTATATGGAATGTAAGACAAGATTACAGAAGATATTTATTTTGTATAGAAGAACTGAATGTTACTAGTAACCTTGGTATGTGCACTGATGTAATTGGCAGTTTCAGAGTCATCAGCGCATTTGGTAAGCCAACGGCGTATGGTCCCGCAATCAGTAGGCGCATGGTGCGGAGCTCCACAAGAGAAGCAGGTGAGAAGTTCACAGCCGCGGCACTCTACTCGCCGGGCTCCTTCCCTGGTCCACGCCTGGAAAATCCACTGACAAAAAATCCCAAATAAGCACACAGAGACAACTTTTAAACTGTGATATAATAATTTGCCATATTGTTATAATTAAAAATTTTTTTAAACATTTGATCTATCTTAAAAGTTTTTTCATACATGTATGTACTTAGATTAGTCTGTACTTCTGAACCTAAGAGACAGGTGTTAAGAGGTTTATTAAAAATAAAAATAACCAAGCAGCATACACAATGTCTTCATAAAAGTTAACAATGTTGTCATAGAGTAATCACAATACTAAATAAACCTTTGATAACAAGACTATTGTCAATTGACAATACAGTATTCATCACCATTCAAAAACAATCTCATTCTTAGCAATAAAAATAATGAGAAAACTTTATACCTGACAATTTGGGCCTGGACAGAACCTGAGCTGTGGATGAGATTTTACATGGTCTTTGAACAGAAATTGTTGATAGCGGTCTCTTAAAGCTGGCTTACTAACATGAGACAACACAAAATCCTCTGGGGCTCGAACCTCACATTCTTGAGCCATACATTGTATAGTATTTGAAACACCTGTAAAATGTATGAATTCTAATGATTAGGTGTATATTATAAAAACAGAAGGAAGACTTTGGTAAAAGGTAGTTAAAAAGGTAAAAGTATAACAAAGTAAAACTGAGTCATACAATAATATACTCAGAGGGGGTCTTATCATTTCTGAAATATCAATGAATGTTCTTATTTTCATGTAGCATTATTTTTGGCAGCTACTGTAATTGTGTGACTTGAGATGGATTCTATTGAGTTCAGAATATAAGTACCAGTTGTTTGTACCTTGCATAATTTGTACTTCGAAGTGCATACCCCAACAATCATTACAAAAATAGTGTCCACAAGCAAGTGCGCTGTATTCGTTAAGTGGAGGTGTGCCTGCACAAACTGCACAGGCAGTGCGACCGGAGGCCTGTATTGAAGGCACCCGCGGCTTCACGCGACTGTACACTAGAACTTCAATTGCGTTTTCTTTATACTTATTTATAATCTCTTGAGCATTCCATTCATATGCATGTAACATCACCTAAAAAATATTAATGTGATTAAAGAAAGTAGCAACTATACAACTGTTAAACAACTTTAGAGTAAAAGACGAACCTTGGCCAGTGATGGTGTGATTTGAAGACTATTGCTGAGCAACTCAATTGATTCATTCAACAGTTTTTCTACCTCTTCTACCTTCAAACAAGAATACAAAAAATACTCTGGATCTGCCTTACTGCGGTCCACGGTTTCCATATCACAATCGTCTTGTTCTCCGTAGTAATCGTAGTCGTCTCCCTCGTTGTCCGAATATTCCATATCAGATTCCGCAGACATTTTGTTAGGTTTCTTTAGTTGTTCGTGGTTATCAGGAAAAAACAAACATATCGTAGGGCACTAAAAATTTAAAAAATATTCTGATAAATGAAGGCAAGAAAGCCTGTATAAAAAGTAGTAGAATAAAATAGATTTCGTACTCGTTTCATAAATAAAAATAAATAAAACTATGATCAATGACGGACGACTATTTACTACCATTTACAACATATTTCTACCATTAATGTTTTCAACAATCGAAAATCAAGAACTACTTTGTAACAAAAAATGTTTGATTTTCATAGAAGCTCCCAAGAAAAATATGTTTTTAGTATTCAAACAAAGAATTTCCACAATTAACTTCGAGCTAAAAATGTAGAACACCGATTTTTATATTTTCTTATGTTATTCGTCGTACGTGGTTTTTCTACCAAAAGACTAAATTTTTTTTTAGCAGCAGCACTTTTGCAAATGTGGCTACTTTAGAAAAAATTACCCGATTCTATGGAAAAATAATTAAATTAGTGATACGAAAAACCGTAATAACTTGATTGTATAAAAATCAAGTAATTAAAAGAGTACTTACTGTAATTTTTGAGCTGCTAAAATCCAACTAATTAAACATAACCTTCCAGTGGTGTTGTGAAAACAAACAAAAAGTAAGGTCGCTGCTAAAATTTCTTAAAAAGTAAAAAGTCACTTCATTCAAAGGTCACCTTGATAAAGTTCGGATTTAAATTTAAATTAATTTTTTGGTACGTAATATATTTTACTTATTGCTAGAAATTAGCTGCAAATGTACTGTTCCTTACTGTCTTTCTGTGGTGCTTATAATTTTACCATATAGAGCACATTTCCAGTGATAGTTTGTCATTTGTAACCTCTAGGTGTTGGGGACCCTTTTTACCCATAACGATGGATGGGTCTTCCACACAGCGGTTCATCGAGCGGGGCTCCCACAAAGGGAAGGGCCTAGCTGTGTTTACAAGTGGTGGTGACTCCCAGGGCATGAATGCCGCTGTACGTTCAGTCGTGCGAATGGGAATATACCTGGGATGCAAGGTGTACTTCATTCGTGAGGGATACCAAGGCATGGTGGATGGAGGAGACAACATCGAGGAGGCGAATTGGTCCTCAGTTAGCTCCATCATCCATAAAGGCGGTACTATCATTGGATCAGCGCGGTGTATGGATTTTATGTAAGGAACTCTATTTGTTTATCATGTACATAACAAAAACCATAACAGTTTTATCTATAATAAATAACTAATCCCCAATTAAGTAGTGTGTGATTTTATAAAATAAAGTAATTTACCAATATTGCTCAAGTATTTCTACAAAGTAAATTAATTAACTATTGCATCAAAACAAAAAAAAATATACAAAACAACTTAATTTAATTTAAAATGATTACTTCTAAATGTTTTTTTATTTGATTCTTAGTAATTTATCAATTCTGTTGCAACCCAACTGTAAAAGAAGGTATGAAATTATGTTGCAATGTAACTTTTTTTTGGAATTTTAAAATTGGATTTATTTGCCATTTTATATTCTTGAGTTTGTATTTATTTGTCATTTTATATTCTTGAGTTTTTATTTATTTGTCATTTTATATTCTTGAGTTTTTATTTATTTGTCATTTTATATTCTAAACTTTACCTTTTATGTTGATTTTTTCTATATCTTTTTTTCAATTACAGCAAAAGAGAAGGCCGTCTTAAAGCAGCCTACAACCTGGTGAACCGTGGTATCACCAATCTGGTAGTGATTGGTGGTGATGGTTCCCTTACTGGTGCTAATCTCTTTCGGGAAGAGTGGTCTAGCCTCCTTGATGAATTACTAGAAAACAATAAGATCACCAAAGCACAAAGAGAGACTTTCAAGCATTTACATATTGCTGGCATGGTAATTGTATTTTTATTTTTACTGTTTTTTTGGACTGTTATAAGTTTAAGACCACCCATACAATGTAATACTGCATATCAGATGCTAAATAAAAAATAAGTAGCAAAAATAAATAATACCTTAAATTAACTGTGACTGTGATAGACAAAAATAGAGATTTAAACAAGCACATTAAGGTCCGTATTACAGGACACGACTCAGACTCTGATCTATACTTAAGTAGCAGTCGTCTTTGTCATTTTGATAGTGAGAAAAAGAGATAATCAATACTTAACTATAGATCAAGCCTTGAGTCTCCTTCTGTAATACAGACCTTAAACTGATAGAAAACAAAAATCAATAAAAATTTTGGAAAAATCTGCATCCTACAATACATACTGTTTTTCTATTTTTTCTTGATAATATTTTATTTCCCAGTGTAATTTTTTAAATATTTCACAGCTTTCATTCCCTAGGGAATATAGGTATATTCTATATTTCTAGAAATATAGGTTATCTTTACTAATATTATAAATGCGAAAGTTCATCTTTCACGCCTAAACTACTGAACCGATTTTGATGAAATTTAGTACAGAGATAATCAATACTTAACTATATATGCGGGTGGAAAGCTAGTATTTCATAATTTTTTGAAAAACCTCCGAATATTTCATTATAAGTATTTATTTTAGGTGGGGTCTATTGACAATGACTTTTGCGGCACAGACATGACAATAGGTACAGACTCAGCCCTGCATCGCATCATTGAGGCCATAGATGCCATTGTGAGCACAGCATACTCTCATCAAAGGACATTCATTATGGAGGTCATGGGCAGACACTGTGGGTAAGTCCATGTGTCCTATGTCTGTGACATATTAATATCTCAATTGTTACTTATTAAATGTCTTCTCATGTTTTCTTACATACAATTTTACTAATTTTTGAAGATGTTTTATAGGAAATGGATGCCAATTCAGTTTCAGAATATAAAATGTTAATGAATGTTTGTTGATTTAGATATCTTGCCCTGGTCACGGCTTTAGCGTCCGAAGCGGATTACGTCTTTATCCCCGAGGCGCCGCCGGCCGTTGAATGGACGAATAAACTGTGTGATAAATTAGAACAGGCAAGCTTCAACTTTAATCTATGCCTTGCCCTCGTTTGAATCCACTGTGTACACATTGTTTACCTCTGTACAATCTGTAACCCTATTCCCTATTCTAGTTTTCTTGCAGTATACACGGCCCTGTGTACGGACGCTACTTATAGCTTTATTTGCGAAGACCCAGCGCCTCTCAATTGGGAAATAAAGTTGTGTGAAAAGATAGCAGAGGCAAGGAATTTTAATCATATATATATCGTATTTTATGGGAGCAGGATCACTTATGCTGTAAACACCTTTTATATCATTTCGTTTCTTTGAATTGGCAGAACCATTGGCGAAGACCATCTTAACGTTCCTTCTAAATTGTTGTGAAATTGACATCCTTTGAACTTCACTGTGAAGTGGGTTTAACATGCACGATCCATTATGCGCGGGTGCCGCTTGTTGCAGTTATCTGGCAATAGTGGCCGCTCTGGCGAGCGAGGCAGACGCAGTATTCATTCCTGAAGACCCTGTTCCCAATAATTGGGTTGAAAAGCTTTGCAAAAGATTGCAGCAGGTACGCAGGCTTAATTGAGTGGCACTGTACTATACTTATAACACACAACCGTATGTGACAATTAATATTGTTATATGTATTAATTTGCGTTTAATTTTTTTTTACTGCAGTTAAATTGAAGCTTCTTAACGAGCGCAAATGTATGGATGACATCAGCGTTAATAGATTTAAATTGAAGAATTGAATAACGAATATTTTGCCCCAATTGGCCGCACGAATACACGCTTATGCTTTTGATTGTGTGTTGTCAGTCATCACATCACTTAATGCAACACCTCCTGCTTTGGTGTGGTACATCCTTTTCCAATATCATTAACCCTTAAAAAGTAAACAAAAAATTTTCTTGCATGAGAGAGTTTTATCCTAAAGCTTGAATGTTGGACGGCTTAAAAACATTTTTTTAAATGGCTTTACAATAAAAATAGGATGAAGCAGTTCGCCCAACGTGAACGAGTAAAGCGATTGACCTAAAGAAACATGCAAAAAAATGTAAATAATGTATGTTATTAATGATTATTGATTACATTTTATTAATAGTTGATGGCTGACCGTTAACACTGGTGGTGTGAACTCGCTCTCGTCTATTATCTCGCAGACATAAGAGCTACAAGACTAAAACTTTTATAAGTCGTATAGGCAATATTCTTAAGCGCAGAAAAGTGCAATCCAAGCCCACTAAACCCGAATGAAATATAGACCTAATTGCCTTCGTAATAAAATTTTAAATACAAGAACAACCGAGACTCGTGTTATCTTGCTCATAATATTTTTGATATTTGATACCAAAAAAAGAAACAATTATATATTCGCACTATACACGCGAGTTCATCTATGTACCTGTGGCAAGACTATGCCTATAAGAAAACCTCTCCAACCCGCTTCTAACTCTACTCTCTAATCGCTCTTGGTACTGGGACAGCTGCCTTAGTTTGATATCTAGATTTTACCCTGGATATTGAAATAATCTACTTTCGGCTGTAGGAAAGGAAGTCCGGCCAGAGACTGAACATCATCATTGTGGCCGAGGGTGCTATCGACCGCGAGGGTAAGCCGATCACGGCTGAGCTGGTGAAGAAAGTGGTAGTGGACAATCTCCAACAAGATACTCGCATCACTGTGCTCGGGCACGTGCAACGCGGTGGATCCCCGTCAGCGTTTGATAGGATTCTGGTACGAAGAATATTCTGGATCAAATAATGGTTTTCTTCTAACTCTCACTTTTTATTTTATCACTATGTCCGAATCCATGAATGATCCATAAATACGCGTGTCAATTTATGGATTTTTTTGTATAAAATTAAGTACAAGTTACTTAAATATTTTAATTTCAGCTAATTTCAACCACATTCTTTGTTCAGTGGACAAGTTTCTGTTGTCATAGGGGTAACTTTAAAAAAACCGCTAAATTATAATGTGTGGCTTCATAATAATTTATACCTACTAAGGCTATCACCTAATAACCTTTTGTATTTAAAGTGCCCCAATTTCATCACCCAACGTCATCACATATTATGTAATCAAAAATGTTTGTTACCTATTAGGAATCCTTGTTAAGTGGGCAGTTTTTTTTTGAGTAGTCAATGTTTAGTACATTCTACGTTATTTTATTGACTCAGGGATGTCGTATGGGTGCAGAGGCAGTCATGGCTCTCATGGAGGCTACTCCAGAGACAGAGCCGTGTGTGGTGACCCTGGATGGCAACCAGGCCGTCCGGCTACCTCTTATGGAGTGTGTGCGCCGCACCAAGGCTGTCGCTCAGGTGGGAATAAATAGTAACCATTTTGCAACAATTTATGATGTGTATAATATGTTCGGATTTATGTTGTCGCGATGGTACGCTCTAAATCCAAATTTGGTTTTGAAAGTCCTATTACATGGTATGCAGAAAAGCTGGTCCAAAGTATTTTAGGTGTACGAGTAGTTAAGCTCTTTCATTCTGCACGTCAAGATCTTCGAGACGCTTTGATTCAAAGCTTTTGATACCACGACTTACTGGGATGTGTATAAGTTAAGGGTAAATCTAGTTTGATGTTTGAATTTTTATAGTTTTAATACATACACCGGAGAGTAAACATGTCATTGTAAACATTTTATTTGTGTCTTGTTTTTTCTTGTGCGTTGTGCGTTTGTAGGCACAAAGTTGCACAAACTGAATTACATTTATGGACTTTTCCAAAATTAATAAAGAATTTTATGCGTAATAACTTGTGATATTCTGACATTCGTTCATTTTTCCAGGCTATGGCTGACAAGAACTGGGATCTAGCAGTGCAACTTCGCGGGCGTAGTTTCGCTCGCAACTTGGAGACCTACAAGATGTTGACGCGCCTTAAGCCTCCTAAGGAGGCGTTTAACGAGGCTGGCAAACCTGCTGTAAGTGGCGAAATTAGTAAGCGAAACTTTAGAGGGTGATTCTCTCTATGAAACTGAATAACTTCCCCCAAGCAACTCTTTTATGAAATTCTTAGAAAAAAAAAACTGTTTTTCATACCAAGGCAATCGACTGATTGCACAAGTTATATGGAGAGGCGAACATTTTTTTCCATGTATGTATGTATGTATGTATTTATTCTTTATTGCACAATGATAATACAGAGGATAACAAGTTTACAGTAATAGGAAGTTTACAAAGGCGGACTTATCCCACGAGGGGATTTTTTCCAGCCAACCTAGTAAGAGTATTTAAGAGAACACAGTACTACTCGGCGTAATGACAAATTAATTATTTTTGTACACAAGAAAAAAAAAAGAAGGAAAACATATCAGTCAGTAAGTAGGTAGGTACTTATTTAAAATTATATTATAATTATAAAAACGAATATTATATTATGTATTTTGTTATGTATTATGTATGATATTCCATATTTCGACCCATGGGCGTACCCAGGGGGGGCAGGGGAGAGCAGCTGCCCCCCCCTGGAAATATAAAAATGCATAGTCAAATTTCCTTTTTACTATTTAAAGCGGGATCATTTCGGCTGTTGCCCTACACACTACATAACATATACCTAATATTTCATATAGGTGTCTTTGTGTAGTGTGTTGTTTTGTGGTATGACAAAACAGCCGCGGACGATCTGACCTAAAAAATCTGACTTACCCCCTCCTAAACCAGAAGCTGGGTACGCCCATTCGACCTATGTTTCTTGGGGAAAGTTGGTCAGTTTAATAAACTGATTCACATCTTTAATTTTTACAATTATTTGCTAAGCTGGACCTTACACGATGTATATGTTTGACATCCTAGGAGGGCTTTACCTTAGCAGTGATGCACGTCGGAGCCCCCGCGTGCGGTATGAACGCAGCCGTGCGGTCCTTCGTGAGGAACTGCATCTACCGCGGAGACACCGTGCTGGGCATCCACGACGGCATGGAGGGCTTCATTAGCGGGAACATCGTTAAGATGGACTGGTAAACAAGCAATAATAAACCTTAGTCCTTTGTATTTAAGTTTAGTTTTGGATCTCCAAAGATACAGAGCTCGGCATCCACGAAGGACGGTATAGAGGGCTTCATTAGCGGCAACATCGTTAAGATGGACTGGTAAACAAGCAATAATAAACCTTAGTCCTTTGTATTTAAGTTTAGTTTTGGATCTCCAAAGATACAGAGCTCGGCATCCACGAAGGATGGTATAGAGGGCTTCATTAGCGGCAACATCGTTAAGATAAACTGGTAAACAAGCAATAACACACCTTAGTCCTTTGTATTTAAGTTTAGTTTTGGATCTCCAAAGATACAGAGCTCGGCATCCACGAAGGACGGTATAGAGGGCTTCATTAGCGGCAACATCGTTAAGATGGACTGGTAAACAAGCAATAATAAACCTTAGTCCTTTGTATTTAAGTTTAGTTTTGGATCTCCAAAGATACAGAGCTCGGCATCCACGAAGGATGGTATAGAGGGCTTCATTAGCGGCAACATCGTTAAGATAAACTGGTAAACAAGCAATAACACACCTTAGTCCTTTGTATTTAAGTTTAGTTTTGGATCTCCAAAGATACAGAGCTCGGCATCCACGAAGGACGGTATAGAGGGCTTCATTAGCGGCAACATCGTTAAGATGGACTGGTAAACAAGCAATAATAAACCTTAGTCCTTTGTATTTAAGTTTAGTTTTGGATCTCCAAAGATACAGAGCTCGGCATCCACGAAGGATGGTATAGAGGGCTTCATTAGCGGCAACATCGTTAAGATAAACTGGTAAAGAAGCAATAACACACCTTAGTCCTTTGTATTTAAGTTTAATTTTGGATATCCAAAGATACAGAGCTCGGCATCCACGAAGGATGGTATAGAGGGCTTCATTAGCGGCAACATCGTTAAGATAAACTGGTAAACAAGCAATAACACACCTTAGTCCTTTGTATTTAAGTTTAATTTTGGATATCCAAAGATACAGAGCTCGGCATCCACGAAGGACGGTATAGAGGGCTTCATTAGCGGCAACATCGTTAAGATGGACTGGTAAACAAGCTGTAATAGACCTTAGATTTTTGTATTTAGGTTCACTTTTGTACCTCAATATTCAACCAATTTTGAGATACGATACTCACCATACATGTTGGAATGGAGGGCAGCGGCAACATCGTCGAGATGGACTCGTATTCGTATACAAGATATAATATACTTTAGGTGTTTTTATTTAGGTTCAGTTTTGCACCTAAACAACCGACTTTATCTTGAGTTATGATGCTCGGCATACACGACGACATGAAGGGCTTTATCACCGGCAACATCGACAAGATGGACTCGCAAACAAGGAATAATATACCTTACGTGTTTGGATGTAAGTTCAGTTTAGCAACAACACAACTGAATTTACCCTTGATTTACAATGGAGACACTAATCTAAATTCTAAATAAAACAGAAAACTCACTCAACGAACATACCCCAAAACCTTTGAATTAGAAAGCTGAAAATTTAAACTGAGGTTCCTTTATGATCTAATATTCGGATAAAACTTGATTTTTTGGAATTCCCATGAAAAGTAGCGTATTTTAAGTTAATTTCTCTCCTATAGTACACATCTGTCTTCCTTTCTTCCTGCTCTATCAATCAACAGGTCTGCTGGTAGAAATTTATTTTTAGAAATAAGCGGAACCTTTTTGTACGTACTGTCTTATGTCTGTAATTTATGTCCTGTGTGTACAATAAACGTTATTATTATTAAGTAAATCACGGATGTATTTTTAATGGGAAACTACTGTTTCATGAAATATTTTGTAGAAAGGACTCATTGGAGCTTATAGGCTATCTAGTCTATGTATATAGGCTATCTATCTACCTTTCTTTAATTGTATAAGAACATTGTATAATGTTACAAATTGTTAAGAAGCAATGAAGTCTGTCTATCTATCTATCTATTTTAGGTCGGATGTAACGGGCTGGGTGGGCCAAGGCGGCGCGTTCCTCGGCACCAAGCGCACTCTCCCCGGAGACAAGAAGGGAGAGATCGCAGCGCGCATCAAGCAGTTTAACATACAGGGGCTACTTATCATCGGCGGGTTCGAGGTAAGGGTGACTCACTTCGTTTTTTTTTACAGCGCCTTATGACGGTGAAGCATTGTCTAATATTGGGTGACTTTAAGGGCTCTTTTATTGTCGTGCGTGTTTGCGCCCGCGTGCGTTTTATTGTAAGGCGGACCGGTAAAGAAAAACATGTATGAAATGACAGGTCGCGGCCGGCACGCATGCGGGCCTAGCCCGCACGCGGGCGCAAACAAACACGCACGACAATAAAAGAGCCGTTTTGTTAGCGAAAATAAGAATTTTAATTAGACCACGAAACTGAATAACTATCATCAAACATGGGTCGAAAAGTGCTACTTGTGCGATCAGCTGATTTGACTTTGTCTGGAAAGGCGAGTTTTTTGAGAATTTTATGTAGGGACCTCATACTTATAGGTTGTAAGGACCTCATAAACGCCAGGTTGCTTGTGTAACAGCGCCTAAGGTCTGAAAAAACTTCCCAGGCATACCAAGCTGGTCTGGAGCTATACGAGTCCCGCTCCCAATTCCCCGAGTTCTGCATCCCGCTGGTGGTGATCCCGTCCACCATCAGCAACAACGTCCCGGGCACCGACTTCTCGCTCGGAGCCGACACCGCCCTCAATGAGATCACTGAAATCTGCGACCGAATCCGACAGTCGGCTCAGGTAATTATTAGATACTAGAATACTAGCATCCCGCTCGAGACT
This sequence comes from Aproaerema taeniolella, assembly GCA_949987775.1. Lineage (NCBI taxonomy): Eukaryota > Metazoa > Arthropoda > Insecta > Lepidoptera > Gelechiidae > Aproaerema > Aproaerema taeniolella. The sequence goes on along the minus strand of OX465247.1, from coordinate 11,329,431 downwards.
TCGTTCCCGTGGAAATTCGTGAAAATTATGTAGCCATGTTACTCAGGGATAATGTAGCATCCTAATGGTGAAAGAATTTTTAATATCGGTCCAGTAGTTTCGGAGCCTATTCGTTACATACAAAAATACAAATCTTTCCTCTTTATAATATTAGTACAGACTAGTATTCCGCTCGGGACTTCATTCCCGTGTGAATTCGGGAAAATCATGTACCCTATGTCCATCCCGGATAATGTAGGATTCTAATTCTGAAAGAATTTTTCAAATCGGTCCAGTAGTTTCGGAGCCTATTCAATACAAACAAACAAATCTTTCCTCTTTATAATATGTATAGAAGATAGATAGATTAATTTATTTGGTTTTTTTTTCACACTCAAAGGACTACTGCTCGTATGGTATTTTTTTTAAAATGAATAATGGGTTTGCTCTTGATCACAATCTACCTAAAGGACAAAGATGTGGTCGAGGATGTAGCGAGCTCACCCAGAAGAAGCCTATTCACTCGAACTTTAAAGAGATTCGGGTTATATGAACTTGGAAATACAGACGCTCGCTGGTAGGGAATTCCATTCCCTAGCAGTGCGTAATATGAAAGATGATAAACAGCGCTCAGTGCGAATCCGTGAGATTTCAACAAGATAGGGATTTCAAAAAATAATTAAAAATGGGTTCGCTCATGACCACAATCTAGTTCAGAGCAAAGATGGGGTCGAGGATGTAAGGATTTTTTTTCCTTTCCTTTTTTTACTCAAGTACAACAGATGCAATTCAAATTGGAAAAAAATGCATCTTTGCCTTGAACTATGTTGTGGTCAAGATTATTAATTTAAAACATAATGTTTGTCATTATTTAAATGAAATTTTTACTTGCCAAAACTTGGATCATGGGCAAGTGTAACCTAAATGAGAAACGGGATCAAGCGTTATTTATTATGAAGATTATTTTATTATTTACTTGAGTTACTTATTCCAATAGAACGAACTGATAAGCGAATCATGCTTGCCCTAAGTAAAAGCAAATGCAAAATTTCACGGTGGCTACAGAAATTTTGTATTATATAGAATGATTATCTGTCGAGCTGGTTGCATAGCAAAATTGACAGTCGATTTTATGTTTTGTAGGGTACAAAACGTCGTGTCTTCGTCATTGAAACAATGGGAGGGTACTGCGGCTACTTAGCTACTTTGGCAGGTAAGTTTGGGAAAAATTAACTCGTCTATATGGAAATATTTACTTACAGCTTTTCCTAAGTTCTTTTGAGACCTTTGCTCATCTGTTAATCAAGCGGCTAAGATAAGCTCCAACATATAGCAGTTTGCGAAAATCAAGGATGTGAATCAGCCCCACGAAACTAAACACTTTCCCTAAGGAACATAGGTTGAAATATGAAAAAAGCAGTTTCGCCAAGGTTTCGTTCGCCTCTCCTTACATTTTCTGCTTTGCCTTTGTATAGGAAGTCGACATTTTTTTTTAAATTTCGTATAGGTGCCTTGGGGAATATTGGGGATCAAATCTAAAGTTTCGGTAAATAATTGAAAGTCTTATAAAAGTAAATAAAATTTTCAAAATGAAAGAAAGAACAAATATGCGGTTTCGCAGTGAAATATTACTTCTGACGAAGTCGAACAAGTTTAGATATTTATTATTTCCCTTATCTCCATACAAATCGATTCCTATATCAGCTGGTTATGCTAGCGATAACGTGATAATTGCCTATTGCCCTTCACCGTAAACGATTGAAGTCAAAACACTTTAATGTGAAAGTCGTAATTGACTCTAAAAATTGATGGTCATTGACATCGATTTCTTTTATCTAATCTCTTTTCTTGACACGACAAAAAGATAGGAATTCTTGTTTAATAAAATTAGACTCATTTTCTTTTGGGTCTCCTAAAAATGATAGAAGCTTTAAAGCAAGTAGTATGTACCTACACATCTTAGCTTACCATCTATAAATATTTGCTTATGACCTAATTTATTGAATTAATCTTGATAGGTTTTGTAACTTCCCCTTACGATACAGGAACAACTTTTGTGAATACAAGAAGGGCCAACTAATACAGGGCTGTAGGTATGTCTCTTTCAACCTCTCGGGTGGTTAATCAGTCCATGAAACTGAACAACTTCCCCAAGGAACATAGGTCAAAATATGAAAAAAAAAAATTGAGTTCCCATACAAACTTCATCAGCATATAGCGCATTTTGTATGGGAGATCAAATTTATTTTTCGCATTTTCACCTATGTTCCTTGGGGAAGTTGTTCAGTTTCATGGACTGATTAACCACCCGAGAGGTTGAAAGAGAGATACCTAAAGCTCTGTATATCTATCTTGGATTCATCCGCATGCGTGGGGGAGACTCGGGCTCAGCAAAAAAGGGCCTCTGTCCTTGCCCTGGTCTATATTTATCGTGGGCTATCTTCATACCAATTATTAGGTACTCTCAAAATCGGTGCAGCGGCCTAGGCGTGAAAATGTAACACAATAACTTTCGCACTAAATGGTATCATTAGTGAGAAAATATGGATTATTTTTAAATCCTCTTTTTTTAGGTGTCGCCGGCGGCGCCGACGCAGCCTATATCTACGAAGAAAAGTTCTCCATAAAGGATTTGCAACAAGACGTGTACCACATGGCCTCGAAGATGACTGGAGGCATCCAACGTGGCTTGATCCTACGTAATGAGAAAGCTAATGACAACTATAACACAGACTTTATTTACCGTCTGTACTCTGAGGAGGGAAAAGGACTCTTTACTGCTAGGATGAATGTGCTTGGTAAGTTCCTATTGGTTATCAACCCTTCCGCCCTCCTATTATTTATGTTTAATCATCGAACACGTAACCAATAACATATTAAAAGATTAGCTCAGTTATGAAAATTTTGAAGGAAGCTCGCTCCAACCATTTGAACGAAGCTCGGTCTAACAACTTAAACGAAGCTCGTTTCAACAATTTGAACGAAGCTCGCTCCAACCATTTAAACGAAGCTCGCTCCAACCATTTAAACGAAGCTCGCTCCAACCATTTAAACGAAGCTCGCTCCAACCATTTAAACGAAGCTCGCTCCAACCATTTAAACGAAGCTCGCTCCAACTATTTAAACGAAGCTCGCTCCAACCATTTAAACGAAGCTCGCTCCAACCATTTAAACGAAGCTCGCTCCAACCATACAGATGTTGACTAATTTTTTTTTATTGTTTATCTTAAAAAGGAACTGAATCCCAAACCCAAAACCGAAATAATTTTTGAACACTATTGAGAAATAAAAAAAGTTACAAGCTATTACATTTTAGTAGAGGGGGAAACTGTCAAACAACGAAAAAGAGATGCACTTACTGACACGTGACGTCACCGACATTTGTTTGTTTAGGTAAAAACGAGATAGCTAGCTCTCCCCACGAAACGAGGTAGCTAGTCCTTACGTTAATATAAATGATAATAACTTGTTCATTAATTAACCAATTTTAATGCTGTTTTCGGATAAATATATATTTCTAGCATTATTTTTTGTTTCACATACAATAATTCATAAAATCAAACACTGTCAACATCCCTATTTAAACTAAGCTCGCTCCAACCATTTGAACGAAGCTCGCTCCAACCATTTGAACGAAGCTCGCTACAACCATTTAAACGAAGCTCGCTCCAACCATTTAAACGAAGCTCGCTCCAACCATTTAAACGAAGCTCGCTCCAACCATTTAAACGAAGCTCGCTCCAACCATTTGAACGAAGCTCGCTCCGACCATTTAAACGAAGCTCGCTCCGACCATTTAAACGAAGCTCGCTCCGACCATTTAAACGAAGCTCGCTCCAACCATTTGAACGAAGCTCGCTCCAACCATTTAAACGAAGCTCGCTCCAACCATTTAAACGAAGCTCGCTCCGACCATTTAAACGAAGCTCGCTCCGACCATTTAAACGAAGCTCGCTCCGACCATTTAAACGAAGCTCGCTCCGACCATTTAAACGAAGCTCGCTCCAACCATTTGAAGGAAGCTCGCTCCAACCATTTGAACGAAGCTCGCTCCGACCATTTAAACGAAGCTCGCTCCAACCATTTAAACGAAGCTCGCTCCAACCATTTGAACGAAGCTCGCTCCGACCATTTAAACGAAGCTCGCTCCGACCATTTAAACGAAGCTCGCTCCGACCATTTAAACGAAGCTCGCTCCGACCATTTAAACGAAGCTCGCTCCGACCATTTAAACGAAGCTCGCTCCAACCATTTAAACGAAGCTCGCTCCAACCATTTGAACGAAGCTCGCTCCGACCATTTGAACGAAGCTCGCTCCGACCATTTAAACGAAGCTCGCTCCAACCATTTGAACGAAGCTCGCTCCAACCATTTAAACGAAGCTCGCTCCAACCATTTAAACGAAGCTCGCTCCGACCATTTAAACGAAGCTCGCTCCGACCATTTAAACGAAGCTCGCTCCGACCATTTAAACGAAGCTCGCTCCGACCATTTAAACGAAGCTCGCTCCAACCATTTGAACGAAGCTCGCTCCAACCATTTGAACGAAGCTCGCTCCAACCATTTGAACGAAGCTCGCTCCAACCATTTGAACGAAGCTCGCTCCAACCATTTGAACGAAGCTCGCTCCAACCATTTGAACGAAGCTCGCTCCAACCATTTGAACGAAGCTCGCTCCAACCATTTGAACGAAGCTCGCTCCAACCATTTAAACGAAGCTCGCTCCAACCATTTAAACGAAGCTCGCTCCAACCATTTGAAGGAAGCTCGCTCCAACCATTTGAACGAAGCTCGCTCCAACCATTTAAACGAAGCTCGCTCCAACCATTTAAACGAAGCTCGCTCTAACAATTTAAACGAAGCTCGTTCCAAAAATTTGAACTAAGCTCGCTCCAACAATTTGAACGCAGCTCGATCAACAGCTAATGTATTGTTTTAGGTCACATGCAACAAGGCGGTTCCCCGACTCCCTTCGACCGGAACATGGGAACCAAGATGGCGGCCAAATGCCTGCACTGGCTGGTTGACACCATCCAAGCAGGCCCGGCTAACGCGCCCGACTCCGCTTGTCTACTCGGCATCGTCAAACGCCAGTATCGATTCACACCGCTTGAGGATCTCAAAGCTCAGACTAACTTCGCGTAAGTATAGTTTAAATAACGGAAAATGTGACTGTGTTTAGTAAAAAGTACACAGGCCATTCCTTTGCTGTATGTCTGAATACCATGGTTTAAATGTCGAAGTTCTTATAGAAAACGATACTCTTTCTAGGCAGTCTATGTTTATTAATATTTCTTTGTTTTGCAGCCAAAGAATACCAAAACAACAGTGGTGGATGAAACTCCGTCCACTGCTTCGTATTTTGGCCAAGCACGACTCCACATACGAAGAAGAAGGAATGTACATGACAGTAGAGCAGGGAGAGATTGACTCCGAAAATGTCATCTAAACCTTCAGCGAAAAAACTCACACTTTTGAGTCTCTGGATAGTATTTTTTTCGATTCAAAATGGCGAACCAGTCGCTAGTCTTTTGTTTCGGCTTTAGTGTTGCCAGGCATCAGGCACAAAACCAAAAATGGTAGCATTTTTAGAAATTTTGAAATTATCACGCCTATTTATAGACAAAATTTATAAAGACAAATTATAAATCATGTATTGATGCCATAAAAGTTTATTAGAATTATATTTTTTATTTAGTTACTTGACATTTACTTAATTAACGTAGAACATTTTTAGATAAAAGATGAATGAAAAATTTATCATCAATGTTAGTTGATTGTTTTTCATTAGGGTTATATCAATAAGTGACAACTACTTCTGTATTTGCCTACAGAGTTTACCAGTGTACCACATGTCTATGACGATAATTTATAATTACCCTAGGTAGGTGCCTACATAAATATATTCAACAATAACTTAATGATAGACAATTTTAATTATTATTATTATTTACTCTACTTATACAATAAACAGTGGCTGTGGATGGACTGTGTAATATTCACTACAGTTTCAAAAGATTTAGTATTGTAGTTAAATTATTTTTCTTATACTTTACTATTATTTTGATAAAACATTGTTGTTCTTGTATTCAAATGTAGGTAGTTGTTGGCAATATTTATTTTTATATGTAAGCGAAAGTCGAGTATTTACGATTAATGTATACTTTATTATCACAAGTGGTCAAGAATAACAAAACTTAAAAATTTTGTTTATAATCAGTATTTGTTTGAATCATAAATTGAGATGAAAACGTAATCTTGGACGTCAAATGACTTGAGATTAAAAATAATTAGAAATCAAGTTTTTTAAAATTGTATTTTTTTTAAACATAAGTAATTAGAAATGAATAAAAAGCTTTACTATTAAGTACCTTATTTATTTTTATTTATAGACTAGACTAGAGGATTCCTGGGGCTTCGCTCACCTGGGAATTTCCTAAAATTCTTTAATAATCCTTGCCTACATTATAAAAGGAACTTTTGGACCAAACTTTAGCCGGGTCTTCGTTCCTGTGGGAGTTCGAAAAAATTAAGTAGGTACCCTTTGTTACTCAGGGATAACGTTGTATTCAAATGGTGAAAGAATTTTTAAAATCGGTTTAGTAGTTTCGGATCCTATTCAATGCAAACAAACAAACAATGAAATCTTTCCGCTTTGGAAATATTAGTGAAGAAAAAGAAGTGTATCTACCTCTATACCAGTTATGACAAAAACAAATGTATAAATAAACTAGCTTACCGCCCGGGACTTAGTTCCTGTGGGAATGAGTGATACATATAAACCTTCCTCTTGAATAACTATCTATTGTTGAAAAATCCATTGAGTAGTTTAATAAAACATCTAAGCCAATAGACAGCGGAAGCGGCTTTTTTTATACTATCTAAAGAAAAAATATTCCCAAGTTTATTTCTTGAGTGACTGAAGTGAACACGCGACAAAAAAAAGAAAAGTTATATATTTCCGCGTAAATGCAATCACCCGAGGAACTTTACATTTTGTAATGGGAGCAGTGGCGTAGCTAGTTAACCATAGGCGCTGGGGCAAAAAATAAACTAGGGCCCTAACTAAACTACTTAGAATAGTTTATTCCGTATTCGCCCCGTGTTCCGAATTCGACGTACTCCAGATTTATCATAATCCAGATTTCAGATTAGCAATTGTTTGGAATAATTCTAATTATTGTAGAATTATTGCGTTCCTGGAATTTGGTTTATTTATATTCCGAATGTGGGAGTTCAATTTAGGTATAGTTTGTAAGTCAGAGTTCGAGAGGTCCCCTGAGCTTGGAAGCCCTAGAGCACTGCCCCGTCTAGCCCTCTGGTAGTTACGCCACTGAATTTTTTTTGTTGATAGTTATTCGCCATTTTCATTTCATTTTCTTCCCGCTGTTCTCTTTGTAGTATTTTCGCGTGTAGGGACTTCCCCATTTAAATTAACTAATCTGGATCGATTGGAGTGCTAAATGATCGATTTAGTCGCATCCATTTCAATGAACGTGTTAATGTTGTCATCTGTACCATAAACAAAATTGAGCTATATCCGGTTAGGTAATAAACTAGTTTTTAAAGATTTATTCCTTTTGTAGATTGATTCGGAAAAAACAGATATCAAAACAAATTTGATTTCATGATTTTGTTTAATTAATGCTACAATTTATAGACTAATTCTTTCGATTTATTTAAAAAGTTGCATAGTCGTTTGTTTGGTGTGCCAACACAACCAAACAAATGGTTGACGTTTCACCGCGTAGCAAGTGAAAGTTGTCACGTCGGTCAGATTTTCTGTCAGGAATATTTTGCGAGTTATTATTAAAGTAACTGCGAAGTGGTAATTGTTTTACCTTTTTTCATCTACAAAGTGATTTTATATTTGTGTTATCGTACTAGAAAGTTTGTTACAGTTTTCCGTCTTTGCGTTTCCAGATTTAGGTTATTGCCGGAAAAATGGGTGTAAAACCTGCAATTGGAAGAAAATCTAACAAGAACCCACCTATTTTTAGCCATGAATTTGTTATCCAGAATCATGCGGATATAGTATCATGTGTGGTTATGGTTTTCTTGGTCGGTCTGATGGTACAGGTATGTGTTTTGAGATGCCACGTATACGGTAGATTCTTGTATGTTTCGGTGTTATTTATTGAATGGAAACAATTTCTGTTTGTGTTACAGTCAACAAGTCCAATAGCGAGTTTGTTCATCAGTCTACACCACAATGTTAGTGGTGTGGAACCGACAAGAGAGGCTCCTAAAGGCGAGCCTTTCTTGTACGAAGCTGGTTGGAAGGACCTATGCGCAGTGTTCTTCTATTCACTTGTCTGCATTGTTATGCATGCCATTCTTCAGGAATACTTCTTAGATGTAAGTTATTTAAAGTTCTAGATTATTTAAGTCATTATTTGGGAGTTTCAAATACAGAATATAAAACTTAAATTGCCAAAGATAATTTTCCTTCAAAAGCAATGAAAAACTGCTTTTTGTGTAAGACCCTAAATGTTTGATCACCACATATTCTGTATACAGAAAATAAGCAAGAAGTTCCACTTGTCTAAGTCAAGGCTAAGTGCTCTGAATGAATCTGGTCAACTTGTGGTCTTCCATTTGGTGACTGTATTCTGGGGTGGAGATGCAATCTGGAGAGAAGGCTTCATCTTCAACATCTCTTCATTGTGGGATGGTAAGTGTAATCAATTAAATTCATGAAATAATTTGAAATAGTGCAATAAAAATATCATTTTACAACATAAATTATTGTATTAACATTTCGTAGTTTCGTATAGGCTGATGTTCATGTGAGATAATACATAAATAGCAGTTTATTATCTAGTCAGTTTTTCACTACCAGTGATACCCTTAATTCTTCAAGATCTAAGACAAATGTGAGATACAATAATAGTTATTAATCATACAAGTTTCTTAAGTAACGTGAGCCCACTTGAACCACATAAAAATTAAAGCTTCGAGTCATCAAATATTAAAAAAAGCAGAATTGTGTTTTCTGAAAGACCGGCTAACCGGCTATGTAATATAATAATTAGAAGAAAAAATTAAATTAATTTTATATCATGTAGTTTTGGTCTACATGATATAAAACTGTACATTGATAACTATAGAGCTATTTCAAAAATTGTGTAGATTCTGCTGCAAAAATAAAACAAACTAAACCGAGCTTAATTTTACTTTTGTTTTGTTGATTAGTGTGAAATTAATTGTAGTTTCCATTGTTTCATACATTTTCAAATAGCTTTGCCTAATGTCTCACTGATTATTGTGATCTTATTATTTAATGATAACTTCATTTGCAAGTGAGAGATTATTTTTTTAAATCCAATTATTATTAAAAATATGAACTAGTAACATTTGCAAATCTTCTGTATAATAATAATCATTAATTTAACATAAACAAGCAAACATACTTTGTTATCAATCAACACATTACATAATTTTGTTTATCAACTGATTACTAATTAGAGCGGGACCCATTCGTAAGAAAGTCTTCAAATAACGATTTTCGTGGGACTCACCTCCGCCATACGAAGTACTGGTATGTACTTATTTGGCATGTTTTCTTGAACTCAAAAAGTACGGTAGTCACTTTCTAAGGGTATGGAGGGGATAGCTATGACGTATCAAAGATGGCGGCCGGTCCTATTTTATTTACGCTATATTTAGATAACTACTGGGCATATTTACTTAAATAGGGTCTCAAATGAAAGACAATTTATTTTACATTGTTTTATTCTATAGATGCATTAGTGTAAAGCTAGTAACAAAATAAATATTTTCAAAAAACGACATTTTGTAAAATTAAACTTTTTTTTACTGTGTGAAAAGAACAGAAACCATTATGGTTACAGTAATTTAGCTTATTATAAAAAATAACTACACTTATCAGCATTCTAATGAATCTAAAAACGTTTACATCGAGCTATAAACAACGGAACTGCAGTCGTCTAAGCGAGCGTGGGTAGCGCCGAACTGACTACGGTACTTAGATTTGGGTACGAATAATCTTGAAAATAACGTGATAAAACGAGTAGAATCTCAGCAAAATGAAAAAGTATTATGAAGAGGCATATTTTTTTTATAACAGGCATCATTTTTTTTGGCAAAAAATTTTCTTCATTAAATAATGATTAAAAAAATTCGTAAAAAAACGAAAAAATTCGTTCGTAAAAATTTACGAACTATTTTCAAAAGTTCTCGTAACAAAAATAACGCTTCGTATTATATCGAAATAAAACTCTTCATACTTGCACGTACTTGCGTTATATTTCAAAACAAAGGACTCAATGGTACTGGTCTGTACTGATGGACATAAGAGTGTAAACGTACGCACTCGAGGCAGAGGCAGGTCGCTGACGTGCGAGAGTGTACAGCCGCCGTTATATTTTTTACATCGGCAACACTGAGATTCATTCCGAGGAATCCCTGCACCGTGCTGCGCCGTGAACTTTGGCACTTGTCGCTTCATTCATTTGAAATCATTTGGTCAGGCCTATGACACTGTTAGTACTAATAGCTGCGAAATGGCGCTGCTATCGCCTTTAAATCGCCATCTTGTGACGTCATGCTGTATGTCAAGATAACCTCAAACTTCCATGATGGCGTCTTGTCACTGAGCAAGTACAAGTACGGTATTATGTATGATTGCTCTCATGGTTCGCACAGGCGTTTACTGAAGTGCATTGCTAAATAAATGCAGTACTTATTATCAGTTTTCGTCGCGGAAATGGCTAAAATGCATTTATATTTATTTTATTTTATGATTGTCATAAGCATCTTTTGCCATGTGTAACCCGTATTATTACCATTTAGCTTTGATTCCATATAAAATTTTGTTATTTATTTTGTAGGTACGTGAAAAAAATTATTTTCGAGTGTCAAAACTATCAACAACATTTGGTAACAATTTTATATCTAAAATAAATACATTTGTTTTGCAAATTATAATATAAGTTTTTTATGACTACTTTATAATAAATCTAAACAAACAAATGTGAATTACACCTTATTTATTCTATGCCTAAAACTAACGGACTGATTTTTATGGAATGTGCTGCTCCAGATTAATAAATAAGCTACTTTTTATTCTGAAAAAACTGAACCTTATGTTCCAACAAATGGCGTAGTAAGTATTAGTAAATGAAAATATGAACAGTGCTTTCTGCAATTCTTTCTATCGATAAATAGCTAATTCGCTCAGTCGAGCTTTCAGTGAACCGGCTTATCTGCAAATCGTGCCATCGGCAAAAAAATAATATTTAGAACGTCTTTTTGGCGAATTGAGCTGTCGGCACAACAAGGTATCGGCTGAAGATTTTTTCTTTCAGCCGATGGTCGGCGAACAGTGATTTTTATATACAATTTTATCGTTCAAGAGTAATTCTATGAACCCTTGCGAGCTCGAGTTGAGTGCTCGTGTATTTTATGTTGAGTTTGAAGTTGAGATTCTTGTCACAAATCCTCCTCCGTCGACGATTTTTTCATCTTAGGTTATTTTTGCAACCTGCTTTAACATGGAAACGCTTAAGTGTTGTGTTGGTGGTTGCACTGCAACAGGTGAAACGCTAAGGTTTTTTGTTTCCCGAGAAACAGTTATCTAAGAAGTTTGTGGATATGTCTTTTCTCGCGCCAACACATCCTATACTCCTTGAACTCTCTGAAGAGCAATTGTTGAAACAATGCGTTTGTCAAAAACATTTTGACAAAACGCAATTCGATGAAGAAGGCAAGAGAATTCGCTTTTCTTACACATGTCTCTTCACTGAAAACGGAATTGCTCTGGGTGAACCACGGAGTAAATCTGTTACGTATTATTCTTAATTGGACACACTATACCTATTATTTTAATTTTCAAATTCAAAACTTTCCATCACGTGGGTCAGCTACAAAGAGCAGAGAGAGTAATGTGTAACCGTGTAATAAACTAATGACTTTGGGGTCACCAAAAAAGATAACAATTCAATAATTATAGTAGTCTTTCAAGTTGCCTGACAGCTCCCGCCAAAAAGGTCAGACGTTGATAGTCATTGAAAAATTTTATTTTTTCGTTTACTTTTCCATTGATTATCATTGAACCATTTTGAAAACATGAGAGTGTTAAAGGTGTCACCTGGGTGTCACTCAAAAAAGTTCTTATCCACAATTTTTTCCCAAAATGGCTGATTGCCATTTATTATAAAGTGAAGTGTTCTGCGCTACATGATATTGACGGAATTGTGGCAACACACATGGGTCTATATTTGAGAATCTATCTATTTACTTTTTTTTACTAGTTCTGGAAATTGGTTAAGCCTTTAGCGAAGTACCTATTCAGTTGTACAACAACTCAACTATAAGTACCATAACCTTGCCTCTCGTGAACTGACTAGATGTCTTACCACTGCAATACAGATTTATTCCTAGTGCAGGGTGAGTCGGCTGACAGTCTGTCCCATGAAGAAACCCAATAGACATATTTAATACACACTGTACTTTAAAACTGTACTTACTGCTTTTAAGTATTTAAGTAATGTTAGTTATTACTACCCAGCAGCATGTCAAAGATTTATTTGTTTGTTCTCGGGTCATGGGTGTTTGTATTTTTCTTTATGTGTGTTTTAAGGGACCCACGACACAAGGGAAAACCTTAGTGTGGGCCTTTGAGTGTGTAGCGTTTATTTATTTGTTTATTTATAATTATTTTCGAGAGCAAAATGAGGATGATACCCCAGAAATGACTTTGGTGATTGGAAGGGCTGGTACGTATATTTATTATTTAATGAAACTATGTATCTAAAAAATCAATCAGGGTAAAAAACATTTGATTCGTGTAATGTAACTTTAACCATAGCATTTCATATTACATAATCTAGTTATCTGAAAAGGAGATGCTTTGCATTTTTATTTAGATTGCATTTGAATTTTTATCTATGTCTTTTCAAAGTGCAATCATCCTCCAAGAACAGACAAAAAATTAAACTTAGAGGGCACCAACCTAGTAGCTGTTACGTAGCAACAACATAAAGGCAACAGCTACTCAAGAGTCTGTTTCAACTCATGTATGATTTATTAAAATGGGTCAAATATTCAAATAAAAAAAGCTTTATTGATGCTTTTAAACTAGCAAAATTTAGGGCTCCTCATGAAGCTAAAGAACTTTTTTAAAAGAACCCATATCAAACATCAACTATTTTTTTAGTTTTGAAAGGCGATAGCAGCGCCATTTCGCAGTTATTGGTACTAACAGTGTCATAGGCCTGACCAAATGATTTCAAATGAATGAAGCGACAAGTGCCAAAGTTCACGGCGCAGCACGGTGCAGGGATTCCTCAGTGTTGCCGATGTAAAAAATATAACGGCGGCTGTACACTCTCGCACGTCAGCGACCTGCCTCTGTCTCGAGTGCGTACTGTTATAACTTAAATTAATTCATAGAAAATGCTGACGTTTCCTAAAACAATTACAATAAAACCACTTTCCCGCGGCGCGGCCCGCCAGTTAGCCGGAGTTCGCCAATTCAAACGAGTCGCGCAACAGGGCGTGGAATCAGTGCAACCCTTAATTTTAATTATTGAATTTTCGCATTGTGATAGTGGAATAAATATTGGGGTTTTCAATTCGGAGTTTTTTTTTTAAAAAGGCTGACCCCCAGTGCGTCCTAACAACTGGTGTCAGAAGTGGGATGTCAAAGAGATTCTCATGGAATCCTTGGCATCTGAACTGGGCGCGAAGTCAGTCGTGGTCGACGGTAAGCCTCAACCCCTTGGTCTGAGCCCGCACCGCACTCCACGTGGTCGACGACAAGTCTCGAGCATCGCTCCGAGCCCGCACCACATAGCACTCCATCGCAAGTCCTCAACTTCGTGACTCGACGGTAAGCCTCCGCCTGTCGGAGCCCGCAGTCACGCCCAGCGCACCAGCTCCGCTAACTCACCTCCATCATTAGCAACACGTGGCTAAAACCACGTTCCCATCAACACCTCATCAAAGTGCGAGCCGAGTCCGCCGCACATCGAATTTCATACGTGTCGCCGCCGAGCAAACGTAATTCTAAACCATTCCAGTGAAGTGCAGTGAATCAAGTGAATGTTTAAAAGCAAATAAAAAGTGGGTTACGTGTTTAAAACTTTGAAATAGTTAATAAAATCCTACTATGTTAGCTGTTAAGGCGTGTTTACTCCTGTAAGTACTAAACCTTTGCAATTTTATTCTAACTCTCATTTCTTCATTACCACCAATTTTTGTTGTTCTAATTTTCACTTAACCTATTTATTAAATTTATAATGGCCAAATCAGAAGAATCTTCAAAAATCACTATTAATGTCCTCACCAAATTCATTAAACCGTATAACGGTGACAGAGAGACCCTGGCCGCATTCTTCACGAACTGTGAGAATGCAATCTCTTTAGCTGGTGCAGATCAGCAACGGATTCTGTGCAAATACATTGTATCCCAACTAGAAGGAAAAGCCCAGCAGGCTTGCAGTTTGAAAACCTTCGAAAATTGGGCTGAGATCAAAGCGTTCTTAAAATCCACTTTCGGGGAAAAGAAGCACTCAACCCATTTACTACTTGACCTACAAAATTGTAGGCAAGGTGCCTCTGAAACAGTAACACAATATTCCCTACGGCTAGAACAGTGTCTTACGAGAATTCAGGCGGATATCCAAATTTCTTGTTCTAACAAAATCCTCCTCCCAGGCAAGATTGCCGCAATGGAAGAGCTTGCTCTTAACACGTTCATGCTCAACTTAAATTATAACATCTCCAATATCGTGAGGTGTCGCAACCCTACATCCCTCAACGATGCTATCGCACTTGCTGTGGAGGAGGAGAAAATATATAAACTCAACAGAGCAATGAACCCAAGGCCTTCGAAACAGTGTACTATTTGCAACAAAAATGGGCACACTGCGGCCGATTGCTTTAAAAATAAAAATAATAAATCCCATCCCCAAAAATCTTTCAACATCACACAAACTAACGAGCAGCCTTCCACTTCTAATCAAAGTCCTAAACCTCAACTCCCTAGATCAAACATAACTTGTTCTTATTGCAAGAACATAGGGCACTCAATTAATGAATGTAGGAAGCGTGAGTACAACAACAGAATGCGCGCTCAGAATAACGCCGCACAAACGCAACATCTCGTTCAAGAGGAAGAAACATTAATCCCTCAAAGCGAATCTGACGAAGAGACAAAAAACTAATGTCGGTTTCAATGGGGTGCCTGTTGAAAACCTCAAATATAAATGGCACGACACCACCTTGTACCAACCCTTGTGTCAAATCTTCTACAAAATCTTATACTAATTCTTATACTAAATCTTATACTAAATCTTGTACTAAATCTAATACTAATTCTTGTAAAAATACTAATTCTTTTACTAAATCTTACTCATCTCGAAATCCTAAAACGGAATCGAGTCTTACTAAATCTCATTCACCTCGGAGTCCCAAGAGGGACCCGAGTCCTACTATATCCTACTCATCTCGAAATCCTAAAATGGATTCGAGTCATACTAAATCTTTCCCAAATCAGAATCCTAAAACGGATCTACCTCATTCTAAGCCCATTACTACTTCAAATCAGATTCATAAGTCTGAATCAATTATCTCTAAAGAAATACCAATTTATGAAACAACATTACTAAATAAAAAAATATCTTTGCCACATACGTTCATAAATACTACATCCTCCACAAAACCCCTCTGCTTCCTTATAGACACCGGTGCCAGTGTAAGCATCGTCAAACTCTCAAGCCTCACCCAAGTGCCAAAACTTTCACAAGAGGTCATTAAACTCAAAGGCATAAATGACAAAGACACTTATTGCGAAACTCTAGGTTCATTTACAATGGACTTTAACATTTCCGAATCTTCCTTAAGCTACAAGTTCCACGTAATTCAAAACATGAGTAACCTTGACACAGATGGTATAATTGGCACAGATTTTCTACATTTTTTCCAAACAAACATTGATTACTCAACAAAGTCACTGTCTATACGGGGACACACTCTACCAATACATTACACGACCCCCACATACGTCATCCCGGCTCGCTCCGAAGCCGTCATAGAATGCGCCGTCTCAAATGACGAGTGCGAGCTACGTCACCTTGAGGACGCGCTTATACTGGACCATTCCATAAGTGAAGGCGTTTACATTGCTAATTGTATAGTCAGTATAAAACCTAATCACAAGGTTAACGTCTCTGTCTTAAACACCACCGAATCACAAATTGAAATTAGAAACTTCAAAGTTCATTTAACACCCATAGACTTCTCTGAATTACAGAAATTACATTCTCGTCACGAAACTATCACAAATGTAGTTCACTCACCTTCTAACCGTATTGAGAAAGTCCTTGAACAAATAAGACACTCACATTTAAACCAAGAAGAGAAAAAGGCTCTCTTAAACTGCTGTTCTACATATTCCGATATATTTTATCTCGAAGGAGATCCACTTACACACACATCAGCCATTGAGCACTCCATTAACGCTGGAAATTCCCCTCCTATTAATGTTAAAGCTTATCGTTTTCCGGAGTGCCATAAGAACGAAGTAGACAGCCAAATTAAGAAAATGTTGAACCAAAAAATTATAAAACCGTCCACCTCTCCCTGGAACGCACCAGTGTGGGTTGTTCCTAAGAAACTGGATGCATCTGGCAAAAAGAAATGGCGTATAGTTATTGACTACCGACGTCTTAATGACGCAACTGTTTCCGAAATCTACCCCATCCCTTTGATCACTGACATCCTAGACCAACTAGGTCACTCGAAATATTTTTCAAGCCTCGATTTGGTGTCTGGTTTCCACCAAATCTGTCTAAAATCGGAAGATGCACCCAAGACTGGTTTCACTGTAGTAAACACTAATGGGTCGTCCGGCCACTACGAGTTCAACAGAATGCCATTTGGCCTAAAGAATGCTCCAAGCACATTTCAAAAATTAATGAACACTGTCCTGTCCGGCCTTCAAGGTCTCCACTGTTATATATATCTCGACGATTGCATAATTTACAGCCCTGACCTACCCTCACATATCGAGAAACTAAGCTTAGTATTTGAAAGATTCAGAACATTTAATCTAAAGTTGCAACCAGATAAGTGTGAATTTCTCAGACGGGAGGTCACATATCTCGGACACATCATCACTGACAAAGGTGTTGCCCCAAACCCCAACAAGGTCAAGGTCGTATCCAACTTTCCTACTCCTAAAAACCCAAAAGAAATAAAATCCTTTCTAGGCCTGGTAGGTTATTACCGCCGCTTCATAGAAAACTTCTCAAAGATTACAAAACCACTCACGTCACTTTTGAAAAAGGATACTAATTTCCACTGGTCCCTAGAACAAGATCAAGCCTTCCATATCCTTAAAGAAAAACTTACCACTGCTCCTTTACTCCAATACCCCGATTTTTCTCAGCCTTTTGTAGTTACCACCGATGCCAGCAATTACGCTGTCGGCGCTGTCCTATCCCAGGGTCCTATTGGCCAGGATAAGCCGATCGCCTATGCCTCT
Organism: Aproaerema taeniolella; assembly: GCA_949987775.1. NCBI lineage: Eukaryota > Metazoa > Arthropoda > Insecta > Lepidoptera > Gelechiidae > Aproaerema > Aproaerema taeniolella. The sequence goes on along the minus strand of OX465247.1, from coordinate 11,311,940 downwards.
AGAACTTTGAACAGTCAAGAAGGTAACTATTCCACCACCGAAAAGGAATTATTAGCAATCATTTTCGCGGTCAAAACATTTCGGCCTTATTTATATGGCAACAAATTCAAAATCGTAACAGATCATCGGCCTTTGGTTTGGCTTTTCAATGTAAAAGATCCCGGTAGTCGACTCATTTGCTGGAGATTAAAGCTCGAAGAATACGACTATGAAATCGTATACAAACAAGGAAAACTGAACTCTAACGCGGATGCTTTGTCACGCATCCCTATCAATGCTATGTACACTACTGACCTCAATAACTTATCCTACGAAACATATTTTAAAAAGCAATTTACAAATTCTCTACCCAACCCAAACACCCACATAGAAGAACACTCTCAAGCTTTACACCTTTCTAAATTCAGTGCAATCGCATGTCCAGTCTCTTTAGACTTTGATTATTCTATGCCTCACGTTGAGGAACTGTTATCGCAATTACCTGACACCGCGACCTTGCTCGAAGCCGAACGGTCACAATGCACCGTGCAGTCGGTTATAAACAATAACAAAACCTTCTATTTCCTCTTTACAAAAATACATCATTATGATGAAACAACATTCCGCTCCATTTTTGACGTTCTAATGAAACTAAGAGACGAGATTATAAATGAAAATCCTAACACTACAGACTTAGCTATATCAGACTTTACAGAACCTTTCTCTAAACTATCCTACACTAAGGTGTATAATATGATTGCACACATATTTCATAATACTAACCTCAAAATTCACATTTACAAAAACCAAATAATTTACCCAACTCCCGCGGAAGTACCTCAAATACTTAAAGACAATCACGACTCTCCCGTAGCGGGACATCCTGGAATCAACAGAATGTACAATCGAATCAAAGCATCCTACTATTGGAAAGGTGTGCGCGCAGACATAGAAAGCTATGTTAAAAGTTGCAAACTTTGTCAAGTAAACAAACCATTGCGCGCCTGTAACAAGGCTCCCATGGAAATAACTTCCACTAGTACTAAGCCTTTTGAGAGGCTCGCCCTCGATATCGTAGGCACTTTACCTGAAGCAGGTTTTCAAAAATTCAAATTCATACTAACTCTCCAAGATGATTTGACCAAATTCTCTTGTGTCTACCCAATGATATCATCTACAGGCGATGAAGTTGCTCGAAATCTCGTTCATTTTATGTCATTATTCGGGGTCCCTAAAATGATACTTACGGACCTAGGCACTTGCTTCACTTCTGAGCTTTTCAAACAAATTACAGAAATCTTTAAAATCAAAGCCCTGTTTTCCACACCGTATCATCCGCAAACAAACGGAGCCCTAGAACGTAGCCATGCCACTCTTAAAGAGTACCTCAAATCTTTCGTTAACGAAAATCAAAACGACTGGCATTGTTACTTGTCAACAGCTGTTCTCGCTTACAATACAACTCCCCATACTACAACACAGTTCACTCCATTCGAACTCCTTTACGGTCATAAGCCTACGTTACCTAACTCGGTATATGACACTAACAATGCTCTTACTTACCACGAATATGTCCGAGCTCTTCAATACAGAATGAAAGTCAGTAGAGAGAAAGCCCTTGAATACATAAGGCAAAGCAGGGAAGCATCTAAGCGGAATTACGACACCTCTACTAACACCACTCACTACAAAACTGGTGATATGGTGTACCTTAAGCACCATCATAGACTGAGGAAAGCCTTATCTCCAATATGGAAGGGCCCTTACAAAATACACTGGGCGTCAAAAATAAGTAGTACAGTTTTAAAATTGCGATTTCTCCCAAACTATAAAACTTAGACCTTTGAAACAAAAAAGGTTAAAAAGAAAATTTAATCTTATTCAATAAAAACTTCATGCATTATAAGAACTTATAATGCTTGACTTTAAAAAAAACGAATAAATAAAAACACTTTTTTTAAACTGTTGAAAGGTGTTGTCTTACTTAGGATTTTTGTGTTTGACACATTCGCTGCTGATAAAGCAATTGTAATTGAAAAGCATAGGTATCTTCAGAGAGTAAATTTGACTAATCATGCCTCTTTCACCAGAAGAATGTGCAAGAATCTTAGCTTTTCTCGAAGTGGGCATCAGTATGCGTCGTACTGCAAGGAGGGTGGGTGTAACTTTAAGAACGGTTCAGCGAGTAAAGCAAAGGTACGAAGAGACTGGAAACCATCTAAGGAGACGAGGTAATGGCAGACCCAGGTGCACAAGTACCCGAGAAGATCGCTTTATTGTTTCCACTGTGTTAAGAAATCGACACCTTAATGCAGTTGAGGTTCAGCAACAGCTTCTTCGGACCCGAACAGACTACATCAGTGAGAGTACAGTGAGAAGAAGACTTGCTGAAGCTAACCTGAAGCCTCTAAGACCAGCAAATGGCCCCAAACTTGAGACAGAGCATCGCGTAGCAAGACTACGCTACGCCCGTCAACACGTACAATGGGGCGAAGAAGAATGGGCTAGAGTTTTATTCACAGATGAGTCTCGATTCTCTTTATACACTTCAGATGGACGGCGGAGAGTCTACAGACGACCCGGTGAGCGATACATTCAAGCTTGTATCTCGGAAAGAGTCCAATATGGCGGGGGCTCTGTACACGTATGGGCTGGTATCTCTTCAGAGAGTCGCACAGAGCTTGTGGTAATAGAAAATGGGACTTTGACTGGTGAAAGATATGCCTCGGAGATCCTCAACGAGTATGCAGGGCCATATTTAATAAATATGGGTGATGGAGCCATCCTAATGCATGATAACGCCCGGCCACACACTGCTCACCACGTACAAGAGTACATTCAGGAGGTTGGCATCAACTTGATGGCTTGGCCATCGAGAAGCCCAGATCTCAACCCGATTGAACACGCCTGGGATGAGCTTGGGAGGCTAGTCAGAAGGCGCAGTCCACCTCCTGCCACACTCAGGGCTCTAAAACATGCGCTGATAGAAGAATGGGAAAATATTCCCCAACACCGCCTCCGAAACTTAGTGTTCAGCATGCCAAACCGGATCCAAGCTGTAATTAGAGCCCGAGGCGGCAACACAAGTTATTAAATTGTGAAAAAGTTCCAAAACGTGAAAATTAAGTGGTTGACATATCGTTAAAAATTGATACTTTTTAGTATTTATCTTAATTTTAAGTTTGAAACTTTATTCATGCCAAATAAAATATAACTTTAATAAACTTCGTTAAGTTTACTATAAACTGCTTTTTATTTCATAAGTGTAACTACTATAGTTTAGGAGTAATTGCAATTTGAAAAGTGTACTACTTATTTTTGACGCCCAGTGTAGTAAAAGTGAATGGCAAACATAACGTCACCCTCTCTATAGGTCGTAAATACATAAAACACCATACTAACTCAATTAAACCCGCACATCCCTAAACCGTTTCATATTTCATTTCAGATTACTATGTCATCGAGTTTCATCTGAACCCAAAATAACCCCTATTGTGCACAGCCCTGGGTTATATTTCGACCCCGTTACTAATATATATTTCTACAATGATTTTTGGAAAGTAGTCACTCACATGGAAATAAATTCCATTGAGCCACATTTAAATAAAATCGATAAGCTCATCGTGAAAACTTCTTTACTCTGTTCAAGAATTCAACACGAGGATTACAATAACTGCAAAGACATTTTTAATTCACTAGAAGTTTTGTTGGAAGCAAACTATATGAAAGCTGAGTCCTTGTCTCATCTAATCTCAAACGATGCCCCAACTAGGTTCAAGAGAGCCCTAGAATTTGGCGGAGAAATCCTTAAATTTTTCTTTGGTACACTCGACGCTGAAGACGCCGGGAGATATGACGCAGCTATTGATTCGTGTCAAAAATCCGAATCCGAATTGATTCTTCTCATGAAAGACAACATACACGTTATTAAATCTTCTATTAACACATTTAACTCCACCATAACTAAACTTCACCAAAACGAACTAAAGTTGAATTCTCAAATTAATAAACTAAATGACGTGATTTCACAAACGACTAAAAGCAATGATATACTTATACATATAACTAGGTTAAATAATTTTATTAGTATTATTGAAGGATCGCTCCTTACTATTTCTAATTTCCTAGATTCTATAATTAATTCTATTTTATTTGCTAGGGCCAACATCCTACATCCCGCAGTAATCAGCCCTACTCGCCTCTTTAACGAGCTGTCAAAACGTAGTACTTCTATTAACAATAAATTGGATTTCCCTGTACCTTTAAACATAGAAAATATCCATACCATTATGGATGTATCTAAACTAGTCTCCTACTACTACAACAACTAAATTATATTTGTTATTCAGATACCACTTATTTCCCCTATTAAATACACTGTTTATAAAACCTTATCACTTCCAACTCCGCTGTACAGAGACAACCCTACAGGTTTCGCTTTAATCACGGTCACTAAACCCTGTATCGCCCTAACTGATGACCGACTACACTATACCAAACTATAGTTTGGCCATAACCGCTGCGCACTCCCTGAGGTATGCGCGGTGAGGTGGGAGCCGAGGAACTACTGCCGCCACGAGCGTTGACGGCGAACTGACACAGAGCCGGACAGAGCGCGTCCCCCCCCGTCTCGCCGCGCGCATACCTCAGGGAGTGCGCAGCGGTTATGGCCAAACTATAGATGACCTAAGGCAGTGCTCTGTGATAAGCAGCAACATCTCTATTTGTCCATTGGACTCTTTATTCTCTAGCGTAACAAACCCATCCTGTGAGACGCGACTTCTTACTGAAGTCAACCTTTCCCTACCCAAAGAATGTACCTCTAGAATATTGTATGGCCTTATCGATATTTGGCAAAAACTGAATAATAATGAATGGATTTTTGTACAGTCTAAGAGTAACAAGCTTACAGTCAAATGTGGTGAAGAAATAAGAGACTATTCTGTCCTTGGGACAGGTACCCTGACCTTACCAGAAAATTGTATTGGCTATTGTAAAACTATCCAATTAACACCATCAACTACAACTAGTATTTTTGTTAATAATAACTTTAAGATAGATTTTAATATTGTTGAAGACGACTGTTGTAATAAAATTAAACTAAATAAGACGATTCCTCTTCTATCTCCATTGTCACTAAGCAACATCAATTTAGATTCTTTAAAACATTCTTATCGCGAACTAGACAACTTAGAGAAAGAGATCAACAGGATACAAGAGGAATCCCATTTCGTTAAGTACGGTACATATTATTCTTCTTTTACTATATTTGTCATAACAATTATGTTTATCTTCCTACTTCTTGTTGTATACAGATATTCAATCAGTGTAATAATAAGAAAGCACTTAAACAACAAACTAAATTTCATAGCTCCATAGAAATGACAGACATATCTGAAGATGAAAATAAATCCGTTTCTCTACCCGAAAATGTACCCTATTCTAGAACCTCTTATGTTTCTAACAGAAACTTAAGCAATAATTAAGTTTAAAGTAAGTACACTTATGTAAACTTTCTTAAGCGATTTTGTTTTTCCTTTTATATCTAATTTTAAGTGGGTAATTCTTGTAATAGTTAAGGTATCTTAGTTATATTTGTATTTTTAAATTTTAATGTTTCACTTTACTCGTAATCCAACTCTGTTGCCCGATCTCTCCGTTCTTAACTTCGCTTCATCTTTTCCTCTCAGATAAAGCTTCGTCTAAAGGGGGGAAATGTTATAACTTAAATTAATTCATAGAAAATGCTGACGTTTCCTAAAACAATTACAATAAAACCACTTTCCCGCGGCGCGGCCCGCCAGTTAGCCGGAGTTCGCCAATTCAAACGAGTCGCGCAACAGGGCGTGGAATCAGTGCAACCCTTAATTTTAATTATTGAATTTTCGCATTGTGATAGTGGAATAAATATTGGGGTTTTCAATTCGGAGTTTTTTTTTAAAAAGGCTGACCCCCAGTGCGTCCTAACAGTACGTTTACACTCTCATGTCCATCAGTACAGACCAGTACCATTGAGTCCTTTGTTTTGAAATATAACGCAAGTACGTGCAAGTATGAAGAGTTTTATTTCGATATGATACGAAGCGTTATTTTTGTACGAGAATTTTTTAAAATAGTTCGTAAAAATATTAAGAAAATTTTTTGACAAAAAAAATGATGCCTGTTAAAAAAAAATGATGCTTGTTCATAATACTTTTTCATTTTGAATGATGCTTGTTCGTAATATTTTTTCATTTTGCCGTTTTGTCACGTTATTTTCAAGATTATTCGTACCAAAATCTAAGTACCGTAGTCAGTTCGGCGCTACCCACGCTCACTTAGACGACTGCAGTTCTGTTGTTTATAGCTTGATTTAAACGTTTTTAGGTTCATTAGAATGCTGATAAGTGTAGCAATTTTTTTATAATAAGCTATATTACCGTAATCCTAACGTTTCTGTTCTTTTCACACAGTAAAAAAAGTTTAATTTTACAAAATGTCGTTTTTTGAAAATATTTATTTTGTTACTAGGTTTACACTCATGCATCTTTAGAATAAAACAATTTATTTTAAATTATCTTTCATTTGAGACCCTATTTAAGTAAATCTGCCCAGTAGTTATCTAAATATAGCGTAAATAAAATAGGCCTGGCCGCCATCTTTGTTACGTCATAGCTACCCCCTCCATACCCTCAGAAAGTGACTACCGCACTTTTTGTGTTTAGGAACATATGCCGAATAAGTACATACCAGTAGTTCGTATGGCGGAGGTAAGTCCCACGGAAATGAAGTCATTCTCCTTGGGTCCCGTTCTAAATGATTATGTAGGTAATAGTAATAATATTTGAATAAAATGTAGGTATTAGTTGATTTCTTTTTGTTACTTTCTGAATATAATTTTTATAAAATACATTTCATGTTATTTTCACAATAATTTACATTTCATACTTTTTTTATACTGCACAATCACTATGAAAAGTACATCATTACAATACAATACATACTAATTCTTTATTTGCACACAAAAAATACAAGCCCACAAAACAAATTCAAGTCCAAATACAAGTCAATCATTTTACTGTTTTTATTTTATTTTTTTAAAGTTTTAAATATTCTACCAATAAATTGATGATAATAAATTTATGAAAGCACACTTTATAAGAGATAGTAGAGGGCAGAGTTAACATTGCATTGATAAAATAAATGATAAAAGTTTATGGAAATATGGTTGATAAGTCAAATGTGGTTGATAATCATTTTATACCTACTTAATTAATGCTGACTTTCCTGCTAAAATTTGGTCACATGTGTGGTTGGAAATATTCATGAAATTATTCTTCTTATAGGAAGGAAGATCTAGAAAACTTTGTTGTATCTATCTTTTAGATACCTTTAGGAAAAATAAAGCTAGATAATAAACACCCTTATTTCGCGTTTTATTATGTTTCTGACATAATTTTCACAATTTTTTCTATGTACAGGGACAACAGCACATCATGCTATCCAAACTGTCAAATTTCTTCAATCGATTTTCAGTTTTATCCCCAAGCATTAGAGTTTACTATCCATTGGGGAAATTTGACAGTTTGTGGTAACCTGATGTGCTGTTGACTGTACATACCTTTTCACATAGAAGAATGTCTATGTAATTTTTTAGCCACGTTGTCATCTAGTAAGTTTTAAAAGTTAGCATAAAAAACATAGTAATTTAGCTGTGAGGAATCACCTAAAAAAGTAAAAAAAACAATTCGTAAATTTTTAAGGACTATAACAATAAGTATATTTTAGGCTACCCAAACCACCCAATGAGCTTCCTCCTCAAGCTGTGGTGGATCGTCCAGGCCGCGTACTGGTTGCATACCATCCCTGAGTTGTACTTCCAACGCATCAAAAAGGACGAATGGCCCGCCCGCACGCGACATGCCGCCGGCGCGTTCGCTTTCATCGCTGCTGCGTACGGTTTCAAGTTAGTATACTTTATCACTTAAATATATTTTTATATTTTATGACATCTAAAGTCACACACAAATTGTTACAAAAAAAACTAATATTGAATGATGAAAATGTTTCTGTAACAAGTAGGTTCTTTATCAGCAATACTATCATAGGCACTGTGAAATAAATAATTTTGTCATATCATGTATCTTGTACTACCCTGTCAGAAAGAAACAAGAAGAACGGCATCCACATGACAAAATGATGTCATGCGTTCATATAAGCCCCACAGATAACATGTTGCAGATGTCATATTTAAACCGCGAGCTCATATTCATCAGTCTGGATCATGAGAGACACGCACAATTCATAACTCTCGTTTTTCGTGATCTTTGTAAAATCCTTATATTTACTACTGAACTGATTTTGATGAAATTTGGTATAGAGATAGATTAGACCTTGAGAAATGACATAGGCTACATTTTATCTTACAGCTGGGCACGATATAATCTGTATTCCACGCGGGCGGAAAGCTATTAGTTTATAAATGTCGTATGGAAGTGCCGAAATCAGGGATTTAGTGAAATCCCGGGAAATGGCGTAATTGATCGACGATTACGCCATCTTACTGAAAAATCTAGTGATTTGTCTATAAGTCATTTCACTAGCCTCAGTTCAGGGAAATGCCGAAGTGTGATAATTAGTTTTGTGTTTTTATTGTAGATTCCAGCGAGTGGGCGTTGCTTTGGTGGTTCTGCACTCACTGGGCGAGTTCTTCACTCACGCCTACCGGCTCAACAACATCCTCCGAGGAGAGCGCGAGGATTTCATTGACAAAAGTAAGCTATCTTTCATTTAAACTACATCTCCACTACTACTCTTCTACTACTTCTTCGTCTACTCTTCTCCGATCGCAAAGAATTTTTTATTGGACAAGAACCCTATGTCATTAGAAAACTGTAAAAACTGTAATATTATAATTTCACTAGAGTTTTTGATGTTTTGATAAAATTTGGTATTGAGGTAGCCGACACCCTTGATTAAAACATAGGCTACATAATTTTTCCAAATTCCCACGGGAACGAAGTCCCGGGCGAAAAGCTAGTGTCATATAATTTGTGTAACTTAAATATTTGTACTAACCCGTCGCGCGCTTGTTTACGGCGCGTGTGATACAAATCCTGCATACACGGGAACGGCAGTGTTTTCGTATGCGTGCGGCTGTGATCGCTCGTGCTGGGCGTGTTGACGTTCTACTTCGGGCTGCGTACATAATTTTCCCTAATTTCCACGGGAATGAAGTCCCGGGCGAAAAACTAGTGTCATATAATTTAGTCTAATTTAAATAATCTAAATTAATAAAATTAATGTAAGGGTTTGCGCCATACCGCCCCATAAATATTGTCCAAATGTATAAATAAAAATTACAAAATAAAAATGTCCAAAATTATCAGTCAAAAAACCCGCCCCAATGTAAAAAATAACACTTGCGGCAATGTGTAAATTGTATAATAACATTGATTAATAACGTGTCAGTGGTGGGCGTGGTGAGCGGGTGCGTGTTCGTGTGCGTGCGGCTGTGCTCGCTGGTGCTGGGCGTGCTGACGCTGTACTTCGGGCTGGCGGGGCACGCGCCCGTGCTGCTGCGTGTCGCCGCTCTCTCGCTGCTCGTCTCCTTCCAGGTAATTACTTATCTTTTGTTGTATGGCCAAAATTTATGGAAAGTGGGCCTATAATAATCAATATACATAAACACATACGCACGCACATATTCGCCCACACGTATTCGCATACACACTCACGCACGTCGCGTGCACACACACACACACACGCACACAACATATCCGCGCACACACACATCACAGACACAACACGCACTCCTTTTAGTTTTAGTTTGATTGGGACTGACGAAGCATGTTGCTGATTACTTTTGTCTTAGTTTTTAATTATGACGAAACCATTTTCTTTTTTAATACTGCAATAAATAGATTAAACATTGTTTAGTAGTTCTTTAATTGTAAATGTACCACATAAATGTTTCATTTAACGTGTTAACTGTAATGTTTTCTTAGTCCACTTGATAAAGTTATTTCTATCACAATTATGATAAGAACTGCATAATTAAATGACAGGGTCATATACATACATTCAATCAATGAGGTGTATGCCAGAATCGCTGTGAGACATAAAAAAAAAATACTTTTATTTTGTTCGCGAAATATCCATGTGTTACAATACCATTTATTTATAGTGAAAAGTTTTAATGATGCAAGCAAAGATCTTAAAACTATTTGTCAAATGGTACTTTACATGAGTCATGAAATCTATAACAATGACTATTTAACAGTCATTCTTTATTGATAAAGAATTGCACATGACATGAGTCTGTAGTCCATAAAACAACACTAACATTTTATGTAAATAGGTAGTCATAATGATAATTTTACTTCAAATGGCTGCTCTTATGGGTGATACTCATACTAATTTATTTGTAATTTAAAAATAAATACACGTCATATTAAAAAAAAACAGTGGTTCCAGCGAACTACTTGATGCTACGTTCGACACAAATTGTGAGGGATATCAGATGGAACAAGTTGTAGGTGAGAGGTGGTCAGCCTCACATATTTTGTTACAAAATTGTTTATTTTGCCTAGGTATTAGATTTATGATGATGGTATTTTATTTACAGGTGTACCAGATGTTCAATTTCATCTCGGAAGCCATTAAGCAGAGACAAGAGTCGCGCCAGTTGGCCCAGAGCAGGCCCAAAAAGGACAAGAAAGACAAACCCAGGAAAGAAAAAGGTGACTAAAAACATTAATGGAATTCATAATAACGTTATTGTCTCTCAGCTTATATCATTACTTTCGCACGCATGCATTAATCTGTGACGTAAACTTGTCTATGACGTCACTAGGGAGACTATTTTTCGAAGTATACGCATCAACACTGTTCTACGGATATTGCACGATTTTTTACACAAAAAATGTTTGAGAAGCGATAAAATTGTACTTGAGACACATGGAGAGATAACATTTTTAGATGAGCAAGTGCATTTTCAATTTTTTGCTCGATTCGACATGTTTAGCCTGACTTGCTGCCGTGTGTACACAAAGAGGGTTGATGCATAATTTTGTTCACGGGTCATGGGTGTTTGGGTCTGTGATTTTGTATGTTCCAAGGGACCCACGACATATAGGAATACCTTAGTGTAGGCCTTTGAGTGTATAAAAATATATACAGGGTGACTTTTTAATCAGTACGCAAATTCTTACGGTATTAGTAACGTTGATAGAACGTAAATAAGGAGGAAAATTTTTTTTTTCCAAAATTTTCAGTATTTTATATAACCCATTTTTAACGTCCTAAGAGGATGAATTTTGTAAAACGCAGAAACACGGGTGTCACAAATTGTGTTGAAGAGTACTATTACCAAGTTTCAAGTCAATTGGACGATATTAACTTTTTTCCATTCATAAATTAAGTTATTTTCATGCTTCAGACGATCTAGCTTGAAGTTTTTATATGAAACGATATAAAACAAAAGAATTCGGGTCTGTTAAATAAGTTTACGTACAAAAAATTTGCGTACTGATTAAAAAAAAACGTGGTATAAATTAACGATTTTATCCACAGCGAAGAAAGAGAAGCCACCGGTTGAAGAGTCAGACCTTCCAGAAGTGGACCAGAATACGCACAAACTTCGGCAGCGCGCTGCAGCCAAGGCCAAGTGAGCTTCTCGACCACACTCCGACCTATACGCGATTATACGTATATATACGCAGATCCAGATTCAGTTTTTATCCAGGCATACTAATTCATATTTAATAGCTGACCCGACAGACGTTATCCTGTCTTAAATTATTTAATGTTTCGCTCAACTTTCTTTTTTTTTTTCATAAGAACCTTATGAACCTCCTGACAATAACAAACACAACAAAAAAATAATTAGTGAAATTGTTCCATCCGTTCACGCGTGATGCGATGACCAAGGGAAATTGAGATTCATTTTTATTTATACAGATAGATGACTGCTCTTTACGAAAGTATCTATTTTGTTCATAATTGTTACGAACAAAAAAAGTTATAGACAGAAAACTTTTCTAATGTCGGCAATTTTCATCTTGATTTTGATGGGTGACTAAAGTGGCAATTAATCACGAGCGTTGCGTGCTTCGGAGGGAACGTTAAGCTGTCGTCCCGGCTGTTGTCGATTGACTACGTTAAAACCACGTCAGAGGCCATTGGCGGTTTGAAAACTCTGACACTGACACCAAGGGTTAGCCAAGTTCACCACACACTTGACTATACCTGCACGATGAGAAGAAAATCTTGATTTTTTTTTTAACTTTTCTTTCCATCGTTTTCTGTCATTCGGGCGCAGGATGTAAACATCAAAAAATAAACATCTTATTATGTCGTAATCGTATCGGAAAAGGGGATTTACTATGTTAAACCTTCGCGTTCTTTTTGAACACATGGTCTTCGAGATTTGTATCTCACGCGGCGTAAGCAGGCACGCGACGGGTTAAATAACCTTTCTTCTTCTATTTTGTTGTCTAATTTTCTATTTTGTCTTCCAAATGTTACTTTGATGTTGATCTCTTCTAAAAAAAAAGTTTTATTTATGGCAACACAAACTTCTATGTTTTGATAAAAACTTGATCTGGAGAGTAAGTCCATGTATTTCTGCTCATTAACTTGTCCTCCAGTAAGTCTTACCACAAATGTATTGCACAAACTTGATGTAACCAACTAATGCAGCATTTATTCTGGACTAGGAAGATGACATCTTTGTATGATAAAATTGATAAGATAATATAATGGGTAAAACAAAGGTATAGGTCGTGTCATGCAAAAATTAAGCTATACGAAATCTTTTCTTATTTTATAAAAAACAATATTATCTTTCGCTTGCTATAAATTTTTGATTAATCGCGGTTACGCCACCGGTTCCATCTCTCTCTCGCAAGCAAGATAGGACACGTCCCCCCCCCCTTACCTCAGCTCTTTTCCCTTCACCACCTATGGTCATACTAACATTACGGATTGGACCGAATTTTAGGGGCTGCGCGTTCTTTCACGCGCGCACTTTCTTGAGCTCCCTACAAATTCACATCAGTCGTTCTCTTGGCATTTCTGCTGTACGCTCCTCTTTCTGGGGCTCGTCTATAACATATTACGGTTAGTTCATCGTCCTCATCATGCTTCTACTGGCTTTGCCTGTTGTTTCCCCTCATGCTACCCTCCGCAAAAGTTCCTCAGCTATTGATAAGAATTAATTTCGAACTTATTTCCGATCAATGCACCTCTAATTGGTTACGTGCTCGGTGTTTTTCGCGAACAAAATTTCCCTGCAGATGCCGTGACGTATTTATTTATGGATACTACTAACTCATCAATTCTCACGTAGCGTTCTTCTTACGTGACATGACCTGTGGCTGATTTTATTACGCGATTTCTCGTATTCGTACTGTATCGTTGTGGTGAATAATTAAATGCATGTTATTTATAGATGACCTGTCAAAATATTTTCTGAAATCTACACCTGTTTAGACTGCAAAAATACCTACTATTGTCGTTATAGAGGATACAGGGTTGTAAAAATATCTCCTAAAGTGTAAATTAAAAAAAAAATGTTAGGATAAAGTGTTGTTTAT
>OX465247.1:10995184-11298184 GCA_949987775.1 Aproaerema taeniolella | reverse complement strand
AAAAATGTTTTATCACCCCCGACATTCATCGTTTATAACTCTTAAATGGCTGAACCAATTTTGATCAAGTATAGTTAGCTAAGAACCATCTCGATTACGTCGGCTTTCAAATAAAAAAGAACCGCATTAAAATCGGTTCATTTAAGATTCAAGATTCAAAACGTTTATTTGACATACACACTACAACACAACAACAACAATGAAACAAAGGAATAAACAACACAAAATAAAAATAATAACAAATTAAAAGAAATTAAAATTAATGAAGTTGTGATGTAGTGCGACACTAAGTGATGTAGTGCGATACTACGTGATGTAGTGCGATACTACGTGATGTAGTGCGATACTACTTTAGGAGCTGCGATGCCTGAGCTACACACTTCAAACTTATAACACCCATTTTTTTTGTCAGGTGTTAAAAACCTAAAATTAGGAATAGGTGCTTCAATCTCAAAGTTCTTGGTTGCGTATGGGACAAGAAATAGCACTTTTTAATAATTATGATATTTTATGAAGTATTACAGTAGATTTACTCGTACGTGCGTGATACAGTTACAAAGGCGAATTAGAGGTACAAGAAATCTCTTTCAGCCTACCCAGCTGATGGCAGAGAAACCTACCACTTCTTTATACATATACAGGTTGAAAAAGAACCTCCTAGCTTTATTGAAAATCCTGAACCAGTATCACTTACTGATTGTTTTTTCACCCCTCGCGTGCCTGGTGTAAGTAGGAGTAATGTCTACGTTTAGGCAAAAAATGAACTATTCCCATTGAAAAAATATTTTTTTGTAATTTTTTTTTCATAAATGTGTTCTTTGAGTGATACTGGTTCAGGATTTTGAATATAGCTAGGAGGTTCTTTTTCACCCAGTATAAAACAAAGTTTGATGCTCACGCTCTACTTCTTCTTATCGCCCTAAAAAATATTGAGTGGTTAATTAATTACCAGGAACTATTAACGCCATCCGTTCCACACTAATCGTGATTGGATTTACCGCTGAACGGTGAGCCATTCATTAAAATAGCTACGACTACACATGGACGAAACGAAGAAACTGCATTTAAAAATGATTGGCACCTAGAATAAAACCTACTTTCGGTCTATCTTTTCAAGAGTGGACAAATCGGTCATTCCAAAGCTTTTCAATTTGATGATAGCTTTTTACGCGCGATGACCGTTACTTTGGACGTGCAAGCGATGCGCTGGCGCAGCGGAGACGAAGTATACAAATATAAAAGGTGCGGATGTGTGCCGGCGTAGCCAGTTCTTTCCCAGTGGTTGTGAAGGCTCGACGTTGGAAAATGCAGGCAACTACTCTCGTTGTTTTAGCCGCTTTGGTGGCCGTGGCTGCCTCAGGTTAGTGCCCTCTGTTTTTGTCGCTAAATCAATTAACTTACAATTTCTTAAGGCGTTCTTTTCGACGAAATTTTGGATGACGTTTAACTTGACAAGTAAAGACTTCCACTAAACTCTGTTTTCCTCTTGTTCTTGTTCTCCAAATTCTCAATTGACAAAATTTATTGATTCTACAATAAAAGATTTTCCATGTCGCACAGCCTTACTCTCTGAAAACACTTATACCCTATTTAACCATAAATACTTGTATTATAATAACAAGGAAATTCGATAGATTCTATGTTTAGGTCCTATATTTCCGGGAATTTAATTTTTATGTTTCAAAAAAAGAACCAACTATTAATAAGATGACTTCACCAATAACATCATATCGGCTTCATACTTCGTCAGTCACGATTTTTCGAAGCCAGACATTTGTATGATTTAAGCTTTAAGGCCTTTATGTTTAAGTTTCATAATAACAGCGCTTGTTAGCCGGTTAAATGAGATGATCTCAACCTTGTGGCTGAGTAACATCTCTTCCTTTAAATTTGCGTTTTTGTTTTTTTTCACTGTTTTTATTTAAAGAGATGCCATGATGCATTTAAAGAGATGAGCATACCTTCTTAATTTTAAGTTGGAACTTTTTTCTGAATTTGAAGAAAAACTTACTGCATACTATGTACTAAGAAAAACTAAATAAATGAGTAGACCACACCAACGAAACTTAATAACGACTCCTTTTTATATTTTTATGGATCTCTCTTCCTAAACACTCACTTTTTTTTAGATAATCGACAATCATCGGGACAATTTTAGTTTGATCCATTAAACAGTCAACGTGGCATCAAGTAGTTATGAAACCATTTATGCTCTGCCTACCTTTTGATGGAATATATGCGTGAGCGTATGTATGTAACAGTTTCGTTTTTAAAATAATTAACTGAAGTATGTAAGTAATTATCTGCAGGCACAACTTCCTTAAATGGATAAGTTACTACTTATACGCTTACTCGACGAATTTCTATTAAAAACAAGTTGGGATAATGCACGACGCATAATGCATTTATATTATACCTATAAATAAATACATGCTGGAACGTAGTACCTTATTAAACTGTAAGTATGCACTACTTCGAGATAGATCTCGGGATCTTAATATCGATACATTTTGAATCTTGATGCACTGAAAAGAGAAATCTTGGGTTAGATTAGTAGCTCTTATATGAGACAACGAATGCTCTACCAGCCCAATTTATTAGAATCTTCTATTTCTTTAAAAAGAGAAGATCATTTCTTAGCGAAAAGCCTCATTACCCTACCTATGAGAGTTCAAACGAACTCAAAAGCATTAAAGCTTTAAGTTTTATTTTCATAAAATTCCAGCGGGTCAATTCTATGTGCCTCGTGCTTACTACACAATCGATGCGGAGGGTCACCCATCCCTCCCCGTGCCCCTGAGGCGCCTTCGCCGGTCTTACAACCCTAACCCATATCCCACGCCAGGAGGCGGCTGTAAGTATTTTTAGTAATATTTTTAACTGTTTTCTCTCTCTTATAAGAAGAAAACGAAAGGTCCAATTTTAAGTTATCCCTATTGATATTTATTTACTCCGATTGCCTAAAGATGTTCAGTGTTGAACATACTACCAGAAAAAATGCCAAGTACTTAAAATGAAACAGCTAGCTAATTGTTTCCATAACCACTAATTCTAACTTCCAGATTGGGCTAAAATTATATCCTAAACTTGATTGAAAACTTGAAACTTTTATGTTTTATGCAACATAATTTAAAACGATTTCTTACATCTTTATTTCTACAAAGCATGTTGCATATCCACGTGTAAGTTATGATACTATCAAGAATTCAAAAGCACCTAACTCATACAACGTAGAGAAACAGAAACAAATACACCTACTTAAAGAATATAAAACTCAAAAGCATTATTTATTAGCTATTGTCTTACACTTGAAATGTCGATAAAAGTTATTAAATTGACCCTCAATAACTGTATATAGAGATATGTTATGTCATCTTTTATTTACGGAATACAGACCATTAATAAACACGTGAAACTAAATAAAACCGTTTATGAAAAAGAAAACAATACTTTTTCTTTTCTGGCGTTTTCAAAAGTTTATCAGTAAAAATTAGTTAGATTTTTTTGGCTTATTATTAGATTCTCCAAAGATATTTTTCACTAAAAATGTAAAGTTTAAAAAGAAATATACTTTCTCGCATGATTGCGCGTGATTAACTTTGAGCCTGCGGCGAGCTGTAGGTAATCATCTCTATCATTGAAATAGCGAATCAAATCGGTAATCGAACGAAATTCGAGTAAAGACCTCAGAGTATCTAATACTAGACATTGCTGTAAATAAAATATTGCTAGAAATTACCTTGGGGCTAGTTCGCCCTTAAAATAGTCACGACTCTACATACACAAAGATGATGATACTCGTTCACGCTCGTTTGAATGGGCATCGATAAATTGTAATCATTTTATCATTAAGTTTGATAATGATAAATACATTTAGGTATCTCGAATATAAATTAACTGAAGATTTTTAATGTCAATTATATGCTCTATAGCAATAAGGCCGCCGCATTGTACTCTACATGATGAACATTGTTTTTGTGTATTGTATTGTATTAGTATTATGAAAATCATTTAATGTACTGATGTTTACGACTATGATTCGAATAAATTTCTGTAGGTTTTTCGAAGGTGAGATATTTCTACCACAAAGAGTCGTGGAGTCTAAGAGGTCAAATCCTATTTTACCAATTTCAAACTTTTTAGCTTGGAAAAAATTTTTTAACTCGACGTTTAAAGCTATTTTAATATCGAAAGCTAATATAAACATAGTATGAAATATAGGTACAACGTTAAACGAACTGGTCACATTATTCAGGCATGAGAAACCGTTTTAGACTATGAACGTAGCGCGATAACTGACGAGCGACCGTTTGCATTGCAAAGAGCTTTTCCATGGAATGCAGTGCCACGAGCAACGTGTATGGAGGTTTCGCACGAAACATTTGTATGTAGAGCACCAAAGTGTTCCAACTATTCCTAACCCGGCCGCCTAACGGTTTTCTTACACGGCAACTACCGCAAAAAAAAAAATGCTCGATAGATTTCAACGCTCTCGCTAAAAAGAGTACACTTGTTCAACCAACACAAGTATTTTATTACTTACTGGGAGTGTCTCATTTTTGTATGTATAAATTAAGGAGTAATAAAACTTTTTTTTTATTTTTTTTATCAAGAGTACAATCAACCTATATCCAGCTTGACAGATGAAACTATATTCCATTATAATAAGAGCTAAACTGTCAAAGTTGATGTGCTGTTAACTGTGCTACTCTACATTATTGACATGGTTATTAACTCGATAATTATTACGATCGGTGTGGGCGATAGATGTGGCGAAATTATACGTCATAGTTTATCAGTATAATTAATATTATATTGGATGTGTGAATCAGCCCACGATACTGAGCAGCTTTCTTCAAGGAACAGGTCGAAATATGAAAAGCTGTTTTCGTCTCCTCTCATACACCTTGTGTGGTCAGCTTTTTTTTTGATAAATTCAAATTTGTTCCTTGGAAAAAGTTGTACAGTTTTATAGAGAGAATCAGCCCCTATAGTTTCGATAACTACATCATATAATCATCCATACTATAAAAGCCAGTCAATGAGATACGAGGATTTTGCTGTTTGGTGGGCGAAAAGCCACCAAATAACAACTATCACCACTATACTTATATTCCATCTAATAGCCCTCAGAACGAAAGTCGAAAGGAACGAAAGTGGTTTCAGAGCCACATGACGTTCTGCCTACCCCGCAAGGGATTATAGGCGTGAGTATATATTATATATTGTATTTTAAATAGTACCTGTCTTTGCAAAGGTGTAAAAAACATTCTGGAACATAGGTAATTGAAACGGTTTGACTTGACAGTGAAACCAAATATCAAATCATCTCAAAGTCTAACTAAAATTCATGCTTTTGAGTTACAATTTAATATTCTTTTTGAATTAAACACACGTATTTAATGCTCATAATAAGCTAAAGAGGTAAAGTTTGTAAGTTTGTTTGCAGACAGTTATCCCTGGGACACTGAACCAATTTAAAGAATTCTTGCACCAATAGAAAGCTCTCTTATCACCAGGTGACATGGGCTACATAAAATTGCCACGGGAATAAAATCTCAGGTGGAAAGCTAATTGGATATTATATATTCTTGAACATATTGGAATCAACATAATAATATAACTTTAGATTGAAGTTTTAAAAGTGGTAAGTCTCCACGTAGTAATCTAGATTTCATTAATTATGAACATGCCTTTTTCTAATACTTTCAGGGGGCAATGCAGACAGCGGCTCAAGCTCATGGTCCCATGCTTCCAGTGGTTCTAACAGCGGCAGTGGGTGGTATCAACCACCACCACCCGGCAGCTACGGCGCGACCGCCCCAGGGTAAATATAAATTTATTTTATAAACACGTACTTGGTTAATTTACGTGGTAACATCACTGACCTTTTTCTGCTAGGTGTTTGACAAACATATTTTATTTGAACATTTACCCGCCGAGCAGATTCACTTGGTGTCCAAACCTAATAAAATGTGTAAATTTAAATTTGATTGATAAGTATGTACTTTGTTTAAAGTAATGGATGGATTATGATTCTTTATTTTATGTTAAATGGAAGTAAGTGAATGCGTAACGGATAAATACGACATCATGAGGATTCTGCGAGTACACTTATGAAAGTATTTTGATTAGAGCCGATATAGTTTTTCCATTAAATTGAATAATAATATTATTTCCCAACGATGATTCCCATTAAACGTCCATATAAAAAGATGTCTTCCCAAACTAAAAATCTAGATACCTTTAATGATCCAATGTATGTCCATTGAACAGTTAAAAAATCCCGATAATTATGATCACATACATTAACGAACTTAACCTTAACTTGTCTTACCAACTGTAGGTATGTGTACTACGGGTTTTACTGTTATTTCATAAACTATTCGTGTAACTAACTAAGTACTTCATTTTGTTTGTCCAGGCACTAGACAGCGCGGTTCCGCATATTAACCTGGTGTGGGGTCATACTCGTCATTTTCCATCAGTTGCACGCCTGCGCCCGCGCCGCGCCCTCCGCTGCGTGCGTGCTCCCAGTGCAACTGCCGGAAGATACTGTTAAATTAATGCCTAGACTAATAAAGTGATAGTATTTATCGTCCTACATTGTTTTTTCTGAATAATTTACTCTTTTTTTTATTGGGTAAATAGAAGAATCGACTTCTTTACGACTTGGTGTATATATCTTAGCTGAGCAGTCTAGACTATACTTAAACAAAAAACATGTTTAAGGGTTGTGTCAGAGATCGAATGGGGACAAGCAACATGATGAAAATTTTAACCAAAGGTGTCGGGTATGAGACGCGACTTCCGTAGATTCTCTGTCGCCATCCTACTTTTGGAACACATCTACTCGCCCGGGTGCAGCTGCTGTGGTGTCAGCGTAGATGGCCGATTCGAAAAAATACCAGGGCTTAGGAACGACTTACTTGTTTCTACCTTTTGCCATAGAAACCATGGTTCCCTGGGATCCGGATTTTAAAGGTGTTAGCAACGCGCGGCAACTTCAGACCCGAAAACGGACAATCATTTTGCTAAACGAGTAAGCCTGGTTGTGCAGCGGGGCAATGCAGCTAGCTTACTCGGCACCTTGCTTTTATGTGGCGCGATGGATAAACAAAATAAATTAGATCAAGATATCATGGAATATTGCAAGTTATCAAAGTTTTCCACGGCTGCGCAAGGCTTCCTAAATGTATTCTTCCTAATTTATTTTTTATCTCCGTGCTCGATTGTCCGGTTCATTTCAGGAACTAAGTATAAGACGAAACGAGCCAAAGGGGTTTTAAACACAGAAGCAACAATAATAGTTATAGAAAATAATGGTATCTACTAAGAGAGTCAAGTACATGGTCTCATGCATCCACATCATGCAAATAATTTGTAAGTTGGTACCTAGTTGTAATAATAATCCGTGAAAATACGTACTTCAGAACAAGAACTATCGACTTTCGATGTAAAGCATAAGCGAGATAAAATGTAGATGCTTGTCGAGGAAACCAAAATCCAGGTAGGTAAGTAGGTCTTGTTAGGTATAGTGGGTATAGGTATAATTTCTTGACGAGGAATTCCATTACGTAATGATGCCCCAGTACGAAGAGGTGGAACTACACTAAAAAAACGGATAGTTCCGCTTATTTATTCATAAAAAGTTAAAAGGTTTATGATTGGTATGATTCATCGTAGGTATCGCTGGGTACTCAGAATTTGTGCGTAAATACTGTAATGACAGAAATTAAAGTTACGTTGTTTCACCTTATTACTGTACAACTTACATTGTTTAAGATTCTCGCGGTTGTTTTCATTAGTTTTAAACATATTACTGGGGGTTCTTACCACGATTTTTGTTTGGAATGTCTAGGGCTGCCATCTCTAAAACCTGCCCCCCAGGACCGGAAGCGTAAGTTCCCCGGATTTTGGAGCTTTCACCCCGGACATTTCAATACTTTTTTCATTCACTTACATCTTGATTAAAATATATTTTACTCCGTATTTGATAGAAGAAAACTTTAATTTTAAGGCTCTTTTGTTGCATGAAATAGTGTGTTTAATCGTTCTTGTGACGACAAGTGAGTAATTTTGCTTTATTTTCTTAACCTTCTTAGGTATGTAGGTTTTATACCCGGTCTTTTATTGTAGTCCGGGTCCGCCCGGACGCTTCCCGGTCGTCTTCCAAACTAGGACGAATCCGAGGAAACCCGGACGGATGGCAGCCCTAGGAATATCGGATACTTAAGTATTTAAAGAAAAAATCATTGTAAGAATCCGTTATAATATGTTTAAAACTACCAAATTTAGGTTCTAGTAATTATATAAAAAGGAATCTCTGTGCCAAATTTCACCCATATTCATTTAGCCGTTTTGGCGCTATTGAGTAACAAATATCCATTTAAACCTTCACATTTATAATATACTAGCATCCCGCCCGGGACTTCATTATCGTGGGAATTAGGGAAAATTATGTTGCCTATGATACTCAAGGATAATATAGCATCGTAATGGTGAAAGAATTTTTGTAATTGGTCCAGTTGTTTTGGAACCTATTCGTTACATATAAAAATACAAATCTTTGCTCTTTATATAATATTAGTATAGATCAGTAAGATTAGCCCTAGGTTTCGTTCGCATGGAAAAGTAGCCTATATCATTCTTTGGACCTCAAACTATCCCTATGAAAAACACAGCTCGATATGTTGCTCAATTACGACGTCAAGGAAGAACAAACAAACACACTTTCACACCCCCGACAAAAAGAGGGGCGTTATAAAGTTTGACGTGTGTATTCTGTCTGTGGCATTGTAGCTCCTTAGCGAATTGACCGATTGTGATGCGGTATTTTTCATTTGAAGCCGACTTGATTGAGCTGGTTCTGAGCTATATTGGATCAACATTGGTTCAGCTGTTTAAGAGTTTTAAATAATGAATGTCGAGGGTGACACATTTTAAATTTTAGAATTATTCAGTAAGGACAAGGATTGCTTGCAGGGTGATATTGACAAGTCGTCGTTATGGAGCTGTCGAAGCTCCACCGGGTGCTAAAGGACTTATGACGAGCTCAGGAGCAACTTCTGGCATCAACTCTGCGGGCGAAGGTTACTACGGCAATGAGGCGTCGATTAGCTACCATCCAGCGTCTTAATTACTAAATTAAGTTGCAATTATATTTTTTTAGAATTTACTGTAGAAAACAGCTAAAGCATGATACAATAATAATAATACATAAATAATACTTTACATTTTTTCTTCAAGCTTCGTTCACGGAACCATCGATGTTAACAAAATAATTCTGCTCGAAATAAATTATGAGTTTATGAGCGAAAGTGGTATTCCAAGTTGGTAGTAAGCTTGACTTGTTAAGTACGTATTATGTAAATTGAGAAATAATTGTTGTTATTATAATTTTATTAACAAACCGTGCATCGCCAGGAGCAAATTACTCTTATCTTATTTGTAATGGAAAAATAAGGTAGTTTTTACTAAACGCGATTTTTCTGAACTGATACTTATTTATACTGTTATTTAATTGAAAATCCTTATTGGTACTTACCATGTTACTAAAACAGGTCACTTAAAATTCACATGTTCTTATAGTTGTTCTGGATCTGAAGTGATTTTACAATGTACTAATAGGTTTAAACTTGGGACTTCGTTCCCGTATGAATTTTTATTCCAATCTATTCAGCCGTTTTTGCCTGAATGAGTAACAAACATCCAAACCCACAAATATGTAAACTTTCACATTTTATAATATTTGTAAGAATATTAGTAGGATTGATTTCAGGATTCGCAGTGAAAGGAAACACGACGAAAATTTAAAATTATTTAATACAAACCGCAAGAGAGCCTCTTTAACTTTTAGTTCATTGATGTTATTTAAATACCCGTAAGCACGAACGTAAGTAAACTAAGTACATTGTAAAAATTAAAACTAAATCGTAAACTTCATAAATGAATGAAAATAGGGAAATTATTACACAACACTTTAAAATTAGTTTTATTTATTTATAAGAATCAATAAACATAATTAAGTAAAAATAAAGGCATATCTATTCATATTTCTCTTCATTTTTTTTAAATTTGGCTAATTAAATTTGACGCTCAATCAATCATAGACTTACCATTGCAGACACGTTATTTGTTCGAAAAACACTAATTAAAAATGGCACGAGTAAAAAATAATGACACGTTTAACATTAAAATTGAGAAAGAGATAAGCTTAAACGAAATTCAAAGTAAACTATGTGCCATTTCAAAGCATATAAATAACGTATCCACTTACATTAATCTAAATTTAAGAGCTCAGTATATTTATTTATGCGGCAACTCAAGTCGGTATTGAGGTTTGTTATATTGGTAGCCATCGGCGGCTGGCTGGGCGGGTTGTTGAGGTGGCGCTGGTTGAACAGGACGCACAGGTACGATGGGCACTTGAGGAGGTGTCACTATGACCGCATCGTCAGTGAACCCAACATCCCGCGCACCAGGCACGATCCGTTGACCGAACTGAGGGTATTGCTGTTGATAAAACTGAGGCGTCTGGTACGTTTGCGGTGCTTGATATGTCTGAGGCGATTGGTACGTCTGAGGCACGAATGCTTGCGGGGCTTGGTAGAACTGTGGCTGGAACCTCGCTGGTACTCCATACTGCGTCGACACTTGAGGAACTCCATACTCCGGGGCGAGCTCCATCCTACCAAACATGTTTCCTAGCCAGGGGAACTTGTTGGTGAGTGTCGCCCATATGCCTGTTCCTCCGACCTGGTTGGTTCCCTGTCCGTTGCCCCAGAACAACCGCTGGGATTGTTCGGGAATGTAATTGGAGCCAACGATCACAGAGTAAGGGTCGTTATAAGGCACCTGCCTCTCTGGATAGTAGCCCACAGCGCTACCTACAATGAAAATATTTAATTATAAATATTTAAGTAAATAATTAAGTATGCCTTAATTTGGTTGTTTCTTTAAATAGGTTATATGAAATTTCGTTGCTGGAAAGTCGATTCGGGTGGAAATAACAGTTTTATCAGACGTTGATGAGCTATCAATGAAAACATTTCTGCCAGTCTTTTAGCGTAATACTTTCTCAGCAGATTTTTGGTACAACTACCTACGGGGACTGCTTTTATGAAAAACACTGAACTTACTCAGTGCTTTTGTTTACACTGTACTTAATATTATAAAGAGGAAAGATTTGATTGTTTGTTTGTTTGAATTGAATAGGCTCCGAAACTACTGGACCGATTTGAAAAATTCTTTCACCAAAGCTACATTATCCCCGATGGACATAGGCTATATAAACCTGAATTTCCACGGGAACGAAGTCCCGGGCGGAATGCTAGTGTTAAATAAGTGAAAAGAATTACTGCCCGTGATTTTACCATTTTAGCAAGTCGTATCTACTCTAAATTTTAATTATTATTATTAACCAACTTCAAAAAAATGGAGGAGGTTCTCAATTCGGGTGATTTTTTTTGTGTTTGTTACCTCAAAACTCCGTCATTTGTAGACCAATTTCAAAAAAATTGTTCGGAAGAATCTACTTCCAGATTGGTAACATATTTTTTTATCGAAATCGGTTCTTATCTGTAGTTTAGTTAAAAAATAAAAAAAACTGAAATTCACGGTCAGATATTTGGATGATAATAGGTCATCAAAGTAAACGAAGCAAAAACGAAGTTGTTCCCCGAGACTTTTAAGTTGTTTTTTGGGGCTCTTTTGTGTCCTGGGGCTACCTACTCTACCGGTCACCGTTTAGTGACCGGTAGAGTATATTACCACCACACATATTTCCTGCCGTCTGTTGATCGGTTGATAATATCACCCCATATCTTTCATGCCATCTGGCGATCGGTTTGAGAATTGTACTACCCCGTATCTTTCTTGCCATTTTGCGACTGGTTGTGAATATCACCACCTCATATCTTTCCGTGGATATCAAGAGGGGTGAAAGTGATATCGCTCTTTAACCTCGAGTGATTTAGTGCTTTATAATAAATCTACGAGGAAAGTTCTATGAATGATAAATGATAACCTTTAAAAAGAATAAAATAAAATGTCTTTAACAAAAAACTTGAACCGCATTCAAAAAGGGTAAAATATTTTTTTTAAGTTATATTCACCAGTAAGTAGTGGTTACGGGTAAAGCAGTAAATAGGTGTATTCATAGCGGAATATGGTAAATAGAGAGGAATATATTTTTTTTATGTCAGCGCCGGTATGAACTAGGCTCCGATTCTGAAACTTCTGTTGTGTGTCGATGGAATGGAGGCCATTTTATCTATTCAGGTGGCGAAATTGAGAACTATTTAATTTTCATATACTTGCTGACAACCACCCCGACCAGCAGCGCCACCGCCAACCGAACGTTAAGTAGCCAACTACCTAGTACTGAACATTCAGTTAGCGGTGGCGCCACCACTCAAAGCAGCCGTCATTGGATCTATGAAATTTGGATAGTTCTCAATTTCGCCACCTGAACAGATAAAATGGCGACCATTCCATCGACATACAACAGAATTTACAGAATCTGGGCCCAGGACCTAGTTAAGTGAAATAATTATTCGCACAAGCTTTTTTTGGCAGTATAAGGCAGATAGTTTTAATAGCCCTGCGAGTAATAGTTCGGCGCTGACGTCAAAAAAATATTCCTCTCTATTTACTATATT
This sequence comes from Aproaerema taeniolella, assembly GCA_949987775.1. Lineage (NCBI taxonomy): Eukaryota > Metazoa > Arthropoda > Insecta > Lepidoptera > Gelechiidae > Aproaerema > Aproaerema taeniolella. The sequence goes on along the minus strand of OX465247.1, from coordinate 11,285,522 downwards.
CCGCTATGAATACACCTATTTACTGCTTTACCCGTAACCACTACTTACTTGTGGACATAGCTTTAAAAAATTATTTCACCCTTTTTGAAGGCGGGTCTATTTTTTTGTTAAAAATACCTAAGTATTTTATTTGACATGTTTAGACTAAAATCTTTCAATGAAGATCAAAACCAAAACTCAAAAGTCGTCTAAAACTTTTACGTGACTTATTCGAAAAGTGCAAATGTAATGTTATTCTCAATTTTAAAATGTTTCCTAAGAAAATGTAAGATCAAGTTATAAACGAGAAAAAAAAATGCTTCCAAAAAATTTTTAAAGTTTTAAACTTATAATTTAAAAGTCACTGAAAATCCATATTTTGCACTAGTTAAGATAACACAAGTATATTTATATGACACTGGTTCGAATCCCACCAGTGTTGATATATCTAACACAAATCACATGTAAGTATGATAAAATTTCTGAAAATAATGTAATTTGTTTTGCACAATCACAGCACAATCCGCACGTACCGAGCACACCGCACAGCAGAAGAGCAACGCGCGCATTCATTTTGGGAAGAGTTGAAATCGAACTGCGCGTCATCGTTGCTCGTCTTTCCATTTATACCTCCACTATTTGCTCCCAAAAGAGGACCTTGGAGTAAAATTCTCGTAACCCAATATTGAAAGTGTGAGGTAATGGTGGTGGCTCACCCAACGCCGCCGGTGTGGACAATAGGCGCGACATCTAGGTGACTCGTGCGCCGCCCGCGCGCACAGGACGTGTTCAACCAAAACTCAGTATTCTATACCAGCTATGTACCGATTTGTCACATGTCACTCACCCGTGTTATTCTGATTTTACAACGAAAGCTGGAATTTTTAAGTGGTTTTACAAAATCGGTGAAATCGATAGTCGCATATTTTTTTGTCAGAGACGTAATCCATCACTTTATCATTGACTGGTGCTCACGCAATCCGGGCTTTTGGCAATACGAAATTTCCTTCGCAACCCTTATAGAGAACTTTGCGTCTAAAAAGGAGGGATCCATAAGCAGGTGACAATGTTCAACAAGAACATGTGTCTAGTTACATAAACGACTTGCTAAGTATATTGCATGGATATTAAGAATTCTTTTGAAAAGCTTTTAGCAGTAATGTCCAGTGAATTCTAATTTGGATAATAATTTTTGTACTATATCTACTTATGTAGTTGTAAATCTACTTTTGAGCTTGATCATTATAAAAGCCCATGGATATTTCAATACTGGTAATCACCATAGGCGGGTTGGTAAATCGCAGTATGATAGTAAAATACTCAGAAAAATGCTGGTGCTTGTCTTCTGGTATTTCCTTAGTTGACTTTTGCGATAAGTACCAATGAATCGAAATGGGATGTAGTTGTAACTGTCACCACACAGCTACGAGTAAGTCCTGTCCATAATTTCGACCTAATTCAAGAATTTATCATACAACTATTTATAGACAGAAATAGAAAAACAGCAGCCTGTAGAGTCGATAAGGTTTTGTGAAAAATGCACTTGAACGCGTGCGTGTTTACCTAACATAATCGGCATTATTCATAAGATAAGGTGTGTTTGTCTTCACCAATTGTCACGGTATTGTCGCAGAAGCGTTTTGCGAAACGTTACTCAACCTACCTTCACACAGGTACATACCAAGTATACTAATCCTTATGTGGAACAGATAAGAATTTTGCTCCAGTTTTCCGACTAACTAAAATTAATCAGTAGAAGGCCCTTGGCATGAATTTTCATAGTTTTTTTGGGAATTAGTCATTCTTCATTCTTAGGAAATTTTTATGTTTGTTTTAATTATCTGTTTAACTAGCCTAATTGTTTTTAATTCTTGGATCTAGCCTAAGTAATAATGACGCTAATAATAAATAAACGCTTCACACTCAAAGGCCCACATTAAGGTTTTCCCTTGTGTCGTGGGTCCCTTGGAACACACAAAGACAGACACAAACACCCATGACCCGAGAACAAACATCTGCTTTTTACACAAATATTTGAATAATGTCGGCGACAATGTAGAGTAGGTAAATTATCCCAAAAGAAAACTTTATTACTATGATACTATTGCTGTATTGTGCAATGAACTATGAAACTTTGCTTTTTCGTGTTTTATGTTTTCACAATTGTATTAAAATACTTACAATCAATTGGAATGGAAAACAAAACATCACGAAACATCTTAAATTAATTTGAACAATAACAATCAATTGAAGACCATCCTTTGTTCGATCAACTGCATAACCTTAATTAATTATAATAACGATTCCTCAATATCTTATCTCAAAATCTGCTAAGTTTAATTGATTAGCAGCAGGGAAAGTTGCAGCATGGGTCAAGCCAGTCACTCGCCTTACCGCCGCCGTAACGTGACATACGCGTGCGACACTCACATCGACATAGATTAAGCTTCTTATGGTAATTTCCTTTTTTTTTGTTTACTTTCTGCCATCTCGAACTAAAACAAAGTTTACATAGTAAATTGCACGCGTAGATGTATTTTCAATCTAAAAAATGATTAAGATGTTTGTTTGCGCGCGTTGATTTCTTTGCAATAATAAAAAATAATTTTTAATTGCGCGCGTTGATGCTTTTCAATTAAAAAGTATTTTTGAATGCCTGTCTTCTCAAATAAAAAAGATTTTTTTTTACCCCCGACGCAAAAAGAGAGGGGTGTTATAAGTTTAACGTTTCTGTCTGTGTATCTGTCTGTGGTATCGTAGCTCCCAAAGGGATGAACCGATTTTCGTTTAGTTTTTTTTTTGTGTCATAGATAATTTTATCCCAATTGTTCTTAGCCATGTTTCATGAAAATCTGTTCAGCCATTTAAAAGTTATAAGCAATCGAATGTCGGGGGTGATTCAAAATTTTTAATTTTAGTGTTATTGATTGCACACGTTGTTATATTTTCAATTAAAAACTATTTTTGATTGTGCGCGTTGATGTCTTTTCAATTAAAAAGGATTTTTCACTGCCCCAGTTGATGTCTTCTCAAATAAAAAAGTTTTTTTAATAGCGCGCGTTGATGTCTTTTCAATTAAAAAGTATTTTTATTAGCGCGCGTTGATGTCTTTTCAACTAAAAAGTGTTTTATGATTGCGCGCATTGATGTCTTTTACTAAACAAACATATTTTAGATGTAGGTAAATAAGAGCTTTACGTATTTTTCTTACAGAATTGATAAAGGTGAAAACGTATTCTTTGGGTGTTTGATTTTATACAATAATAGATTTGGTCAGAGTGAACTTTATTGACACAGATTTTTAATCGCACAAAACTTTCGCGATGACATTTTAATTAAAATGATTATTTCGGTGGATGACTGCATGGTTTAGCATTGACATAATAAGGAACACTTCGGTTTAATTAGCTATAGCGTGTAATTATACTCGCATGAATAAAGTTTTACGTAAAGCTGGGCAAGCGCAACATGCGTAAACTTTTCTTACATGACTTGACAATGAGATATGCGTGCGTGCGATGCCCGAATATAAAGTAATCGAGATGCCTGGTAAACCTGACCTACCGTTGTTAAGAATTGAGAATGGGAAGTAATTGCGGGTTTTTTGTTAATGTCTTCAGGTTTGCCTGTGGCAACACTTGTTATTGCAAGTAAATAGCTATGATTATGACAAATTTTGATGTTAACAAATAAGTATGAAAGAGGCAAGCAACAACGATACTCAGATAACTAGATTTAAGCAAATATGTTTACGGTTTCAAATTACTAGTCGGAGTTGCTATAGTTATTTTTCTAAAAATTTTATACAAAAATATTTACGCATAAGAATGTGTTTGCAGTTCAAAAATACTTAAAAAAGTAAAGACTATAATTAGCACGATGACACGAAAAACTGAATTTAAATAATTTCAGAGTTGTTTATTCAAATTGTATACATTTAAGTACCTAGTAAACAAGTAGATCAAACTAAAACTAATTTAATTAGAGTCACAAAGCCCGCCGAAAATCGTTGCTGGTGCAAAAGTGCTCATTACTACGCTCGCTGTATGGCTACAGCTTCTGCACCGAGAACGATCCGGCGGCGCAGCCGTCATCGCCAACCTCCCATTTTAAATTAAGATTCACAAAAACAACTTATCTTAAATCATAGATAAACCTAGACATTAAAGCCTTAATAGCTCTATTAAGTTTGTAATATTTCTTCAACAAGTCAATAATTATTCACTTTTTATCTAAAAACGCTTAAGTTTTGAGATATCGCGTAAATAAATAATGCAATCTGTTGGCGATGCATCATTGCATCTGATATTGCGTCGTAGAGGTTATGTTAATATTTAATTTGTCTCAAGTCAACGCTTGCACTTTCGGCTGGCAAATAAATCACACCTCCGATTGCTTGTGATAATTTATTGCATATAAATACTGCACGGTGGCATTTTAAATACGGCACTCACAGAAGAATGCAGTCAGGTAAATTATAGGATCGATCCTGAAACGTAATTGTAAATTTAATGTTCTTAATTACTTTTAAATATCATGATGTTTTAATAAGTTCTTATCTTTTTTTGGGTAAGTAAAGACCTTTCGCCGAAAAACAATATTACAGCACACACAGCTTTTGAACCCGACAGATTAATGATGTCTGCTGATCAGTACTTCTTCAATGTGTGCATATAGGTACTTGTACTTAATTGTGATTACCAACTTACTGATTTTCTTAACGTTTAACGATGTCCGGTAAGTACCTCCACGAAAAAATCTCTTCTATTTTAATTGCGTGAAAAAATCAGTGCCAGGATCCGACATCCTAATAAGTATTTATACATTTCATATGGAGTTACTTTATTTCAAAAAAGTTGTGTGATCTCAGCTGGAAGACTTGATTGTTTTAAGAATTAATAATCTCCCTTGCTTGCTAAAATTCTGATTACGTCCATGGGAAAGTTATGCTGGACTCAACGAGTTATATAACAATACTTGTTGTCGAAATTCCATAACCAGTAGCGCCTTATAAACAAATAAAAAAACCTTAAAAGTTTTTGTAAACAAGTTGATACCGTAACGAAAGGATTAATTATATATTCTGAATCAATGATTTCAACTTGATGAAATTGGTAATTTACTTTAGTCATATATTGTCATAGTCCCATCAAAACTAGATTTAAATGTAATAAGTTTATAACATAAGACGAGGCTTTTTTATGTTTACAAAATTTTGCAAACATCGATTTAATTTGATACCTAATCTGAAACTTCGCCGAATTTAGAAGAGTCAGAAATGACCTACCGTTGGAGAGTATGTAATGTACCAGCTTTCCATTCCCGAGTTCATTAGCTAAATTATAAAATTTTCAATTTTTTGATTTGAACAAAAAATTTCAAATGAAATACTTACTTATAGTTTTAAATCGGAAAAATATTTGTAGGTGTTATTGACCTACTTTAGCTATTTCTCATGTCATGAAATTATATACTTACCGTACATGTGTGTTATAAGGCTGTTTAAAGTGCAAGTTATTGTACTATTTCCAAGCAGTAGGTAATACAAACATTGACATAATATTATAACATTCAATAAACACGTTCATTTTGTTTTCTTCATCAGTGATTTAATTCATTACAAAGTTTTCTTTCGACGGTACGTTATTTGAAGCAATTCTACGTACAGGCGATGCATCGAGCCTTGACGTGTACCCCTCGTCGTCACCGGACTCGATCAATAGGGAATAATTTGTTTGCACTGCAGATTTGGGAGATAATTTATGAATAAATATTCATTAATAGAGCTGCAACTAAATAAATCAGAAGTCTTTATTTAATTTCTAACCTAGTCTTAATTAACGTTTCTATATTGTAGTATATTGTAATCATCAAGTTGGGTAGATAAAGCTCACTTTTACAACCTCTGTGATAATCCGGGTTCGCTTTTAGGTCTCACTTACATAACATTTAAGAACTCTACCTTTAATAAGCTCAGTTGGCGGTGAACAAACTGCTCACGAGCTGCGCCTACGCAACTGAAGATTAACTCATTACCATAACAATCCACAGTGACGTATTACATCTTGTGCTCCAATGTAGGTACCAATATGATTGCCAAAGCCACATTTAGGTACTATAAACAAGTCACAATTTTAATATACTTTTCAACACATTTGCTCAGAAAGTGTTTCTTATGTCATTGTTTTAAGGTTCATAACGATATGTATTACCCAGCCCGTGAGTAATAAAAAAAACATTAGTGCGTAATGGTTTTTTTTTTCAGCACAGAGATCAGATCTTATTTTATATTTAAAATTAAGTGTAAATATTAAACTATTTGTTAATAAAAATATAATTCCACTAAATCATTTCAATTTAACAGAAAATTATCATTTATTTATGCTAAAACGTGAAAATATATAGTTAAGTATTTTTTATTATTTGGCTGTATGGCATACTTGTCAATGTGAATCTCATATTGCGAGCGAAAAAAGAAAAAAAATCGCGCCTCTTTTCAGATGTTTTCCCTTCACAAACGGCATTTGTATACATCAGATTGTTATTATTGTCAGAAATACAACACAAAAAATGTCTTCTTCAAGTGCAGAACAGGAAACCTACGTGGGTACACCGCCAGAAATACTTTCCGAGGCGCAACGTGCAATGATAGCTTGTTGCCGTCAATATCAAAGGAAAGTTTTTATTTCTTTCTTTCCTCGCAAATGTGTTGAAAAACGTCGTATGACACGCGTGCGCATTGGATATTACATTCTTGGTTCCGTTGAGCCCTCGCCTTTGGCTCGGACTCTATGCAACTTAGCACATTTGTAGCATAATGTACTAAGTATTCAACATTATCTTTGATGTCCGGTTTGCTCGAGTGACGCTGCCTCTTGATCGACGGGTCCTAGGTTCGATTCCCGCTCGGGGATATTATTTTTGTAAAAAGCAGATGTTTGTTCTTGGTTCATGACTGTTCGTGTGTCTTTATGTACCTTCCAAGGGACCCACAACACAAGGGGAAACCTTAGTGTGGGCCATGTTTTGGTTTTATCCTCCACAAGAACAAAATCGGACCAGCGAAATTAGAGGGAGCGACCAAACATAAATAAATAAACGTTTTTGTTATTATTTATAAATAATTATAATAAACGTTACACACTTTATTATTTATAAATAATTATATTAATATTATTCATAAATAATAAAGTGTGTAACGTTTATTTATTAACGTTACACACGCATACGCACGAGCAGACGCATACGCATTATACACACGCACATGTGCATTGTTATTATTAAGTTTTTTTATTATTATTATTTTCATATCTTATATTTAATTTAATTAATTTTGTTCAAATTCTGTCGAAATAGAATTGTCTACATAAATAACATAATGTATAGTAGAAGAGCGGGGCTTCTAACACAAGTAAAATTTTTACTTAAAAGAAGCCTCAACACAGTTTTTTTTGTAAAATTGTTCTCTAGGAAATAAACAAATTTAATTTAATTTATGTTTGGTCGCTCCCTCTAATTTCGCTGGTCCGATTTTGTTCTTGTCCGATGGATAAAACCAAAACATTTTTGTACGTAAAGCTAGTTATTTATTTAAAAAATACATTCTAAACACAGATTTTAGTCTCGAACTAACACTTGACATCCTAACCATTCGAAAGCTAAAACGGTTTTGCAATTTTTTTGGTTCTTCTGGAAAAAAGAATCAAATTCTATAAGTATATACCTACACAATGCAAAGGGTTCCTCAACTGTCTGCACGTGGATTCCTTGTGATAAAAAATAGACTAAGTTTTGTGCCAAGTTAAACTGTTTTGTGAGGGCATATTGGTGATCATCATTACATGTACTTAAAACAAATTATACGTAATTATATTGAAGGTTGTCTCGTGGTCGCCGCAGTCGTTCATTTGAACTTTTAAATAGATGACATAAGATAAATTAGACTATTTAGCATATTAGACACACTTGGCATTAAAATTAGAATGCAGTTGCAAAAGTTTGCAGGCAGTTGCACTAAAGATTTCACCCTCGCAGACAAATTGTTCCATACTAAGGAACTTTGTGTTACCTACTAGAAATGGCGAAAGAAGATCATCTATACACTTATCTATACACTCATGCTTATAATCCCTTTTGGAGTAGACAGAACGTCATGTAGTTCTAGAAACACTTGATGCCACATTTTACATTCATTCTGATTGTTATTAAATGGAACATGAGTTTTATCAGCTTTTCCGCAAAACCCTCGCGTCACACTTAATGCCTTTTACAGTATGCCTGGGAAGAGTTGGCAGCTGGGAAATTCTAAGTTTTTCTTTCACTACGAGTCCAGCGTGGAAGCAGAATAATAAAACGAAAGAATAATTGGAAAATATATAAAATTTAAACCTTGTTTCCTTATAAGTAGGTAAGTACCTTATTCTTAGCAAAGTTCGACGCTCCTTTCAACCTCACCCTACACGACACAATGTACACAAAGGATCGTCACGGTCATTCACTTTATCAGTAGGTATCAGCAATCGTATCTGAAGTCTCTAGGCTACAGGCCTGCAGTTTACTTATAACTCCTCACTATTAAATGGTAAGTTTTATTTGTATGTATCGATAATGTCATTAATGGTTTATTTATACCTACCTACCATAAAGAGAAAACTTAGAATTGCAATTTCCTTTTTTTTACGGAGAAAGGTACAAGGCCCAAAGTACTCTTGGCCGAGTTAAGATATTCTTTGCGCTTTATTAGTCTCAGGGGCCACAAGGCTATAGATTAGATTTTACTGCTCTAGAATACATTGTGGCGCCTCGTCTGTCTGTATCTAATACAGATATAGCTAATCTTATAATAAACACATACTTTAGTAATGATAAATAAATCATAAATAAAGCAATAAGTACATAAACAGCAATTCAATTTTAAGTGACGGGAAGGTCGGGTATTTACGCGGTATTCTATATAACGTATTACTTGTCCAGTCATACTGTTCGTCATACTACTTTGCTCACGGCGAAACAAAGGCATTTATGAATTATGTATTAGTTTTATTCGGAGGTGTGAATAGTCACGTTCCATTCATGATTTCGGAGGAGAGAACCTGTTCAACCAGGATCCTGAGATATGGTTACTTACTAAGTAAATCTTTATATTTGCAAGGAAAAAAACCCGATACAAAGAACATAATAAAGCGATGTAGACAAAAAAAAAAGTCCACCTTTGAAAATAGCAGTCTTTCTGCTAGTTTCTAAGAGCTCGGAATGAAGAGTCTAAATCCATAAGTGCGTGTTGAGCCTACGTTAAATTATCCTTACAAATATTAAAAAACTAGGACTCTGTGAGCTATAGACCTCGCGAGTCAACATTTTTCGAAATGGCTGAAATATGATAGTATACTCGGTATGGATACCCTAAGTATTAAGCATCTACAACTATGCAGGTCGTGAACAATGGGCAAGGAGAGGACGATTATCAGGAGATATACGAGACATGGGTGATTTATTATCATAGAATCATGTCCTCTATAATGACCATAATCACGATAACTGCTATAATGAAGTAAATACATTAACATTTATCCATGTGATAAATGTCCTGCCATTAAATACAAAAGGATCTAAAAAAATACCTGCATACACACCTACCAATGTTTCAAATGAATAGTCAAACAGTTTATTTTTAGACGCTGACGACAAGTCGAGATACTTAGCGTAATGTGACCTAAACTAATCTTTTCATTTGCGACTGAAAATCCTTGACCTAAGTTAAATAACCTCGCAAGCAAGTAAAACAAAGAGACCTGGACAAAGTTAATGTAGGTACAGAAATTGAAATTTCAGTAAATAAAATACTCTTCTTGCATTAAAATAAGCTTTATCACATTCATAACTTTCATACATTGCTTACTATATAAATACTTATACAAAATTATATTATCAACTAAGTTATGGCTACCACTTAAATTGGTATCTCACACAAATACAATATCACAATAAGTATAAGATTACCTTACTTAGTTACGTCACTTTACCTACGCTTAATAAAACATCTTCAACATTCTAATAAGTCTTGGATATTTAAATAGTTTGTAGGTGGTGCCTACTGCAATGTCGAAGATCGTGTGAATGTTTAATAATAATAATAGAAAACATTATTTTGTTTACAATGGATTTATCTTTCGACAGTCAGGTTTTTAAGTGTCACAATAATTCTAAATCGTTATACAATTCAATTGCCTAGCTATAATTCCAGTAAATCTATTTTCCGTATGACGAGGCGTGTGCCGAAGCTGAAGCAAAGCTTCCCGCTTGTGCACCCGCGTTTGCATTGCTCACAGCAATGCTTTTGGCTAATGCTCCACTAAATCCATATCCAGCGCCGCTATTTGATCCACAACCACCTTTACATCCACCTTTCACATGGTCACTATTTCCATGTACATTACTCCCACCACCGTAACCACCAGCGATTGCACCTGCTGCCGCACTGGCTTGAGCTCCTTTATCTGAATTAGTAGCATCCAATGATTTTCCATAAGATGAGTGCACATTGCTGCCTAGAAACGTACCAGTGCCAACATGACCAATTCCAGCGTTATTAGGCGCGCCAAGTTTTCCACCATCATAAGGCTTTAATAGGCCAGGAGGACCACCGAAACCTCCAGTATAAATAATAGCATTAGCACTTGCTACAGCACCTGTGGTTGTACCACTTAAGCCATGTTGTGACGAGGAAATATGGCCAGCCTGTGACCCACAAGTCCCAGATGAACAAGAGGTAGGACTGTAAGACCCTGTAGGTGAAGAAGCACCGATTGATCCTTGACCAATTGGCGGCGAAGGCTTGTAATTAGATGACGGTGGATTAGAAATTGCAGTAAATTCGTTAGGCTTTAATAAACCTGGTGGACCGCCAAATCCATGAGCTGGGTTGCTTGGTGAACTACTTTGATCGTGATGAGTAGAAGACGGAGTATGCTGAGTTTCACAGTTTCCAGTAGAACAAGGTGTGGGGCTATAACTTCCAGTGGATGTTGTCGGTTTTAAAAATCCAGGTGGCCCTCCGAACCCCTGAGCTGGTCCTATTGGATTGTATTGTCCTGTACCAGCAAGCCCACTTGGGGGATGTAAAGAAGATGAGCTTGAAGTAGGATTGTAAAGTCCAGTCGGGTACGAACCAAAGGATCCCTGTTGTCCAGTATGAGGCTCACAATTCCCAGTACTGCAACCTGTACTAGGCTGTGCTCCAGAAGGATTTGTTGGTTTGTATGACTCTGTTGGTTTATATGAAGGCAGCGATGGTAATGGTTGGCTTGGCTGTGGCTGTTGTCCGCAATTTCCATGTAAGCAATCCGTGGGCTTATTTATAGAAGCTGGTGCTGGTGGATAGTACGAACCAGATGGAGCTGTGGGTTTATAAGAACCACTTTGTCCATATTGAGAAGTTGACTGAGAAGCCTGGGAACCACAGTTTCCAGTAGTGCAACCAGATTGACTGTATGTAGCGGTAGGAGCTGAAGGATTAACAGCAAAATCAGATGTAGTGGTCTGTTGTCCACAATTTCCAAAAGTGCAGATGCTTGGGCTTTGTGATCCAGTAGGTTGGGAAAATCCCGAAAGGCTTATAGGACTGTAAGTACCAGAGTCATAATGAGAGGATCCAGTAGGTTTGTAAGATCCCAAAGGAACGGTAGGCTTGTAAGAAACACTTGTACCATCTGTGGGTGTTTGAGATCCACAATTACCCGCAATACAAGGGTTAGGATTATAATATATTCCAGATGGGATTGAAGGCGGATAAGAACCACTTGTGGATGTTGGAGCAGGTTGAGATCCACAGTTACCAAAAGCGCAGACGTTTGGATTATTTTGGCCAGTAGGCACTGTAGGTTTGTAAGATCCACTTGAACCATGTTGAGATGTTGGGATCGGTTGAGATCCGCAATTTCCAGAAGCACAATCAGTCGGTTTATAAGACCCAGTTGATGCATATTGCGGAGACGATGGGATAGATTGGGGGTCACAGTTTCCAGAAGAGCAAACAGTTGCACTAGAACCAGAGGGACTGAATGACCCAGTGAGGCTAGGCTGAGTGCCACAATTTCCTGAAGCGCAGCCAGTTGGTTTATACGACCCAGAAGGACTACTAGGTTTGAAGGATCCTGAAGGTCCAATAGGTTTGTAGGAACCACTTTGGTCGTATTGTAATGATGGTGAACTTCCACAGTCACCAGACGTGCAAGAAACAGGATTATAAGACGCTAATGGTTTATAAGATCCTGTGGGCTTATTATCAGATCCTGTTGGTCCGGTCGGTTTATAAGAGTTACTTTGGTCATATTGAGACGACTGTTGGTCAGGTTGAGTACCACAATTACCAGAGACACATGTTGCAGGTTTGCTAGAATCACTAGGTAATGCTGGTAAAACAGATGATCCGGGATGATGATTAGGTGATAAAGACCCACAGTTACCAGTGGTGCAAGCGATGGCATTGTAAGATCCAACAGGTTTGTACGAAGAAATAGGTTGAGGGGCACAGTTTCCGGAAGTACATGGGGCATTATATGTAGGCGGGTGTATTGTTGGTCCAGCGGGTGCAGAAGGAATGTCCGGTTTATAATTTGTTGACGCAGAATTTGATGGAACATTATAATCATTAGGTTTCAGAATTCCAGGTGGTCCTCCGAATGTTCCTGTGTAAGGAATCTTTTTTGACGAAGACGGAACACTAGGTTTGGACGTCGCAAAAGATCCTTGGACAGCATTTACCCCAGAAGAAGCTACTCCATTTCCGAAAGGTGCATTTGTTGGCAGTGATTGAGTATAGCTGGGACCTTTAGCCGGATAAGTTTTTACTGTAGAAGGGATCGATGAGCTTCCAGTTGGAGCCAGAGGCACAAAATTTGGTATATCACCACGAAAATCACTAGAAATTTTTGTGGTTGATCCGATTGACGATGAAGAGCTACTTGGATTTAATGTTGAGTATGAGGGAGCACTTGCTACATCATTTTGACAATTACCTGAACTACATGGGGCTTTACTAGATGTATCAGAATATGATCCCTGTATCGGAACATTGTAACTAGACGGTAAATTCGGTTTATCATAAAGGTCGGATCCACAGTTTGCAGTTGTACAAGGTGGACCAAATTTGGGAGCAGTTAACAATCTATCAGGTTCGTTTACTGAGATTGCTACAGTAGGAGATGCAGTAGGAGTTTGAGGTTCCGAAGATCCACAACTTCCATTAGAGCATTCTGAACCTGCAGCATCCGTTTTGTCGTAACTCGAAGTTGTCGTTTTAGAAGTGGATCCAGAAACAAAAACAGGTATATCATTAGATCCAGGTGCAGTTGAAGATGCTTGTTGTTCTCCTATTCCACACTGCCCTGATGAACATTTTTTGTCTGCGTTGTCTCCATCACATTCAGATCCTGAACAGGACGGTTTGTTACTTGAACAGATACCGCTAGCACAAGCTGTATTGGCACCTCCATACGATCCAGGAAAGCTGATTGCTCCTGCTGAAGCTACAGCATTGGCTCCACTGTAGCCACCACTACCTGCGCCTTGCAGTCCAGAAGACCCAAGGTTATCCAACCCTGTCTGACAGTTTCCTGTGGCACATTTGGTAGTGATTGGTAATCCATTTGCACCAACACCTGGAGATATTCCAGAGCCACTAATACTGAATGATCCGGAGCTAGCACTCGCCGACGCAAAACTTGAAGCTGCAGACTTAGAATAACTTCCAGAGTAAGATCCAGCACTGGGTATTGAAAGTGGGATTTCTCCGAATCCTCCGAAGGCACCGGCTGCAGCGTTAGCTATAACAAAAACAATAACATGTAGTGATAGGTACATATTTTGACCAACAGCCGATAATGAAAAAAGTGGTTTAAAAAATTAAAGTAAAAAGAAAAATCATACATAAACATACGCTCACGCCTATAATCCCAGTCGGGGTAGGCAGAGAATCAGTGGTTTTAGAACCACATTTGTCATAAATTGTGAAGGTTATTATATGAAACATGATGTAGATGATGTGGTGATATGATTTAGTGAGAGGTATAATAGTAAGCGAAAAATCATGTTTTATTTAAAAATCTTTTAACGCTCATATTTGTTGATCCAAGTGCCAAGTGCTTTTCTACGACCACATTTGGTGCTCTGCCTATCCCACTAGTATAGGCACATGTATTATTTAAATTGTTTTATTTACTGACTAATCGTGGGTAATCTACATAGGTCGGTTGCAGTGAATGAATAGCTAACGAATAAAAATATCTTTGAATCCTTTTAAAACTTTTACTTTCAAGTATTTTCAAACTAAATATACAATGTTACAAATGTTTTCTCGGTTCTTAAGATTATTTTTAGAAAAACCTTAGAGAAGTACATCAACGTTACATGATATTATAAAGAGGAAATATTTTTGCATGTTTCTTATAACATAACATTCTTTCACCATTAGATAGAATGCTACATTATCCCTGATTAACATAGGCTACATAACTTTCCCTAATTCCCAAGGGAACGAAGTCCCGGGCCGAAAGCTATTAAGTTATAAAGACAGGTAAGATGAGGTAAGTAGGTACGTCATCTAAAAATGCAAAAATTATTAATTTACACGGGAATCGAACCCATTACATGCCAAAAAAAGATTCTAGTAATGTGATGTTAACCACAATGAAAGCGTTTAACATAAAAAAATTACATGTTTAATAATAATAATAAACGCTACACACTCAAAGGCCCACACTAAGGTTTTCCCTAGTGTCCTGGGTCCCTTGGAACACACATAAAGACAGCCACGAACACCCATGACCCGAGAAAAAAAACCATTTGGTTTTTACACAAATATTTGCCCCGACTGGGAATTGAACCCTGGACCCGCTGATCAAGAGGCAGCGTTACTACCACTAGACCAAATCGGCCGGCCGTAAAAATAATGATGATGTCTTCCCGGCCGATTTCGGCCATGGCGACTACTTCAGCTCATGTTTTGGTTACATCCTGTTTGGTTAACATTCAAATAGACTATTTACACAACACCTACCTTTAGCCACAGCTCCTCCTTTCACCCCATATCCACTCGGGGTGGCTCTCACTGACACTACGAGCACTAACACTAATACGAGCTCCTTCATTGCGAAGCTCCTTAGCCACAATGTTGTTTACTAGCCTTCACCGGCTTATAAAGCGAAACACAAATAGTCACTCATATGTATATTATAACAAAAAACCTGTTGGCGTTACTGCGAATCAGAGTTCGCGTAGGCACTTACCGTCAGTTGTTTCCCGTAACATCACCAAGGCTTTTTTGCTGATCGCCGTTTTTTTCGGTTAAACTTCACATATCAAAATGTAATAGGCTGTATTTACCTGTTATGCTCTTGTAAAATTGTATAATTTATAGTTACATACTTTTTTCTTCTTAATTCTTAGAATTTATCGAAATTACCAATTTGCAATTTCAACTCGAGTAATAATTTCAAAATCTTTCCCTTTGGTCCATCTACTTACTTAATCACATTGTACCTTCATATCTAATTTACAGAGGTTTTCAAACTTTACTTTTACATACTGGAAAAACCCATCCTTTGACCGAATCTTGATCCGGGATGACTTTTAATATGCATAATATATTATAAAAGCTATTATAATTTCATTGTTGTAGAGGCGCGGCGTGGTAAATAATGTAACTTGAGAACTTGATAGCCAGTGACATCACCTTTTTTGTTGCTATGTTAAGCTACCAGAATGAATCCTACTGATCAGAAAATTAATATCTACAGTTCTTTGACCTTAGATTATGGATCTCGCCAATAAACTGAACATCAATACAATTAGGTATAAAGCTCATGGTATACTTACAATACAAATACTTATGTTAATTTGGTTTTAAATTAAATGAACGGTGACATATTATAATCCGACTAACCTAAAATACTCGTACCAGCAGATGCAATCTAGTTTTGTATACGGCCGATCAGTAAGGTTAAGCCAAGTGCGCGGTTGTGTTGGTTGGCTACAATGTAGCCCGTGAAACTAATCTATTTGTAGGAAAAACATGAAAAAAGTTTGCCTTTCCTTTTTTCATGGGCAGTATTCATATATTTATTTTTATCCCTTTTCAGAGTTCCGTACTAAACTACGAAAAATTCACGGTTGGAGTATTAATGAACAAAAACTATCATAGCTAAACTATCATACCAAGTTATATGTAGTTTTTAACTACGGAACTCTATACTGCGTGTGGCTTGAGACGCTCTTAGCCGGTTTTTCAAATATACCAATGGCAACAAACCAATTCCTTGTCAGTATTTAGAAGACACATGTAAACGAGTCATCGCATGCATTTTGAAATAAATAGCAGTTTTTCCTTGCAATTTAGCGCAGTAAATTTATAAGTGATGTGTTAAGTATATAAATGCATGATAGTTGGTGTACCAAGTACTTGGAATTAATGTTGGTGATAAAACGTGATGATAGCATCCGGGGATTGGATTCGTGAGACCGCAAGCTGTGTTTTTCACTCCACAAATCCACATCCGCAAAGGGACGAAGATATCCCACGAATTCTCCTCACATTCTTACGTGTAGTTACCTCCACGTATGTCTAACCCATGGTTACAAAGCACGACTTAAATGGCTAATAGCAATAAGCGCAATTGCACTTTTATGGCTTAATCTAGAATTCAATAATTAATACAGACTTCGCTGGCAGTGATGAATGGGTATGAAGTCCTGAGTAAGTTGTGGACGGAAGTTATTTTCTAGATTATCTGTGTATTGTAGCTTTAGTTTCTAAATATTACTTACCGAAAAAATATTCTACCAGTTTGTTGATTTACAGTCAAACGAGGTCAGGTTTATTGACTAGGTAGGTAATTTATTTATTTATTCACATTTATAATATTATTAGGATATGGGGTAATTTTAAATTAGCTGGCGAAACTTTAGGGGTGATTCTCCCCATGAAACTGAACAACTTATATATGCCGCCGGAAAATAATAAGAATCGTAAGTTAATCAATTTTCAAGGTAGTTTATCAACTAGCGGAAAATCATACACGGCAGTTGAAATGTATTATTTAACGCAATAAATTTTAGCTCATTGATCAACTTACGCTGCCTGGCTGTAAGTTTATAAACTAACGATTTTGTCACACGTCAAATCATACACGAATGGACCAATTGCTGCTCAGTGTTCATTTTTACGTTAAACTGACATCCGTAATATAATACTCTGTTCTCTGATTGGTCTATGCGAAAACCGCTTAACGCTACCACAGTCGAGTCGTTTCTGGCACTTCGTCGGCCGCTGCCGCGGCACGCTCGCTCGGCTCGTGCGTTGGGGGTCGCAGATCTAACCTAACCTAACCCAACCAACCCTTTTCGGTTTGGTTGGGTTCGGCTACTAACAAACCTACTTGTAGCAGTTCCAAGTGAGACATTCAACCAATCAGGGTACAGCACGCGTTTTCAACTAATCAGCGTACCTCTTGCGTTCGTCGGATTATTTTACCGCGAGTCGCCGTAAATTGATCAATTACCGGAAATGTATACGTTAAATAATACATTTCAACTGCCGTGTATGATTTCCCGCTAGTTGATAAATTACCTCGAAAGTTGATCAACTTACAGTTCTTATTATTTTCCGGTGACATATACAATTCTCAAAAAAAATAATTCTTAGTAATTTAAAGTTACCCAATATTTAATTTTAGAAAGACCTAGGTACAGCTACTAAACTACTTAGCGATCAAACTATGTAATACACTATAATAATAAGCCTCATAAAGAAACAGACGCCACAAGTTCGTTACGTACATACATAACATAACACTAAAGCTTGTGTTTAGCTAGCGCAAGCTCCCATTTAGTACGTTTTACATTTCTGGTTATACATTATCACAAACCTCAAAAATTCATCCACACTGGATTATTAGAACTTCGCTCGGAAATGCTGTATACTTATTTAGGCAAGGCTCTAAAATGTGCCAGACAGGATAAGGTGCTCGGTTCGTCTTCTTATCGTGTAGGTATAGTCAAGTGTGTTGCGAACTTGGCTAACCCTGGTCAGTTCTCAAACCGCACAATGGCCTCTGACTTGGTTTTAACGACTGTCGTCAAACGACAACAGCCGGGACCGACAGCTTAACGTGCCCTCCGAAGTACGGAAACGCTCGTGATAAATTGCCACTTAGTGGAAGCGCTCGTAGCCCAGTGGCTCTCGCTGATCTCAGCCGATCAGTGAGGTTAAGCAACGTACACAGAGGCAAAGAATCTGATGGGTGACTAAAGTGGCAGGTGCTCGGTTTGTAGATTTGGAATCCGTTGATAATAAATCGAGCTAAATAAGGGTAACATTGACGGCAATTTTGAGTTATTACTAGGATCTTGCCTGTCATCTGATACATATAAATCGAATTACTCACCATTTAGAAGGTTCTATTACACAAAGGTAGGTTTTAAAGGCCAACCTACAGAATTCCCCGAATAGAATACTTACCTACTTCCGAAAGTTTCTGAAGTCAAGGATTACACTGCTTCTCGTACAGGATATGACATTTATGCTAATAAGTAGGCTTGTATTATAGTTTTCGTTTATGAAAAGTATTACCTTCTTTACACCGACATGCCGATAATTCCATTCTTTATGCATTCTTTAGTAAATAAAGATGAAATGCATCTTTTGCATGACCACAAATTACATTTAATTTTAAAAAGTCTGTATTAGGTGTTTATTTTATGCTATTATGCATAAAATTATGTTGAGCCAGCGCCGACTTCATCTGTGCGACACAGGCAGCACTTAGTTTTATGTTTGTAAATGTTTTTTAGTTATTCCTTTAATTTGTTTTTGTCTTTGTGTCTGTTAAGTGTCTTCTGTTTCTTCTGTTTTTCTATATTGTGATGTCTGTGTTGTACGCCGAAATAAAGCATTTTCTATCTATCTATCTATCTATTTAATTTTTGCAATAAAGCCGAAACGCAGCTTAAGCACCGTATTTCTATCAATTTACGATTTTTTGAAAATCATTATATACAGACAGCAGCACGTCAGGTTATCCGTTTACACTACGAAAGCAGACGCTATTACGAGCGTGGTAAGGGCGACGTCAAGGTCAGCATGTGTAGCCTGCTGTGCTGCCATGTGTACTTTTTGCCATACACTTTTAATGAAATAAATGTTTTATTACACAGCGCTCTCGGCGTTATTTTATCCGCACCGCCTACCGCCGCCGGGAACCTACTTAATAAACTCGTAGATCAAACGTTTATTTTTTAATTATCAGAATATAGTATTTAAGAGGTTATCATATCTCAACAAATAACCCTACATTGTAAGCCTAAGCACTTTTTATTTTTTTTGAAATTGAATGTAGTCAAAACATTAAAAGTCAATTTTAAATAAAATTTCATGTATTTAACACACCTTGTGTTCCACAAAACCATTGACACTACTTATTAGTACATCTGCTGTAAACTGAATACTGCTAAAATATTAAAACTATTTACATTATTATTGTGACCTAGACCATTGTGAAAAACTGAAAAACTCCAGCCGCGAGTTGGCGGCGTTATATGAATTCGTCGGGTTCGCGCGGCGCGTCCAAATCTCGATAGTGAATCACCGGGCGGAAATCTGCGCCACCGCCCCTTTAACAACCAATAGCTTCGTTAATAGCCACTCTTTCAGCTACACGCATCAAACACTCAGTCGGTGGATGTACTATGAAATAGACTGCAGAAATGATAGAACATAAGTATAAAATAAAAATTGGCTAAAAAGTGATACTGTATATCACTTTTAAGCCAACTTTATCAAAATGTATTGTGTGCGTAGTGAAATCAGTAAACGTATAGGCGTTTTCTATCTTTAAACGGATTCGGGTCCCAGTTCCGTCCGCGTGCATTTGATCCGCGGATATAATCAGTGGTCCCATTTTCTTGAGTAAACTCAAGAGCAGCTCACGCTAGACATAGACATAGACATATACTTTATTGCACACCGTGACACAAAAACATTAAAATAACAAACAAGGACAGAAAACAGAAATGTACAAAAAGGCGGCCTTATTGCTAAGGTAGCAATCTCTTCCAGGCAACCTTTGGGTAGGAAAATAATGAAAAAAATATGAAGCAGAGCGGGTGGTGGCTAACAATAAAAAAAAATGAAATAATAATAATAATAAAATATATTTATATATTACATAAACTACAGCTCTAATATTTAAGTACATAATATAACAATATTACATATACTAATACATATAATACAATATTACTATGAAAGAAAGGAACATATGATAACAAAAAGGGTTCATTGGGTAGAGGAAACGGAGTTGAGGAAATGGGCTTTGACTCGTAGCTACTGTTTCAGACGATTTTTCTTCTTAACTGTACGAACTAAAAACGATTAGAAGTCCGAACTGTTAAACTTGTGCGCTTTTGAGTGTACTTTTTATTTAAAGCCGTATGCCTGGTGGCGCTGAAAAATTATGTCGTCCATGTATTCCACGCCCGCAACCGTGTCCGCACAGAACAGAAAACGCCCTTGTTGTTCAATTTCTTTAGATCGTCGTTGTATTGCTATTTCATTATACATCCGTCTGTCTATGTGCCATGCTATAATTTTAAAATAATCTCGTCTTCCCGGAGTTTATCATGACGTAGAATTCAAATGAATAAGGAATTAGAATAATATATGAAACATCTCATATTTAGTACAGTTTATTATAACTTTTATACAGTCAAAATATCAACAGATAGAGGAATATAATTAAATACACTTTGATGAACAATAATGATGATATAATAACTTCACATAATAATGTCACGACACAAAATGTTAAAAAAATATCATTTAGGTACGGTAAAAGAAAATGAACCGAGCAGCTCGAAAAATAAGTTAAATACATGAATTTAAACTTCAATTAAGTCGAAAAGTCGTGATAGTTGAAAATTATATTAGTTACCAAATATAAAAGTATGTAAAAGGTTCATGAATGGTAAAAAAGGTTGGTCTTATTATGGCAGTAGATTATGAAAACGCAATTACATTTGCTGTTTACCTGAGAAAACTTAAAATACTTGAACTACAAAAATATGTGTATGAATATTGCATTGTCATTGTATGTACTTGAATGTCAGCTTAAGGAAGGGAGTAACAGCAAATGCAAAAGCGCTAACAATGTATAAGACGGAATGCTTTATACAACCGATACAGATTGTAATGTGTACGTCAGCTTAGAATATGTCACCATTGTCCGGGAAGTCAAGATCGTTGTACGCGATAATAGGCCGGGACCGATCCACATTCTCCCTGCAAATTCCCATTCACTTCAAAAACACATCCCACAGACCAGAAACTTAATGATATAAAAAGAAACACAAATTGTGTAAAACTAGCAACTTTAAGTGAAGCTTTAATGACTCGCATAATATTCGAGTACCTAATAGCACCGACTATTGGTGAATTAAGGAAAACGTTAAGGTCATGCAAAAAATGAACATAGTTCAATGCTCGTTTTACGCAAGAATATTACGAAGCTAAAACTTGAATTGAGATGAAAATTTTATGCTAAGTTTGTGCTACCAATGTCGTTCATGCATTATAAAGCTGCAAACTAGTTAAGATGCTGATGGTGGATTCATAATTTGCAAAAAAGTTTTTCTTGTTCTGCTTTAAAAAGTATTTAGAATTTGATTCTATGCCATTCTGAATCGACCATCATTTAAGAAAAATGGAAATGAAGGGTCATGCGAATGTTTATGACATTTACGACAATAAGTTTCCTTAGTCACATTATACTGCAACTTTACGATAAAGTTCGAGTTCTACCTTTCTGCATCTTCCACCATATTTTAATCTCTGATTGTAGTCAAGAGTATTTTTTTAAATTAATAAGTAATATTAGAGCTGTATTACTTATTAGATTGTAGTCTCTAGATTTGAATAATAATTTCAATATTTTTTTCAAGAGGCTGCTATCTAACTTGATCACAATTTCTGTTTCGAATACAGAATTTTACATTTTAATAAAAATAAGGTAAAGTATACCAAGACTAAAATAACTAGTATTGGTCCCTGGCGAAAATCCTAGGTGGCTAAAAGGCCGACGTGATTAAAACCGTTTCAAAATTGCAGAATTAAATAACAACTAATCATCACAAAAATTTATTCTCCTTATATAGGTAAAATAAAGCTTATCATATTAAAAACGTGTAACGATGAACCGAAAATTAGATCTATGAATCTAATCTGATACGATTAGATCAGATTTCTACCATTTCGAGAAAGTCGTTTCCCCATGAAATGTTGAACTGATTTTATTTAGATTCGAGTTGGCATCAACTGCGGGGCTTGACGAAGCGTAACCCGATATGTGATTTTTCGCCTCAGTACCTGAGTGGTAGACATGATAGTATGAGAGGTTGGCATTTAACTTGACCACAATATCAACCCATTTTTAAAGAAGTGTTTTGTATTTAAATTTCTCATTTCTTTTTTTAATTAGATTAAATAACTAGCATTGCTATGACGAAGATTTTTGCCGCCGGCCTGAAGCCGGTTTTTAGTAACGTGACTGAAACCATTTTAATAACAAATAATAAAATTAAAAAAAAATATATTATTTAATATCAATTTAAGTAAAGCAAATCATATTTGAAACATGTAACGATGTGTTGAAAATGTCGCAGGTCCCTTCATGTCCATTTGTCCAATGGTTGCGAGTAGTGTTGTTACCTGGGCCGTGTGAAGCGCGGGTGTCTCGGTGCGTAGGGCGCGGGGGGCGCCCAGCCGCCCCACCCCCAGCCGCGTGACGCCGGCGGGCCGCCGCCGCCCGGACCGCCGCCATATCTAAACAGACGCATTATCTAAGCTTGATTTTTTTAACCTAAAATTTAAAGCGTGATAACGGAGACATCTAAGCTTGTCGATAAGCTTCTGCACATCAGCAGGCCTATTCCACTAAAAACTGCAGCTCGGGTTACCCGTTTGCTGGAAACCTAAACCAATCATTATTGTACAATAGGGATTGACAAAAAAGGAAGAAACTAACCCAACCTCATATTTTGCATCAGTTCAGTGGAATATGATAATGATAATGTACAGTAATCCGATGGCAGTAAGTTTCTGAACTGACATTATAAGTTACTTCGTCTCTAAATTAGCAAAGCTGACAAAATTAACAAGGCTCCATGCACTTCTAATACACTCTCATGACAACAGCGCATCCCCCTCAAAAGTGACTAATATCATAGAACGAAATAAATAAGAAATTCATAAATTAAGAACATTTTACTAGAAGATACTCATCTACAGGGTGTAAAGGACAGCTTAGCAAATACTTAAATGGTGGAATCTACCCATAACTATCCTCAGCTATAAGTAATATTTTTTCCCGGAAACGTCACGTTAAGGAGTTTTCATTATTTACCTACTTTGGCGCTATGCAACGCATCGTGTAACCGCGCCCCGCGCGCGACCCTAAACACGCGATGGGTTTCGTGTTTTAGGTTGTGATGATTGTTTTTTATTGAAAAATGGAGTCTATTCGATTAAATAATAAAAAATGTAAGCAGAAAATATTAAAAAAACATGAAAAAAAATGAAAATTTTCCGAAGAAAAATCCCACTGGAAAATCATTCAGAATGATTGTCTCAGTCCAGGGTTTCAGTTTTTGCTAAGCTGTCTTTTACACCCTGTATAATTCGATTAAATAATAAAAAATGTAAGCAGAAAATATTAAAAAACATGAAAAAAAAAACGAAAATTTTCCGGAGAAAAATTCCACTGGAAAATCATTCAGAATGATTGTCTCAGTCCAGGGTTTCAGTTTTTGCTAAGCTGTCTTTTACACCCTGTATACTTCTATACTATCTATACATATTATAAAGAGGAAAGATTTGATTGTTTGTTTGTTTGCATTGAATAGGCTCCGGAACTACTGGACCGATTTGAAAAATTCTTTCACCATTAGAAAGCTACATTATCCCCGATGGACATAGGCTACATAATTTTCCCGAATTCCCACGGGAAAATTGTCCCGAGCGGAATGCTAGTATATAATAAATGTGTCATTTTAAATGATCCCATCCAGTTTATTCCTTGTAACAAACTAAATAGGTTCTAAATGTATTTTTTTCTAAAATTCAATCATTCAGCGTTCAGTAGTCCCCTCCGAATAACTGGCTAACTTCAAGGGCTGCCATAAATAAGTTTTTTTTAATTTGTTTAAATGTAAAATAAGTATAGTGTTGAAAGATTCTCAGTCTTTCGCCTACAATACAACAGTAACCTCATATCGCAATTACTGACTCTTACAGTATGCTTGGGAAGAGCTAGCCGCTGGCACATTCTAAGTATTTCTTTTACTCCCAGTCCATCGCGGAAGTAATGCATGCGTGCATGTGTGTATGTGAGTGTGGGTGTGTGTGTATGTGAGTGTGCGTGTGTGCGTGTGTGTGTGTGTGTGTGTGTGTGTGTGTGTGTGTGTGTGGGTGTGTGTCTGTGTGTGTCAGTGTACATGAATATACGTACGGCGCGGGCGGCGCTTGGTGCGGGGTGCGCGGCGGGCTGCGGGCGCGCGGGCGGCTCGGGCTGCTGCGTGTGTGAGTGTGTCTGTGTGTGTCAGTGTACATGAGTATACGTACGGCGCGGGCGGCGCTTGGTGCGGGGTGTGCGCGGGGTGCGCGGCGGGCTGCGGGCGCGCGGGTGGCTCGGGCTGCTGCGTGTGTGCGTGTGTCTGTGTGTGTCAGTGTACATGAGTATACGTACGGCGCGGGCGGCGCTTGGTGCGGGGTGTGCGCGGGGTGCGCGGCGGGCTGCGGGCGCGCGGGTGGCTCGGGCTGCTGCGGCCGCCGCACGTCGCGCAAGTACGCGTTGAAGTACGCCACCTCGCGACGCACTTCGTCCACCTGAACACAATTGGGTAATTGGCTGATATTAAATATCATATATTTATTTTGATAATATATTTATATACATAATGTAATAGCAGAATCCAAAGTAAAAATTAAAATTTGTCGTAAAATAAAAAACTTATAGCCTATCAAACGTTTTTGTCTTTCTCTTTCGTACAAAACGAAAATTTTTAAGGCAGTACTGAACTGTGACGTCACTGTTTTGTATTTTCGTCTGTGTCTAATTGAGAGGTTTGAATAATCATATCTTTCTTATTTTTGAAGTAATTAAAAAAAAATTATACCAGGCTATAAATAAAGTAAAAAACCTTCAATTTAAATAACAATAAAAATGTTCATCTACCCTGTTGAGAGGACATCGGGCCTGACATTAGACACTGTGATTCATATTATTTACTTGCATTTGTAATAAGCTTTGTTCATTTCTACTGCCCAGCCTTAAATTTAAAACTCGTTTAAAATCAGACATAATTGTTCTTTTTTTTTTAATAATCCAGGTTAATCTATAATTATATTTAACTAAGACGTTATATTTCAAACTTTCTACATTATGCTGTTGGTTACATTTGTATATATTATATTATTCTTTATTGTACACACGTATATACAGGGTGGCCGGGAAGTTGACGTTTAAAAAAAATTTTAGATCTCTCGTGTCGTGGGGTATCCGAATCACCCCTATGTATGTTCCGCGATTTTTTGTAGTTTTCGAGTTACGATTTTTTTTCTGAATTTTCGAGTAATTTCGACCTGACCCGTTTAATTTTTTTTTTTTTAAAGTTGAAGACTTCGTAATTTTTTTTTGCAACTGAATCTTTATGAGTTGTTCTTTTATTAATAAAACTAGCTTTCCGCCCGCGGCTTCGCCCGCGTGAACTTCGGGAACCGCGTGAAGTTTTTTCCCGCTAACTCCCGTTCCCGTGGGAATTTTGCAATATCCTGTTGCAACTAAGCTTTAAGTTTACTAAGGTACCTGCATGCCAAATTTCAAGCGTCTAACTTAAGCGGTTTAGATTTTTATACAAAAGGATTTTCCCGCTAATTCCCGTTCCCGTGGGAATTTCGGGAATTCCTTTCTTAGTGCACCTCTACGGTACCTAAGCTACGTCCCTTCCAAATTTCAAGTGCCTACGTTTAGCCGTTTAGGCTGTGCGTTGATGTCAGTCAGTCAGTCAGTCAGACAGTTTCTCCTTTTATATATTTAGAAGATTTGTAACTTAACTATTTTGCTTGAGATGCCATGGATGGATGATTTTGCCTTTGCCTCAAGCACTCACATATGAGTGTGTAGACCTTTGAGAGCACTTACATATGTAAGGCCTACACTAAGGTATTTCTGTATGACGTGGATCTCTTAGGATACACACGAAGATAGACTCTACTCGTATTGGAAAGACAAAGTCAGACAGACAGACAAACACAAGCACCCATACCCGAGATTAAACATCTGCTTTTTTTTACACCTCGACCGGAAATCGAACCTAGGAACCGTCGCTTCAGAGGCAGCGTTACTGATCACTGAACCAAATAGGCCACAGACTACCTCAATTAATTTGGTAACATTTTAGCACTATAGGAGTCATACATCCATAAATAATGTATAATGAGTCAATGTCGTGGGCTTTTAGTAATAACTCTAAGTATTTTTTTCCAGAAACAATCAAAATCTGAAAGAAAGCGCTGTGGTTGCTCCTCTGCGTTACCGTCTGCACAACCACACAATGACCAAAATACACGACAACAATAACATAAGCCCGAAGGCATCTTTACATCACAATAATAATGGGAGTTTTAGCCAGTAATTTAACTGTTACCGCCTTCACCGCGTGGAGGTACTCCCAGCCTATGCTACTGTTTAACATGACCCAAATGCAGGCATACCTGCGACTCTATAACAGGTACACACAATGAGATCCCTTAGTTAGGTAGGGTGATTAATTCATCCCAAGTTTAGGCCAGTTAACACTTAGTCACTTGGCGTGAGTTATTATATATTTCACTGTCTAGGTAAAACTCAATCAAATGAAAAAATCCCATCAAATTCAGTCCTGTAGTTTCTGATATTCAATTTCCTGCCTACCCTCTTAGTCTATTGGCGTGATTATTGCAAGTGATGCTGAGTCAAATAAAAAAAATCCCATTAAAATCGGCCCAGTAGTTTCCGAGATTCAATTTTCTGCCTACCCCCTTAGTCTATTGGCGTGATTATTTCTATCCTTCTTTACCTTCCAAGTAATGTTGAGTCAAATAAAAAAAAGTCCCATTAAAATCGGTTTAGTAGATTCTGAGATTCAATTTCCTGCCTGCCCCCTAAGTTCATCGGCGTGATTATTTATATCCCAGTTTACTCTCCAGGTGATACTGAGTCAAATAAAAAAAGTCCCGTCAAAATCGGTCCAGTAGATTCTGAGATTAGCCCGGACAAACAGACAGACAGACAGACAAAAATTTTAAAAATTGTTGTTTTGGCTTCTATTACGGTAATTAAGACCCCCTGTAACAATTTTTCATAAAAATCTTCAATGTACAGAAATCGATCTTTTACAGTCTTATTATATGTAAAGATAAAGATAATCAGCTTCGTAACTTTGATAAAAGTTATGAAAATGTTGGTGAAAAGTGAAAAAATTACGTTCGGTGAATTGTGACTTAAATTTTCAACTTTAAATTAAAAATCGAAACAGGTGACTCCATGGCTTCTAAGTGGGCCTAAAGAATGCGCCATGCTCTCAGTTTTAATAATAATAGTAAAAAAGTGGTACTTAAGGGGGCTACTTTTGCTAATATCGGTCTTCAAAGACAGCAAGGTGGAAAATTATTGAAAGTAGCCAACTGAATTTAAAAAATGTTTTTTGGTGATTTTATCATTCCTTTAGGTGCATGTTAAATTACATCACACTTAATTAACAGCATGTTAAATTACAATCGTGTAACAGCTATTGCTCAGAGTGTAACAGGCAAGCAGGGTCACAGCGGGGCGACGTATGAGCGCGGGCAGCAGAGAACAACTGGAGAGCCAATCGCAACTCCCGCCCGAAGCGCGCGACCGCCCCGCGTCCCGCTTTCGTCCCTCTGATACCGTATTTGTACTCATGCGCAATAACGGTCATCACCAGGGAGCGGAATCTAATAGCAAAACAATTGAAATGTAATAAAGATGGGACATTGTTTTGTATCGACTTTTCCAAGCTATCGATACTTTAGTACTTTCGCTCAACTTAGAATTTTTTTATTCTACTTTGAATTTCTAAGTTTTTGAACGATTTTTGTCGACTTTCTATAGGAATTATGATCCTGAAGAGTTTGTAAATGAAGTGGGCTCGTTTTATTATAATATTATGGTCACGGCAGCACAACTTCATCTGAATAATAAATAAATTTGTATAATAATGAATAATAATAATGAATAATAAATCAATTTGATGTTTGATTTTTTGAAACATTTACCATAGGATCGAAAAGCGCGTAATCCACACGGGCGAAGCCGCAAACGGAAAACAAGTGTTCATAAAGCACAACTCCACTTAGTTATCGATAGTCTGTTTAGTCGATAAAAAGCAATGTCCCATCTCTATTACATTTCAATTGTTTTGCTATTAGATTCCGCTCCCTGGTCATCACCATTGATTCGTACCGGGACCTGTACCTGCGCTGACGCAATCCCATCCCTTCCCCGCCCTGTCAGCTTCAGTCGTGCTCACACCGTGTTCACCGCTACTTGTATTGTTTTGCCATTTTTTTCTCGGAACTTGTTTTTGCCTATTGATACCACCGCTGCCTATTTGTTTGACCCCTGCCTGAATTTGGACTCCGTTTTGCTTATTGATTTGGACTGTAGTCGGGCCGGGAGCTGCGATTGGTTCTCCAGTCGTTCTCTGCTGCCCGCGCTCATACGTCGCCCCGCTGTGACCCCGCTTGCCTGTTACACTCTGAGCAATAGCTGTTACACGATGGTTATTTAACATGCTGTTAATTAAGTGTGATGTAATTTAACATGCACCTAAAGGAATGATAAAATCACCAAAAAACATTTTTTTAATTCAGTTGGCTACTTTCAAGAACTTTCCACCTTGCTGTCTTTGAAGACCGATATTAGCAAAAGTAGCCCCTTTAAGTACCACTTTTTTACTATTATTATTAAAACTGAGAGCACGGCGCATTTTTTAGGCCCACTTAGAAGCCATGGAGTCACCTGTTTCGATTTTTAATTTAAAGTTGAAAATTTAAGTCACAATTCACCGAACGTAATTTTTTCACTTTTCACCAACATTTTCATAACTTTTATCAAAGTTACGAAGCTGATTATTTTATTCATAAAAGAACAACTCATAAAGATTCAGTTGCAAAAAAAAAATTACGAAAAAGTCTTCAACTTTAAACAAAAATAATTTTAAACGGGTCAGGTCGAAATTTCTCGAAAATTCAGAAAAAAAAAAACGTAACTCGAAAACTACAAAAAAATCGCGGAACATACATAGGGGTGTTTCGGATACCCCACGACACGAGGGATCTAAAATTTTTTTTTAAACGTCAACTTCCCGGCCAACCTGTATAAATTACAAAAGAGAAAGGACATGTACAACGGCGAATTTAACTCAAGCAAAATAAAAAAAATAAACAAATGTTCACCTCAGTTGTATGGTGGGGTGCACACCCCGAATCAACTTTCCTATCGCTTCAGTAGAGTAGTTTTATAAATTACGCTGATGTACATACAGTAGCACATTAGGTAACCCATTTGCACTACCAAAACCGGCGCTGTTATGAGCGAGATAAGGGCAACGTCAACGTCAACATGTATAGCCTGATGTACTGCCGTGTGTACCTGCGCAGACTTATTTTTGAATGACGCAAAAATGTCTCTGTAATCATTGATTCTTTGTTTTTAGCAGCAAGTGCTAAAAGTACCACGTGCGAGATGACATGTTCATATTGTTCATGTATGTTTATGTATTTAAAATCTTAACATAAAGCGATAAGGTTTATGTTTCATTAGTATTCATCGCAAAGGAATACTGCCAATGCGACAACCAAATGTAAATACTCCTCTAGCTTTCCTCTAGCGCAGGGGTTCCCAACCTTTTTTTGTCTACTGCCCACTTTAAGAATAATTTTTTTTTTAACGCCCCCCTTTTTAAACATACTTAAAAACCGCTAAGTACTTATAACTGATTATTGAAACGCAACTTTATAGTATTCGGACAGAGTATCTTTTATTGAAAATAAAACAAACATAATCAATTCTTATATAAAAACTAATGTGAAGGTTGAATCTGATGCTGTTCAATAAGTTTGTTGATATCAGGTTCCAATTTACTCAAAAACAGCCGCAAGTCGCCACGTTCGGTAACACGCAAACGATTTCTCTTTTTAGTAAGCAGCGTTGCCACAGCACTAAATCCACGTTCACACAAATATGACGATGGGAATGCTATCAAGAATCGTTGAACAATTGACCACAATCCAGGGTACAATTGCAGGATCGGTTTTTGTAGCCAAAATTCTTGATATCCATTTTTGAACTTGATTTTTATTTCTTCGTTTGTTGTCAATTCTATAAGTTCTTCTTCCAGCTGAGGTGACATTGCTATGTTGACATTTGAAAATGGATCCAACACCCAGTCTGGTATTTCCAAGTTTAAAATGTCCTGGTATCGTTCGGTGAAGTCAATGTGGAGGTTTTCCAAATGTTGGCAGTAGGCAAACAAGTCGTCGTTACTGCAGGATACTGATAAATTCGGAAAATTGTGAAACTCACGTCTGCCCATATTTTTTTTTTGTGCAGAAGCAGTTTGGCTGCGAAAGCAGCAACGACATTTTTTGTTTTAATTAAATTTAGTTCATCGCCTTGCAGTTGGAGGTTCACGTCGTTGAACAATTTATACAGGTCTGTCATGTAAGCTATATCATTCTTTGATGTTATGAGCTTGTTGCGCAGTTCTGTATCTTTAGTTTCCAAGAACTCTATCACAGAGTCAAACAGGTTATAAAATCGAATCAGACAATTGCCTCTTGACAGCCAACGAACTTCAGTATGAAGCAACAAACGGTTGAAATCTTCGTCATTAGTAACAC
Organism: Aproaerema taeniolella; assembly: GCA_949987775.1. Lineage (NCBI taxonomy): Eukaryota > Metazoa > Arthropoda > Insecta > Lepidoptera > Gelechiidae > Aproaerema > Aproaerema taeniolella. The sequence continues at coordinate 11,254,531 of OX465247.1, read as the reverse complement.
AAAGCTGATGAAATAATCTATCATTCAAAGAGCTGCTACGGATTTTATTGAATGCTTTGATGACATATTGCAGTGATTGAAATAGTCGTTCACTTAAGTTTCTAGCAACCAAATGTTGTCTATGAATAACGCAATGTATAGCAAGGACATCTGGAATTTTATTTTGTAGGTACGCTATGAAGCCTTTATGGCGCCCTGTCATAGCCGGAGCGCCATCCGTAGCAACTTATATAATATTTTTCAAAGGAATCTCTTTCTCTTCACAAAACTTTTCCAATGTATTGAATATGGTTTCGCCTTTTGTATCTGTCTCCAAATTTCTGGCAAACAATAGTTCTTCACGTATTTTCTCATCTTTAATAAACCTCACGTAAGATAGCAACAACGCTTCATTAGTTGGTAAAGTGGACTCATCGAGCTGAATTGAGAATTGACTAGTCCTCAGATGATTGCACAATGATTCTTCAATGTTTTCAGCCATTTCATCAATTCGTCTTTGCACAGAATTATTACTCAAAGGAATTTTTTGGATAATATCTGCGGCCGATTTATGAAGCACAGTAGTTATTACTTCCTTTATTGCTGGCAAAATTAACTCTTCTCCGATGTTGTGTGGTTTGCCTTTTTGAGCAATTAACAAAGGGATATTGTACGAAGCTCGAAGTCCGTCGTCATCTTGCTTAGCAGCCGCCGAAAATAGTTTTGATACACTTGGCTGAGTATTATGCTTCTTCTCTAGGTCTTAAAAATATGCTACATTCTTGTCTTTCTTATCTGGATGCATTTTATTTAAATGACCTTGCAGTCTTGAAGGCTTCATTGCTTCGTTCGAAAATGTTTTTAGAAATAGAAGACACAAAGGCGACGACGGGTTTGTGGGATTTTCAATAAATCCGAATTTAATATATTCCGCAGAGTATTGCCGTCTCTTCTTTTTTACTTCCGACATTGTTTTGTTTTGAGAAATACGTAAGTGGTATAATGAAGTACTGCTTATCTATTATGCGCGAAACCGCAAATGAAAATAAAATAAATTTACGTCGTTTATATAGGATTGCATAAGCAGCACGCACCAACAGGAATAAGACAAACGTGCATAAACTCGTTTATCTCATTCGACGCCCAATCGTACTCGACAAGCAAGAACAAGTATTATAGAACCAGCCGATTGATACAGGAATGTACAAATCGGATTATTTAACAAAAACTTGTTAAAACATGATTGCCCACGGTCTATTATATCGAACCGAGTTTGAGCTATATCTTAATTAATATTAGTTGATGTTCACAAGATGTAGTCGAGAGTCGAGAGCTCAGTCGGTATCTAAGAGTCTTCCTAGCTAGGTAGATGAAATTATAAATCGACCCCAAAGCCCTACACAACGCCCCCTTTTTTTTTCTGGGTCTCTTACCGCCCCCCTTTAGGCCTGCAGCGCCCACAAGGGGGCGTTATCGCCCACGTTGGGAAAGACTGCTCTAGCGATTAACATTTAAGACTGATATTCTTATGTTCATATCATGATAATATTGTTTAAGAACCTGGTGAAAGAACATATCTTTATGCTAAACTTGACCAGTTCGCTTGGACATGACAAGTCAACAGAGACTAAATAACAGAGATTCTTAAGATAGAAAAAAGGTTGATTTTCCGCCGTGTGTGGTGATCGGTTGAGAATATCACCACCACCTCTATTTGTTCTGAATCGGTGGTGTCGTCCTATGGTCTCATGCGATGTGGTAGCTGTGAAGGCCTGGTTCGCGACCACCCTCCTACCGAAGTCCGACGCCAAACAGCTTGCTGTGTTCCGTCGGTGCGTAGGAGTACCAGTGCCTTAATAGGCATTTTCTGCGTTAACTCGCTCCATCGTCGACCTCATCTATGACTTTGGTCCAGATTGAGGTCAAGAGTTAACCCATCTCATAATAAAACAAAACATAACAACCGCTTTAACCATATGTAAATTGTCTCAAAATACTCACCCTGAAGTGATTCTGAATGTGATATCGACTTACCTTTTCAGCATGTTTGTTGAAGATGTGTTTTCTGATAAAATCGGGCCCTTTAAATTTCTTCCCACTAAGGGGACACAGCCACTTGTCTTTAGAAAGCTCTTGAGTGTTGGACTGGATGAATTTCTCTACTTCTGCTTCGGGGTCCTAAATAAAAAATGACAAAAAATTTAGTATTGGTGTAAGTTTATTCATGACGTAATAGAATTCTTTAAAACAGTTTTTAAACTTTACCTTAATTCCAAGTTTCTGCAACTCTTCCTCACTTAATGGTTTTACATCTTGCAAGAAAGCAGACATTTTCCCTTCGAAGGTCTTGATGTAATCTTGAATCTCTTGTTGAGATGGCTGCAAAGAACAATTTGGCTTATGAACGTAAATAATGCACTTTGTAGTAATATGACTGCATCTCCTTAAACGCATATATTTTAGGCATCCGTGGAAAAACTTCGAGGGTATGTTGTAAAGAGCCACCATGGCCTTTCTATAATTTGGCGTTTCAATTGCTTTCAATAGTATTAAGAATAACAGTTAAAATGAAAGAGTATTATTGCTGAAGCTCCCAGACAATTCATCGCAACAAATGCATTATTAGATATTGCATAATGGTTGTTTTGCGTTCATTAAGGCTCTACGTGATCCTTAATGAACGCAGGCCTAAAAACACTTACAATCATTAAAATAACTTTCAGCGACTTTGTAGAACTCACCTTATTAACAGGAGGTACCGTACGAGCGTGCATGATACCACAGCGGTTAGGCATTTCATCTTCGTACGGATATTCGCAGTGGTTGTAATAGTCCACTGAGTGCACAATACGTAGGTACAACACTAAGCGATCCAAAACCTTCATCAACTCTGGATCGGGCTGTTCGGAGGTCGTGTCTGAGGTAGCTTCAAGACCTAATAATTCTTCTTCTTCTGTCGAAGCCTCTTCGATTAAGTGTTCTGTGATTTTGTGCAGTACGGGATTTTTGGAGTTTAGGCTGAAGTTCTGTAATAAATGTAAATAACCAGTTAGAATCCTTAATTTAACCATAATTTCACCTTAATTTTACTGTGACTGTCTTCATAAAATAACCCAACCAAAAATTATACATGTATAAAAATGTTTGTATTGGTGAATAAGAGTAACACACACTTAACTGACCTGCCAGATCCTAGATCAATCAAAACATGCTACTTTTATCGATGGAGATCAATACATTTCACCGTTTTTGTCAGTGTTCGCCACTAAGTTTCGGAGAGAATATTTTTTTATAGTGCTCTACTTCTTACCTCGGAAGCATTTTTGTCCCCATCGGTCTGATTCTCGTCTGTCTCACTGGCCCAGAGTTTAGTGCGCGTGTCGAGTAGATGCGCGAGGCGCGCGGCGAGCCTAGCGTCAGCTCGAAGCACCGGCCTTTCTAGCGTCACACCAGACACGGGTCGGATACGACGCTGAAGATCTCGGTTCACTATCGCTCCGAGCTCGCATTCGCGTAGCTATGCAAATAAGAAATATGGCTGTCATATTTAAAACTAAAACACGTGGTACAATGTCAGCTGGTAGTACAATTATCGAAACCATTATCTTGTCAAGCGGCCATTTGTCTGAGTGTTTTAAAAATGACAAAATGGCGATGGCGGCCGTTCGCCACACGGAGGAGTTAGAAGAGGTTCCACCTGGAGAGGTAGTTAGACAATGTAAAAGAGATGGAATATGTGAACAGGAGATGGAATTACTAAAACCTCGACTTTCGAAAAAGTATGATGATGACGAAGGAAAATTCGGAGTACATACAGCAGCAAGTCGGGTTACCCATTTGCACTACGAATGCCGGCGCTATTACAAGCGAAATGAGGGCGACTCAAGGATATGCTGCCTTGTGTACAAGGACGTCTCTTACCCGAATGTTGTTAAGATTCCAGCAGATTTCCTTAATGTTGACCTCGCGTCTGAAAGTGACCCAGCCGCGGCGGAACCAGCGGCGCTCGGGCAAAGGATCAGCCAAAGCCACGCGAAGAAACCCTCCGTAGCGTTTGCACATCTATAGAAAGCACATTTTACTTGAAATTGTATCATTTTACCATACTATTGAAGAAAACCAAAAAATTTGATTAGTAAATGATTATCATTATTCTATAAAAATTATTGGACAGAATCAGAACAGTATTAGTCTAGGACGACTTTATTTATACTTATTATTATTATTATTTAACTCTTTATTTGCACACACATAAATATAAACTGACAAAAACAAACAAAAAGAAGAAAGTGTACAGAAGGGCGGCCTTATTGCTAAAAAGCAATCTCTTCCAGGCAACCTTGGGGTAGAGGAGAAATAATAAGAAGGTAAAACAGAAGCGGGTGGTGCAAATATTAATGATTAAAAAATAAATAAATAAAAATAAAAACTTAGTAACTATTTAAAATACGTAGAAATAGAAATCAAATATAAGTATATAAAATAAATAGAAGTATATACCTACCTATAACAATAAAAATAAATATATATATATATTATATATATACATACATACATACATACATACATACATAGCGTAAACAAAAGGACGAGAGAAAGACCAGTTGATAAAATAAAAGACAATTATATCTTAAGGAAATGCGCTTTAAGGCGATTCTTAAAGGATTCCAGAGAGGGAGCCCGCCTAATTTCTTCTGGCAAAGCATTCCACTTGCGGATGGCTTGGACTGTAAAGGAGTGAGAGTAGAAATCAGAGGAACTTACTGCTTCAACTTCAGCCTTAGTAATAGTAGGCGCAAGGTTTCTCAAAAAGATAGACGTTGTCTTATGAAGAGCACGTCGCTCTTTCTTTTCTGAAGCAATATCAATAATTGAGTCCGCTTTTTCAATTCCATTCTTCTCTTTCTCCTTTTCCGAGTTGACTTTCTCCACACTCGGAGATTTAGACTTTTCTTTGTGTTTAGGAGATTTGTCCGGAGTTTTCGATTTGGACTTGGATTTTGATTTACGACGCGAGGTAGTTTCGCCTTCTTCATCTGAGCTAGATGACGAGGAGCTTGATGATGAAGAGCTTGATGATGAGCCAGGAGGTGCTAAATAATAAAGAGTTGACAACTGGTTTAGAAAAGTTTAAGAATATGGTTTTAATTAAAGTTTCCAGAAACAACTACTAGCACAAAGTAACTCAAACTTGTCACAAAGTGGCTAATGAAATAGACATGGCCTGAAACAGGGAAAAGCTTTGCGTTTCGTGAGTAGCAGTCAATATTTTATTTGGCTGTCCTACAGTTAAATACACATATGTTCACAGTTGTATATAGGGTTAAGGCGACTACAGCACCTGATAAAGGCAGCACACATAGGAATAGTGCCATCTCCGTCTCTCAACAGGCCTGGGCTGGCAGTGCGAACAGTGTCGATACACGAAGTTTACGGACTATAAAAGCGTGCGTGCGTAAAAACATGTTCGAAAGTTAGAAAAATGAGATTTATGGAAAGGTAACAGCTTAAATCGAAAAATGCGTTTACTACTTATCGAGAGTGTTCAATGACGAACATTTTGATAGCAAATTCAAGTTCCTGTGTCCATTTTACTATCGTTTTTACAGCTTAAAAGATACACAATATTGGTATTTAGAGGTGACTTTGTGAGCTTTTTCTATCGAACCGAAAGTGCTGAATCATGTTTTCAGCAAACTACTTATCTAGTTTATGTCCTGAATATTACCGTAATATTTTTTTTCTCTGATTTAATGCAGTGCGTCATGCTTATCTACGCATCATAAAATCGTAATTTAGGTGCTGTAGTCGCCTTAAAGGTTAAGTCAACCTAGATCCTTCAAGAGGTTGTAGTTTCCATCATTCCTGACCGGTTTGACTATGAAACATCGACCGTACCCCAAACTTAACCATTCTCAATCGGACTGAAGTTTTTTTACAAGAAATGCCGATTTTGTGTCTATTGTCCCCTTTTTTGTGTTGTCTGCCTCTAATTTATTTGTTTTTGCTATTTTTTGTGTAGTGACATAGACTTTTTCTTTAATATCTAAGAAAGATAAAAAACATTTTGACGATTTATTAATTTTTTTTTACTATCAATCGTCTTCTACGACTCAGTCGGTGCAATTACTTGCAATTTTAGTGTTTAGAATAATAAAGCAACCAATCTACTACACAAAAATAGCAAAAACAAATAAATTAGAGGCACACAACAAAAAAAAAGGGGACAAGACAAAAAAATCGGCATTTATTGTAAAAAACCTTCAGACCAATAACTTGAGAACGGTTAAGTTTGGGGTAAGGTGTTTAATAGTCAAACCGATCAGGAATGATGGAAACCACAACCTCATGAAGGATCTAGGTCGACTTAACCTTTAACCCTGTATATTGTATTTGTCAGTTAAACAATACACTTACGAGGTTCCTTTGATGGAGCTGGTTTCTCTGGTTCGTCGCCAGGCGCGGAGTTGTACCGAGAGAACAGTTTAGCTTGCTCCTGCAGCTGTTTGAGATGGGGGTCTATTTCCATGGTCAGGGGCGCCGTTGGCTTATCTTTATCCTCTTCTTCTTTGTCTTTCTCCTGAAACATGTTTTGCTACAGTGAGTATTGTTAAAAAAAAAAAGGTATGCTTTAATTTTTTTTTAATAAACGCTACACACTCAAAGGCCCACATTGCGCGACTAAAGGCAGCGTCACTAACTCTCGACCAAACCGGCCGTCGGCCATAATTGCAACCTTCTTTCTGTTCAGAAATTTTGTTTTATACAAACCTTGGCATTTTCTTTCTTGTCATCATTTACTTCTTCTTTAACTTTTACTGCATCCACGTCAATGACTACTTGCTTTTCTGAATCACCTGAAACATGTTATTAAATACTAGCATCCCGCTCGGGACTTCGTTCCCGTGGGAATTCAGGAAAATTATGTAGCCTATGTTAATCAGGGATAATGTAGCATCCTAATGGTGAAAGAATTTTTGAAATCGGTCCACTACTTTTTAAGTTTATTTGTTACATACAAAAAAACAAATCTTTCCTCTTTATAATATTAGTATAGATATTAACACATCCTTTTTTTTCTACTTATTTCAAGAAAAGAAATACAAAACTTTCATTCACATAAGCTAAATCACAAACAAGGATAAATTGACTTTTAGTTTGAAATTTATTTTTCGAAAATGCTTTTTAGTTACCTGGTTTTTCTTTACTAGCTTCTTCTACAGTCTCATCAAGTGCTTTCAGATCTTCCTCAGTGCCGCCTTCAAGTTTGATCACCACTGTGTCAAGCAGTCTAATTAACTTATCAGATTTATCTACATCGACTGTCACTTTGTCCAATTCCTTCTGTTCTAACAGTTCCAGGAACACATTTAGACGATTCTGAAAACAAAAATAACATTTTAATATTTTTTCTGTGTCAAAAGTAACTTTTACTTTTTGTTTAATACACAAGCACGTTTGAGGAGTCAGCTGAAAACCAGTGTTGTGGCCTTGACGACGACACATGCTGAGATGCGTACTTTTTGGCATAGCACTACAGCATAACCTAAAATACCTTTTGTCAGGAAATAGACCTTTTGTTCATTACTATCTGGTGCTGTATTGCAGTGTATAAATGTCAAATAAACGTTATAAATCTGAATCTAATATGTAGCTAATTTAAATAAATAAAATTTAAATAAAACTAATAGTGTGAGCACAGAATTGCACAAAATTAGCTCTCATCCATTAGAAACCTTTTGATTTGTACCTTCAATGCATTTAATTGTTCCTCCTTTCTTTTCACAGATTCCTCAGGGTGGTATTTGATCTTGAACCTATGAAACAAACAACTGTCTTCAGAATAGTGTTGATTTTAATTTGAAGACCACATCTACAACACTAATGGCTGATAAACACATTATCCATAGTTTACATAAATTATAAAAATACTTAAATATACATACAATATAGTGAAATAAACAAATTTATATTTCTTTTGTAAACAAGAACAAAAATCTATATAGAAACCATTAAAATAATACCATACAAACCAATTGTCTATGTCCGTCGCAGTATACCAAACTAAAATTGCTTAGTAAAATGAAAAAATCTTCATGGTCTCACCTGTGTGTGAATATTTTAGCCCTAAACCTAACAGTAACGAAACCTGTAGCATTGCGCGCTACTGGTCAACGCGGAATCAACTAGCTAAACACATTTTGTACAAAGTTTGAATAAATTTTCTTTAACGATGTGCAGCCGCGCGAATACGCTGTAGACTGTAGGGGAGAAAAGGTTACCATTAAGATTTGCATACAGTCTTTAAAAAATTCTAAGCATAACTTTTTCAGTAAAAATCACAGGTTTAGTATAAATGCTCAGTTATGGCTTAGAATTTTTTAACTACCAGCAAATTACACAAACAGCAATGAATTAGCCCATAGTACTAGAACTGTTCACATGCTTTATCTATTTACTCATCACTGATGATTGATTTTTTAGCAGATTTGACTGTCACTACCGATTAATACTTGATGGGTTACCATCAAATGTTTATTTAAAGCAAAATTTTGGAAAACTGTCTACTGATATACTGATAAAGTAAACTGTTGTAGTACATACCATTCCTCATCTTTATGTGCAACGAAAAACTCATTGAGCTGTTGTCTTCTGAATTCAAGCTTGTATTCATTGTATTTCTGAATGGAATCATCAACAGTGATGGAGTCATCTTGAGCAGCAAGGAATGCTTTGAAGGACATCATGGTGGGCGGGCCATCCACTGCGCCCATGGGGAGCACAGCATCCCTGATATTATAATCTCTAATGTACAAATCAAAAACAATGAGTTGCAAAATTATGATTTGAAAAATTTTAAAACTTGGAAAGTGATTCTAAAATGAATAGTAAATAACCAACCTACTTAAAGAAATACATTTATCATTCATGCATGAATTCAATCTTTGAGCATTTGAAGTGAGACAAATGTGTCTGAAGTAGGTCTTTATCTTTATGATCTTATCAAACAAATCTTTTAGTATCTGTAACTCGTTTATGTTTGATAATCACATATTTTAATGAGATAAACTGACTCCTTACCTAGCTGGAACTGGTGGCATAGGTTGTCCATACCCTTGATGAGCAGGATGTGGACCGAAATGGTCATGAGCCCATCCATATGACCCGTATGAGTCATGTGGCATGCCCCCATATCTCCTCTCATCTATGGGCCAGTCTGGCCGAATGCGTTTGCTGGGTGGTCCTTCACCCCTCACCGGGGAATACCCACGGCTAGCACTGGCCCCTCCTCGGTAGTCTCTGTAGTCAGGACCCGAGCGACCTCCACGAGACCTTCAGATCAGAAACTTATTTTTTAGTTTTAAATGACTACCTAAGAGACTAGCTATCTAACCTGTAAAGTAATTTAACAAAATGAGAAACTACGAAGGGGCCATCCATATATTACGTCATTGATTATTGCACATTATCGAATCCTACAATCACTAAATGGGGTAGAACCCCGCAAATAAATAATGTCATTTGTATTAGGTAATGAAAGATTAAATTCAGAGGAAGCGAACTTTGCTTTGATCTTAACACACCGACTGCATGCCACGGTTTTGTGCAATGCATGATGAACATCAAATTAATACTTATACTATTTTAAATCATATTTTTCAATTATCTTTAGTACATCCAAGATGGTGTCAATTTGAAGTTAGACTCCCCCTTCTTGTACGTCACTCGCCCATCATACGCAGGACTACCTCCTTTTTTCAAATGACATGATATATGGAAGGAATTTATTTAGATCCCAAAGTGTGGATGTAAATAAATAATATCTAAATTACAACGGCATTATTAAATGGATAGCAAACTGTAGGATGTAGGATGAAACTAGGTACTAAAAATACTAACATGACCCTCTGACCACAAAGAAAAATTAGTGTATGGGACTAAACATAATTTATAGGTTATATGTCTTTTTATAATCTAAACTACTGTAATTAATAACAGTTATTGAAATACCTGACTACCAAAGCTATTGAGCAACGTTTTAGAGGCTTAGGAACTTGAGGAGGAATTTTAGGTTCAAGGTGCTGAATATGAGGTTGGGATCTGCAAGAAAGGTTAGGATTTGTGAATATTCATGGGGCAAACGCTTCAGTCATCAAAAACCGTTATTACCTCTCGGACCATTCTTCGCGGCCACGATTACGTTCCTCACGACGATCGCTACTTCTGTAGCTGCTCTCAGCGGTTCCTCTTTCGCCACGAAACTTGTCTCGTCTCTTGCGATCATATTCGTCATCACTATCAGCCATTGTTCTTCTTATATGCTATCACACTTATATTAATCTGTTACGTACGATATTAAAATAATATTGGTCAAGTTTTCAAGAGAAAAACTAAAAATTACAACGATAACGCGAAAGAAACACGATGACGCTAATAGGTAAAAGGGAAGAGTGAAAGTTTTTTTTTAATTAGTGTTGCCAACGCCTAATGCCTAAGGTTGTCCAAAATACCGTCTTTCCAAAAGCACAAATGGCTGGCTGAGGAAATAGGATAGATACCTGCATAATTTTCGGTCGCTCTCATAGGTAAATACGAAGTATTTCATATAGGACTCGACTCGCCTCAAGTAATTAAAGAAAACTAGCTTTTCGCCTGCTGCGTAGGCTAAAAGTTATATCGTGCCCAACTGTTGCATAAAATATAATCTATGTCCTTTCCCAAGGTCAAAATCTTTGTACCGAATTTCATCAAAATGGGTTCAGTAGTCTAGGCGTGAAAGCTTCACAGACACACATAATTACTTTAATATTGGTAGAGAAGTAGGTAAGGATATAGGAGAATGACTTGGCTCACGACTAAAGCCAAAAACTTTTTAGCAGGGCCTTTACAGTGTGTGATGCATAAGAATAAATAATAACTTACATAGAATGGAAACTTCTTCTCCAGACGCACTCAAGGTCACGATATTAGCTTACGGTCTCTGGGGATCGCTAAGACATACCACCAGGGGGGTGTCACTCCGCAGTTTAGGCATGTTCGCGCGGTGGGCATACTGAGTATGCCAGTAAGCGCGGGTTGCTTCTCGCCGCGCCGCGTGCGCGCTGACCGCGTTGGTCGCGTGTTGAACAAAATAATAAGTGTACCTAAATATAAACAATATTAAAACCAGACAGAAACACGTTTTGCCATCACAATAGTCTGTAAGTATCTGTAGTTAATAGGTAGGTAAATAGGTTACATATCAAATAACGTGGTTGGTTATGTTAACTTGTGTTTTTACTTAGGTACTACACTTCCTTACTCTTGATTTTATAAGCAGTGTTAAATTACATTAATTTCAATAATAATTTTACCTCTAAATCGGCGGCGAATAGGTATTAACCCTGAGCTCTCGTCGCGAACGCGGCATCGAGTCGGCGGTGCGCAATAGAATATGAACGCTAGCGGCCGACTATAAGTTTCAATTTCTCTTGCAAGCCTGTGCCGCTTGCAGTAGTAGGCAAATTTTTATTCCTAAAGTTGACTTTTGTTAGGGAGTGAGACTTCTGTACGTTAGTACTATTATTTATTCTGTGATAACACTCAGTAGGGCTGTCACCGCTGCCAGCGACGCCGCACGCGCGATTGCTTGTTTGTTGTTCCGAATGCAAATATACAATGAAGCCCAAACCACGTTATTGTAATGCGTTTGGATGTACACAATAATTCAAATTCGATGCCACACTGCGAGTGAAACTGCAGGGCAGAAAGCTAGTATCTTATATTTAGAAAAATTAGAGTAAAATAATGATTTTAAAGTAAAGAAAAACTTATATTTTAGCGATATCATCTTTAGGCGTAAGCAATAATTTAACAGTAAACAACCCTAGCAATACGGCTGGACGACAGCGGGGCGTCGCGAGGCAAAGGGGGAAGTAGGTATATAAATGGCGGCTTTTGGGACTCGGTCAAAGGAGTTTCCATTCTACGTAAGTTATTATTTATTCTTATGGTGTGATGTTTTATTTATTTTTACCTACATCTCAGATTTTTTAGTTTGTTGATTAATATGTACCATAGTACTTACTTATAGATACTAGGGGCTAAAACCATTATCAGTCGATGAACGATGAAGGTAAGTACCTTGGCTTTGGCTAACCCTTCGGTTATAATCACGTTGTGCAGAAGCAATTCATATATGAAAAAATCGATGTCAAATCGCCGAAAAAGGCTTCACGATCCACGGTAGCCTTCATGATCACTGCTCCAAAAAGAAAAGTCACGCTTTTTTAGTCTTGCACGTAACGCAAAAGGTCGAATAAAAATATAAAATGTTAGTATGGTAACCTTTTGGCAACACTTTTTTGTTTATTGCTTGGAAACAAGTATTTTAGCTGAAAATATTTGCAGGTTTTGAGGGATATGGTTTATGTCTAACCTCAAACGCCACAAGAGTCTGTTCTTTCACAAATACTACAATACTCAAAGGTTCTTTCCAAAAGGGAATTGAATCTTTTCGACCTGGAGACATATTTTGGAAACGATATAATTCCAATTCGCATACGAATTGACAAGATTCGCATGAGAATCTCATACAAATCTTGTCAATTCGTATGCGAATAGGAATTCTATTATTTCAAAAATCAGGCCCCTGATTCCTACTTTCCGGAGTAGGATAGGTACCTGTCACCGATGAGCTTGAACTCTTCGGCGTGAAGTTATCCGCTAACTTAAATCTCGTACGAATTAACTTGAGACTAGGCGTAGGCCGACGACGACGTCACTTTCAATGTACGGTGTGCAAAATGATAAAATATCGAAAAAATATACAAAGATTTTTTATTATAAGATAACTTTTGATCTCAATCTTGACCAAGGTCATAGATGAGGTCGACGATGGAGCGAGTTAACCCAGAAAAAACGTATTACCTATGCACTGGTATTCCTACGCACCGACTCAACACAGCAAGCGGTTTGGCGTCGGACTTCGGTAGGAGGGTGGTCGCGAACCAGAAGGCCCCTTACAGAGCCTACCACACCGCATGAGACCATAGGACGCCACCTCAGATTCAGAACAAATTGAGGTTTCGTTGCCTGGGGTGGATTAATAGCACCTTTGTTACAGATACGTACGTGTCTCGATTCTCTTTCGATATTTTATCATTCTGCACACCGTAGGTACATCGAAAATAACGTCATCGGCCCAGGTCTCAAGTTAACTCGTAACTACGGGTAATCATACTTCGATACCTCTAGGCAAAAAAGCTAGGCATCCTTATTAAGGTCAGGGGCGAATAAGACTGAAGACCACATCTTATTCACTCATAAAACTTTATTGTAATTACACTAAAAACAAACAAATAAGTAGGTGAACGTAAATAACTGTGGCACATACTTTGAATTTTTATGTAGGCAAATTGTGTACCCACCTAACTCATACGTTAACAAACGACGACCGATGAGACGCTATTTGTAAACGGCTGAATTTCAGGTGATAATTATGCAGGCGACATAATAACTTACATAAATATTCAAAGGCCATAAATTACGAAAATAAGTATTTCTATTTTAACTTATATTATAAATTATAGGTAGGTGTAGGAACAACTGGAATAAGCTGTTGATAAAATCAATTTCGCTTAGGTAGATAAGTAAGTACTGTAATTACATGTGCCTCGATTCGAAATCGAAACTAAGTATATTTGCCTCTTAATTTTCCTGTTCGATATTGAATATTGAATCTTCGATATGAATACTACAATCTACAATGTAAAGAGTGATGTCGATAACGAACTTTGATCGCCATTTTTTTTTTTTCTAAATGACTGCACTGTTGGCCGCTGACTGTATAGGTCAGGGGTGGCCAACCGGTCGATCGCGATCGACCGGTCGATCGCGACTGTTAGTCCAGTCGATCGTGGCAAGGCAAAAAAATAAAAAACATTTCACATTTAAGTTTTTTCTCTTAATATCATTTTAAAAAATACTACATGATTGTGTACTGAACTAAGCTGTTTCATTAAAGATTTCAAGAAGTGTGTAATTGGTAGATCGCACAGGGTTTCGTTAGTAAACAGGACATCTTGGGTATAATCAAGTTGGCCACCCCTGGTATAGGTGATTTTATGTATACAATTGACATCGCGCTGTAGAGATCGGCATCACAAGTAGAGTGTTACTTGTAGCTCATTACCGATGCAAGGGCTGTGCCATTCAAAGGACATTCTACATCAGGAGCAGAGTAGCTCGTCAGTGCCATCGCCGCAGTGGTCATGTCCGTCGCAGCGTGCCGCGCGTGGTACGCAGCGGTGGTTGTGGCAGCGCATCTCGTGGGCGCCGCACGCGCCGCCGCAGCCGTGTGGTTCATCACTGCCATCAGGACAGTCAGCCAGACCGTCGCAGAACCGCGACGGTGTTATGCACTGACCGTCTGTGCATGTGAACTGACCTTCTGGACATTCTGTGGAATTAGTTTCACTGTTTTAAATGTACCGGTTTGACGGCCGGTTTGGTCGAGTGATAGTGACGCTGCCTCTTGATCGGCGGGTCCTGGGTTCGATCCCCAGTCGGGGCAAACATTTGTGTAAAAAGCAGATGTTTGTTCTCGGGTCATGGGTGTTTGTGTTTGTCCATGGGACCCACGATACAAGGGAAATCCTTAGTGTGGGCCTTTGAGTGTGTAGCGTTTGAGTGTGTGTAGCGTTTACCTTTAGAAGATAAGAAGTGGGGCCTAATTTCACAAACCTGTACTTTTCTGTATTTGTCTAAGGCCTCCATGAGAGCAAGAGCAATTGGACTTCAATCAGGCCATGAAATTACATACCTAAAGGCAGAGATGTGAATAGGCTTACCTACTCATTTGCATATATACGACTGGAGATGGATATGACACATATAAAAAGTGGAAAAACACTCACTGATTCAAGTATACACAAAAAGATATAGAATACAGGTTTCAGTTTTCAACATTCGTCAATATTGTCAATAATTCCGACATTTCAGCGTGGATTAACTTAGCAACTGAAAAGTCACGGACTCTGTTCGACCAGGCGGAAGTGCCGCCAATATTGTGTACTAAAAACATTTAACTGAAAACCAGTTTTTAAATTATTATGATTCCAAGTCTAAATTTCAGAAACGTGAGTAGATTTTCAAATTTTGTTTCAACTTTAATCCGTACCATTATCTATGTTTATAAAACTTTAGTAACAGTGTTTGTTTTACTTGTTACGCTACAACAGGCCTGTCAGTTAAAAAAACCCATTAAACAGACGAACGGAAATATCTATTGAGCTATTTGAGCTTCATTGCACATTCGCTTCATAATCAAGTTACGTAATTATATCATAAAAATTATGCCTATTGAGGGATTTCCTTTATAGTTGACTGGTAATAGGAAGCCCCGTTAGGTGCGACTGGTCTCAGCGAGCTCATTCGTAACCCAGATTCATAGCCTTCTGAACGGTATAAATACGATTTACATTCCATTATAGTAATGTTTTTGTGTCATTAGGTAAAGAAAGTGATCTACAAGTGACCTCAAACATGACTACCACCAAAGTTTAATGTTCAAATGAGATATTGGACTGTTACATAATTTAATTAATTTCATTTTTAATTAACTTTATTAGGAGCGATGGAATGTAGATCATGGTTTTTATTTATATTTATCATCTATACTAATATTTTAAAGAGGAAAGATTAGATTGTTTGTTTGCATTTAATAGGCTCCGAAACTACTGGACCGACTTGAAAAAATCTTTCACCATTAGAATACTACATTATCCCTGAGTAACATAGGCTACATAATTTTCCCGAACTCCCACGGGAACGAAGTCCCGGGCTGAATACTAGTCATGAATAAAATCATCACATCTCTTCCTGAGGCAAGGTACTCCCTAACGTGGACGCTCTAATAGTTGATCATGAGAAAACGTGCTAATTTGGAAATAAAACAAGTGATAGACGGCGTCTTTCTAAATTTAACTTAAGGCGACTACAGCACCCGATAAAGGCAGCACACATAGGAATAGTGCCATCTCCGACTCTCAACAGGCCTGGGCCGGCAGTGCGAACTGTGTCGATACACGAAGTTTACGGACTATGAAAGCGTGCGTGCGTAAAAAACATGTTCGGAAGTTAGAAAAATGAGATTTATGGAAGGGTAACAGCTTAAATCGAAAAATGCGTTAGCTACTTATCGAGAGTGTTCAATCACGAACATTTTGATAGCAAATTCAAGTTCCTGTGTGCATTTTACTATCGTTTTTACAGCTTAAAAGATACACAATATTGGTATTTAGAGGTGACTTTGTGAGCTTTTTCTATCGAACCAAAAGTGCTGAATCATATTTTCAGCAAACTACTTATCCAGTATTTTTTTCTTCTATTTAATGCAGTGCGTCATGCTTATCTACGCATCATAAAATCGTAATTTAGGTGCTGTAGTTGCCTTAACACATTGAACCAACATTATTTCTTACACAAGGATATAGCAGAAGGGCTGAAGATTTACATGGGTATTTTTCAAATGAACGAAGTTGCAAGATGGGAGGTAACTCAATAAAGAGAATAGGGAAATATTACCTGCGGTGCAGTTAACTTCGTCGAAGCCGTCCCAGCAGTCAATGACTCCATCACAAAGCTTAGTGTTGGAGAAACACGATATGGAGTGGCCGCAACGAAATTGCTTCGTAAGATCACATTCTAGAACAAATACATATTTGAACAATTCTCTAAAATCCAAAGAAAAGAAATGTTTGTGTTGAAGATTTGAATTTTACTTGAGATTTGGTACTTGACTTTTTACGAGTTTTTAGAAGTCTCTACATTTTCGTATGTTTAAAATCCCGATGACAGACTTCGCAAAGTGTTATCTACACGGTATCACCTTAGCCGATCTTAACCACCCAACTTTGATCACGAGGCCTTTAGAATAAAGTCTTCAGCGGAGACTGCCAAACTTTAACATAGAAGTATAATTTTCATAAAATCTAATTTAGGATTTAAAAAAAAACTAGACAAAAAGTTTCTGACCACATTGCATTTCGTCAGAGCGGTCGTAGCATTGAATGGTGCCATCGCAGCGGGCGTCAGAAGACACGCAGAGACCATTACGACAGCGCCACTCCTGGTCTCCACATGTCACCAGGGTCAGGAGCCTGCAGACTCGCACGCCCCTCGCCCTGTCCACCAGCTGGCAAGCCTCTGTCTCCAGGGCGCAGAGACCGCCACATCCTAAATAAGTTATATAAACATATTACCACACATTAAATATTTTGTACAAGTTAGGTGTAAAAGCAGTTTAAGCTTGATATTTTAAATTGGACTTTATCCTTTCTTAAAAAATCACACTTCAACCTGTCTCATTGTCAACTGTCATCCGCGATTTATATTAGAGTAGATTGTAGACCGAGCTCCCGTTGCATGAAACCCTACCTCATGAGGTGGCAGCTCAGAAATGTAGTGTAGTGATATATACTACTTAGGAGCGCTGGATTTCAGTAGTTTGCCAACGCATATCCTGGATAAAGTATTTTTTTTTAACTTCTTGTATAGATCAGATGGCTAGATGAAACTGATGCAGATCGATTGCCCTAGACGTGCCATTCATGAATATATATGATAGCCTGCATTCAGCCTGGCAGTTTTACTATATACATATATTGTTCTAGGTGGCTGATCAGATGGCAAACACTAAAATCCAGTGCTCCTAAGTAGTATCTTTCACTACATTACATTTCTGAGCTGCCACCTCGTCTACCTCACGGTTTCGTGCAACGGGAGCTCGGTCTACTGTATCATACCTAATATGTTTAGAAAATTAAATTCGGAAAACTTGAAAGTATGTTGAAATTATTATTAATGTGTTCTAAATAATACATTTCTCATTCTTTAATTTACTACTATTTCTTGTTCGCTGTGCACATAGTTATTTAAATACGTACCAGTAGGATCTTTAGGGTCTACAGCTTGCTGGCATATAGCTTTTCCACTGTTTTCATTCAACATGCACACTTCGTTTGTTTGGCACGAACAAAATCTTTGAGACAGATCTCTATTGATTATATCTTTAGGTTTCAAACTATCTTGCACTATATTGGAATCCTTTGGATATGTTTTTATATGCATACGGATTTTCGATATAATATTAGATATGAGTGAATTATTTAAATTAGAAGTTATTTGCTCCGTTGTAGTAGGTGGTTCATTGCTAGGTTCCGTGACTACAGTTGATACTCCTGAATAAATATTTACTACAGTTACATGTGAAGACGTTTTGTTGAAGTCTATACTTTCAGTTGGCACTACGATTGTACTAGCAACATTAGTTGCACGTGTAAAACTAGGAGTAGTAAAATTAACTAAAACAAAACTTATCACTACGATAGCTACAATCATCACACTTATTGAGCACGCTTGTATTTGAGTCCTTTTTTTTACAGGACTGTCAGTCAGAGCAAAGTTTACAATACATCCAATGCCTTTCAGGCTTTTTCTTAGTCTCCGTCGGTTTATCTCATGCGGGCGCATTTCATACGAAGTAAACTTTTGCCGAAAACTGGAGTCAATCTGTCGAGATATTGAAGGAATGCACTGATTATTTTCTACGTTGATGCAATCAGTAGGATTGCGGTTATCGGCTTGAGTAGCGTGACGGTTAACGTACGAAGAATTTTCCTGTAACTCTTGGGTAGGCAATCCTAAGTCTTTTGCAGCTATTTTTCCATTTGGAGTGGAATGATTGGTTGGAACAAAATGTTCTTTTGGCGATTTTATTTCATATTTTCTTATTTTTCCTTTACAGGTGTAGCAGTACTTTATGGCTTTGTCGAAGTGGGGTCCGTCGAGCACTGCTCTGCGTAAGTGGCTGTTGGACCAGAGGTGTGAGCAGTAAAGTGCGTCCCAAGAGGGGTCATCTGCGGTTGTGGGGGGTAGCGGATCGTCAAAGCTGTCCGTTAATGACATGTCGAATACCTTCTTCTCGGAACATAGTCACTAGGTGTTTGTTAGCACCTGTAACAAGGAAATATATTGAACTGACTGCTGTAACAGTGATCCGAAGACGGCTGTTTGTAACGTGAATAAACTGTTTCAAAATCGCTGAAGAATCTTTTTTATTAATGAAATTCTTCTTATTTTTTTTAGAAAGAATTTTTAATTAATTTAATAAATAATGTCATTTTTTTATGATTCAAAAAAACTTTATGGCTTCTGAACGTGTTCCTTCAAGAGTAGGCTCGTATGTTATAAAGATAATTGACAAAGCTTAAAGAAAATTCTGGTTGCCAAGCCGCGAAGAGTATCTTTTTATTTCTTGGGCAATAAAACACCCTGCGTGAACCCTCAACTGTCACGAAGCATTGTACGATAAAAGCTATTCGTAACTTGATATGTTGCGTGAGTTCAAATTTTCGACTTAATTAAACAATGAAATCGATACTCTATGGATTAAGTATAGCATTTTTTTTTATTAGTACTTTACATGCCTTATATTAATTTTTTTATTAATATACTTAATATTAATTGGAGTTGAAATTTAACTTGTACAAGAGATTATCTGGTAGATAGAACCATACAGAAAAGTTAACTGTCAAATGTAAAAAATGTAGTAAACATCGTATTAAAACTATAGAGGTCAAGAACTAACAATTGTAGGTCAAACTTAGACGTAAGCCGGAGACCTCGGCAGATCAGCTGATATCAAGAACTTACGCACTCAGTTGTTTACAAAATAACAAGATAAACTTACATAACGTGATCCCTGCTCCAGATTGCGAACACTACTAAAATATTCTAAAATAAAATAATATATTGTCCAGTGGAAGCTAAGTCGTGCACGTCTGGTTGGCGCGAGCCGCGTGTCCTGTATCGGACTACCGTTGCCGGTGACAACGTCTAAACAACTTTGTACCAGAACCAGCACCCTGTGTGACAAAGAGAAACGATACGCTAACGCTAAGGTGAGTGAAGGACATAATGATGGGGTTGGTGGCGTATGGTGCACCAAAGGCTAAGGCCCGTGCTCAGCCAACAGTGACTCGCGCCGTTTTTGTATTAGCAACCGAACGAACCATCTGTTCCCCTAGCACAGGTGTAGCATCTAGATATTACATGCACATGCACTTGATATTGTTACAAGTGCCCAGATGGATTTTATTCAAACTTAGCTTCATCTTGACTCTAATCATTCTGAGTGGTCAGTACTGAGGCAATACATTAACTGCGGTTGCCGAACTCAGAGCCCGTGTTAAGTATTTGAGGAAACAGTCATTGTAATAAATCAATTGCCACATATATCATATGAAGATTTATGTCAACTTTTAAACAAAAGTATGACTCAACGTTTTAAAACAACTTCAAAAGTGCATAACTGCATATAATTCAATTGTGGCGGGGCGCGGGCCAAACTTTGAAAAAGAAACTAAAAGTTTTAAACGACTTTGCACATTTCATATAGATTACGGACTCTATCAAATAACCAAGCAAGTTAATAAGTGAGCTGGCTAATTATTATCAGCGCTGTGGATCATTGCAGTGGTCACTGACAGGTCGTGCAACTTGAGATGCAGAGATTGGTACCACTTTCCTCAACGGGATGTTGTCGCGTTGCGGCAGCGAGGTGCGCCGCCGTGCGTATTGCGCGGTCCGCACGCCGGCGCCGCTGTAAGCCGCCGCCGCCACCGCGCTACGCGGGTGCATGTGCATGTGCAACATCTGAAGGATGCGGCCGCGCGAAGGCCGTCGCGGCCTTCGCTGGTCGGCGCGTGGCGCGGTGCCTGCGACACCAGACTGGAGGAAGGCATAACTCTCACTGCGCGCGCCGCGTGCGGTTGTGGACACTCGCCCACTCCTCGCCTCCGCTCGACTTCGATCATACCTCAGTGTTCCGACACGAAGCGATCCGTATGCGCGCTATTGCTCAAACCGCGAGTTTCTCTCGAAAATAATTAGTATGTGAATGCGGCGTTTTTGTTTGTTCAGCACGAAAACGAGTGAAATGTTATTGTTCATACACTGATCATCACGCGGCCGCTTCACCTTGCACTTGAACAGACTTCATGAGGAACAGCTTACTTATTTACTGTTGAGGTGAGATAAATAAATTTGTTTTACGACTTTTGCCAAGAGTCTCACGCTAGGACAATCGTCCCTTCATTTTGTAAGAGGAAACAAATAGGGAAGTAATTAAAAATATTCCGTGACAACCGTGCAATTTGAGAGCTGTGTAGTGTAGGCCAGAGTCAGCTGTCCCAGTTCTCAGCGAGACGACATCAAATCACCAGTGACTGTTAGTTTGTGCCGATTTATTGCTTGCATTTTTTTGCAAATATCAAGTATCACTCGTACAAGTTCCACAGTTTTAAAAAAATAGCAATGAGCAACAAGTGAACCAGGAGTTTTGCCAGCACGTGACGAGAAATGGGTAACAAGTGCGAACAAAGAAAAAAAAGCGCAAAAACAGTCGCATTGCCCGCAGGCATTTAGTGTATGAGGAACTTGTCACGTTTTATTCATAGAAGTATAAACAGTAGCAGTAATCTTTGCGTTGAAAAGTTGATTTCGCTAAGCCACTGCCTAGTGTCGATGGTTTTTCTAACTGCATTCTACTTTAAAAGTAGAGCGTCCGTTGAAATAAGTGTGGAGGAGCTCTCCAGTAAGTTTTTATTTTCCTTATGTCTAACTTTCCTTATTTTCATTACGAAACCACTTAGTAACCAATATAACGATGAGAACAAACTTGGAAGCAAGTGAGAGTCTGTATTTATAAAAACGCGGTAAAGACTTCAGTTATTGCTGTGGGTAACTGTTTAGTATCGAAAAAAGTGAAATCCGTTTGTGTGCAGAGAATAACTCTGCCAGAGATTCTTAGCGGTTGTTTTAGTCACGACTACTCGATTCCACATCACACATCTAAAACAGCTGACAGTATTAATATAGTGATTCTCTCTAGATCAACAACGGCAACGTTTATATTTTGTTATTTTAGAACCTTTTTTGCAGTTCAGTTGAAAGACGTAAAAAATGAAGTTGCAGTTTTCTTTTCGAATGAAATCAAATAAACAAGTCGATTTTTATTTGGAAGAAATACGCTAGATATACGCCAATTTTTCTGTAGGACGGACGGTATAAAGTTTATTATGTCAAGTAAAGCTGAGTTTGCACTTGGCAATATCCACACAACACAATCACGCGCTTTCAAAAACTTAAGCGACATTACAACAAACAAGTTTTCAACCCATTGTTTATTATTATGTTAGAGAATATACTCTCAGTAATTTTTATGTACAATATAAAATTGTAACAATACAATAAAATAATTAGGATTGTTATCTTTACCCAAATAATACTGTTCTTTTTGTTTCACCGAGTTCACAAACGCGTTGATGTCTTTCACATGGGCAAAAGGTTAAGTTGAAATAAAGTAGTGCATTAGGTCATGATGTCAATGTAATAGACCGAAAATATAGAATATACTAAGGCCTTTTATGTAAAAAACAAACAAACATTTTTTTGGCTAAAATTAAACTACTTATCAGTCTTTGGCTAGATCGTAATAATATTAAGGTCACACTTTAAAGTTCCGTGATTTCAACCCACAATTAGTAATATTAAGGCCCTATATAAAAATGTGCCGGACAGGACTTTGGAAAAGAACCTGTCCAGGCGATTATTAGTATCACAGCGACAATTGTTGTAGTATTTGACTACCATTCTAAACTTTGTAGTTTTCACTCTAATATAAATATCATAATACTATGTTCTTTAGAGATTAATCTCTGAAGTGCATATTTTATTGTTTTATTTGTCATGACGAGGGATCCTTTGGCCAGGGCTAAAGGCCCTCGTTATGTAATTAATCTGGGAAATTAATCATCCATAACTAATACTGTGAAATTACGAAATTCTTACGCTGCATCACTTTTTGTACTTAAAATACGAAGCGATCTGACCCTTGAAATTTAAGGCTGATGCTAGCTTGATAGCTACTTTCTTTCTGACGCTCGCTCAAAGGAGGTTAACGGCGATTTTTCGATGTGGACAGAATCACAATTGAGTACCAAGCAGCGTTAGGTGCCGCATATAAATAAACACTCTGTCGTAACTTTATATTCCTAACTAAAGTATATAAACAACTTATTAAAGGTAATTCGCATTCACTAAATTGCGGAAAAGGAGTAGAATTGGGTTGACAAGGCCAATTGATTATGCACTTTAAGCGAGAGTGCGCCAGAAAATTCAATAGATGTGCATTTCTAAAATCTAGATCCTGTTTTATTTATTTGAAAATAAAATTAAGTATGTAGGCTTCTGTAATGGCTTTGTAATCTAAAGGAAATTTACGAATTAATTGAATTTATTAAGGTCGATTGAATGAATGACTAAAATATTAACTTTATAAATACCTAGAACAAAAGATTAAAAAGAGCATCACTCGGAATTTCTTGCCTATTCTTCTCTGTAAAAAACTAAACCTTTGCGAATAGATTTAAAAGAACTAATGTTTGTATGTAAATCCGTTAATGTTACTTTACTACTTTGGCTTATTTTCAGTAACATCCTTCATGTTCCTTAAAATAAAACTATTTTGACGTTGACTTTGATTCGGATAACAACTTTCAAATATTCAAACTTGATAAATTTAGTGAAAAAATTCCGATTGTTTTTTATTTTTGTTACAATGTTAAACTATTATTATTTCAATCAAAGTAATATGAAAACCGACCAAGAGCGTGTCGGGCCAAGCGTAGTTTAGGGTTCCGTATTTTCCAAAAAAACATTTTATTATTTGATAAGAAATTACTTGTTAATTTAAAATCCAACTAAGCTGTGATAATCTTTCTTTTGACTTAGTTATGAACAACCACCGTGAATTTTTTCACATTTTTAAATAATGGTTTAGCTGGTCCGTGTCTACCAGCTGGTAGAGACGGACACTTGAATCTACAAAAATTATCACTTTAAACCTTATCACTTTGCTAACGGATTCCCGATTCGAAGAGTGTTCTTTAGAAACCCCTTCTATTTTCAATAACCTATCCAGTGCTAATTCCATTGTGTGATACCTCACACAGTGGAATTAGCGATTAGAGAATGGACATGGCGATGCTAAAAGGGTTAGTAGTTGACTAAGGAACCCTAAAAACCGGCACATTTGGTCGCTTAGCCTTAATTACTGGTCAAGTAAAGTAGCTCACGGTGCATTACTATTCTTTAATAAGTTAATAGCTAAATATTATGTCAGCGTACTATCGTTAATGAATATCTATGTCAACTTTAAAAACGAACGTTTTGGAATGCCAGAACATTTTAAATTCCTAAACAAAAACCCAAATTACTAACGCCAAAAATAAGATTAAAAATGCGTTTTTTGGCTCTAACATGAATAAGATTAGCTAGCCATTAATACAGATCTCTAAGCTAAGCCTAGCATGCTTTCCGAAATGATGACGTAAGCATTACATAAGACAACGCAGTCGTCCTACAAGTGCTTCGTTAAGCGTCTTTATATTATCATTGCGTCACTTACGGTCAGCAAAAGAAAGCGGGACAGAGGTCATAAAAAAATTACTGACAACAGTCGAAGGATGCAATGATTATCTTTATGCACATACATATTAAGAAGACTATCTACTGTAGGGAACAAAGTAATGTTAAATAGGTTTGGTACGGAATAAACGTGTAGTAAAGTTTCTATACATATTTATATGTAAATAACGGGCTATACATTCAAAATCATGACATTGTTTTAAACTATCTACAGCCCCTTTTTATAACATAATTTAAAAAAAAAAGCTATTCTCTTTTAAAATACATTCCTTTTCGTTATTAAATGTGAAGTACTTCATGTTTTATCCCTATCATATTGTATTTATTACAATTTATAGAGTGGTCCAGGAATCGACTTCCAAATGAAAAATTTGGTTACCCCGTGCCGGGGGGGTATTCAAATCACCCCCTCCATGTATGTTGCGCGATTTTTGTTGTTTAGAAGTTATTACACATTTTATAACTTTTTTGTAATTTTTCACCCAGTATCGACTTCGTAATAGCGATTTATAAATTTTCACGCTGTATCGCTTGCGGGGTGGGCAGGACAGTACTCTTGCTTCTTCATTTAGTCATCGACGGTTCCTGACATCTATATCTATCTATACATATTATAAAGAGGAAATATTTGATTGTTTGTTTGTTTGCATTGAATAGGCTCCGAAACTACTGGACCGATTTGAAAAATTCTTCCACCATTTGAAAGCTATATTATCCCCGATGGACACAGGCTACATAATTTTCCCGAATTCCCACGGGAACGAAGACCCGATCGGAATGCTAGTATATTTATAAATAGCTATGTTTTAAAAGGAAGAACACATGTTTTAAAAGGATTTTTCCCCGTTGCTGGTTCAATGAACAACTTCCTTCTCCTTCTATCTGCACCATAGTGCAGATAAAATCACGCATGTGACGAACTTGAAATTTAAACTGAATGGTTTTTTTGTTGACTTGTTAGAGATTAATTTCAAATATAGGGTGTGTACTTTCTGCCGAAAAAGCAAAAGCAATGATAGTGATAGCCCAGTTGGTAATGAGCCAGACTTGTGATCGGAAGGTCGCGGGTTCAAATCCTGGTGCGGGCCTGTACCACTAAATTCGTCTTTTCGGATTTATGTACGGATTTCTAATTATCACTTGCTTAGCGGTGAAGGAAAACAACGTGATGAAACCCGCCTGTCCAAGAAAATACATCGTGGTGGACTATGGCCTAAAACCCTTAATCCACTTAGGACAGATTCCGGATTGGACAGTGTTTCGAAGGGAGGCCCGTGCCCCTCGGTGGGGACGTATATTCAATTCAATTCAATCATTTATTGCTATTCATATGTACAGAGTATAAAAGGTCTTTATCTACAATATGTTTTTCTATATACATATGAACCCTGTCGGGCATTGCAAAAGTGGAACGGCAGGCAGTCTGGTATTTTTGTTAACTTATTTGTAAAATTTATTAATTTATCGAAATAATGTATTTGAATAATATGATTAATAATGAATAATGTATTTGAATAATATATTGAATAATAAAATAAATATGAGGTTAAATAATATGTGATGTCAATATTAGTACTATTAGCTTAAGTTAATGGGCTGATGACGAACTTTCTGCCGAATTAAAAGCTTTGTTTATGTGGTAGATACAATTAGCCTTGCTCTTGTTATTAATAGTAATAGACTGATGGACAAAGGTGTTGTTCTATACACGTAAGCGTAGATTTAATATACTACTAACACACTATAAACACGCTATGAGTGCGAACAATGCATTAATTCTAGGGATGAAACAAGGAAGGACCTTTCAGATGATATCCGATTGAGTGAGTAAACGATAACACGCAAGTCGATTAGTACTTGAAACAATAAACTTTTCACGATTATGTTTTGGCTGTCTATACATAATACAGCGGGCTTTAGGTATCTCTCTTTCAACCTCTCGGGTGGTTAATCAGTCCATGAAACTGGATAACTTTCCCAAGGAACATAGGTCAAAATACGAAAAAAAAATTCGAGTTCCCATACAAACTTCATCAGCATATAGCGCATTTTGTAAGTATAGTCCCTAAAGTAGACAGTTTTCAAGTTATGAGCAAAAAACTTAAAAAAGGGACCTTTATGTCTCCCTGCTACCCCTAGCGGCACCTAAAATCGTTGGGACTTTACTAGACAATGTTCAGGGGACCTCCCTCTACACAATCCTGAAACTTTTGGAACTACACAATTTAATTTTTCAATTTTTCTAGTTTTCGCGGGCTATGATTTTAAATGATTTAACGAAATTTTGGGGGGTGATTCGCCCCATGAAACTGCACAACTTTCATCAAGGAACCCTATATGAAAATTCTCATAAAATATTCGAATTTCCACACAAAAACAATTAAACCTTGTAGGGAGACGCGAGCATTGTTTTTCATACTGCGACCATTGAACAATTTTTAACATTGAACAAGAACAAGCGCACTTGTTCAATGTACCTAGGTACTGTATGTAATTTACAGAGGCCAGCGTATCAGGTTAATCCATTTTCATTGCAAAACCGCTCTTATCACAACAGCACAGAGTGCACCCGTGTGGTAACCTGATGTGCGGCCGTCCGTACATAATGCGTGATAGCTAGCGTAGATAAGTTACAATTTGAGTGATTCATAAGTTCATAACAGTGCAGTGTTTTGTCTACAGTTAACCCTTTGTTCAATCATCGAACTTTTTAGTTAAAATACACAAAATTAATGGATTGTTATTCCTTTACCCAATCAACAGAAAAGCTCCTCAAAGGTAAATGAACTCTACAACGTTTCGTTGAATGTACACACGGCAGCACATCAGGCTATAAGTACATGTTGACCTTACATTGCCCTTATCTCGTTCGTAATAGCGCCGGCTTTCGTAGTGCAAATGGGTAACCTGACGTGCTGCTGTCTGTACATAAGTTCTTAATTATACGTATAAATAAACGCTACACACTCAAAGGCCCACACTAAGGTCTTCCCTTGTGTCGTAGGTCCCTCGGAACACATAAAGATAAACACAAACACCCATGACCCGAGAACAAACATCTGCTTTTCACACAAATGTTTGCCCCGACTGGGGATCGAACCCAGGACCCGCCGATCAAGAGGCAGCGTCACTACCACTCGACCAAACCGGCCGTCAATACTACTTTACTATAGTTATAAGTATAGATATAAGGTGGGCAGATCTAAGTTGAACTATCAAAAACTTTGTTTCAATATAAAATAGATTTAATTCATTTGTGTTGGGAAAACCTCGCTAAATAGACGAAGATTTGCCAGTATTTATTTGTTTAGTTAGGTAACATCGTATCATAAATTTAACTAGTCTGGAATTATATGAGTTAGCTTACCATGTGTCAGATAAGATAAAACAATAATAGCAACATAATGTCTTACGCAATGTTATCATATTCGTATTAAACCAGTATCGAGTAATTAAATAAAAAAATTAGTTTTTCTACTTATTAACCTATAACGATGTTCTTATAACTCTTAGTAAAAGCTCCGTGTGGTGATCGGTTAAGAATAACGCCACCCCATCTCTTTCCGTGGGTGTCGTAAGAGGCGACTAAGGAAACACAAATGAGACCTGCCTCCTAGTAATCCATCCCAGGCAACGACACTTCATTTTTTTCTGAATCTGAGGTGTCGTCCTATGGTCTCATGCGGTGTGGTAGGCTCTGTAAAGGGCAGTCTGGTTCGCCACCACCCTCCTACCGAAGTCCGACGCCAAACAGCTTGCTGTGTTCCGTCGGTGCGCGGGAGTACCAGTGCCTTTATAGGCATTTTCTGGGTTAACTCGCTCCATCGTCGACCTCATCTTTGACCTTATGGTCAAGATTGAGGTCAAGAGTTAACCCACCTTATAATAAAATAATAGCCATTTTGTGTTTCTAATTTAAGGAATAAGGAAAACCCGGCGAAGGATTAGGTTAGCTGGAAGAGAACTCTTTAATTGACTTAAGCTCGCCATTGTGTATCCTGTTCTCTGTAAAATGTTTGTTTTAATTTTTGTGTACAATAAAGTATAAAAAAATAAATAAGGATCTGACGGGATCCTTCTTTAGGGTGTGACATTGTGTGACAAGGGGGTGGGAGGGGGCATAAGTTTCGTGACGTCACATTTCAAAATGTGTTATGAATATCAAAACACGTTAACTATTAACGACAAACTAACCTCTTCAGCTTGGGCACTCTTTTTCAGTTTATTATTTTGTTAAGACAACGAGTTTTTAGTTCCCAAAAAAAACGGTAATAGAACTCCAATTATCCGAATTCTGACTATCCGAATCGCCGATTATCCGAATCACAAAAAACTCGAGACTGCTTTGAAGTGGATGGAGCGTCAGCCCGAGTGTGACCACTTGCAACTGCTCACCGTCAAGCGAATGCGTGACCTGACTGCCCGAAAACGGTTGAAGACCGCAAAACAGCTTACATTAACGGAGATGTTTAAAAAACAATGATTTTTATTTCTAAACTTGTACATAAGTACATTTTATTTATATTTAAAACATGTGAAAATTTCATGTTTCTTTCATTTAATTCAATAAAAAAATAGTGCAATATCAAAACGTAGCTTTTATTCTCTCCAATGGCAATTTTTTAAAAAAAAATCAGATTATCCGAATATTTGATTATCCGAATGGGTCCCGGTCCCCATTAATTCGGATAATTGGAGTTCTACTGTAACTCTATTAAGCAGTACTTTTATTTAAAAAATACAAAAATATGGAAAATATACAAAATATGTGACGTCACACTAGGGAGAGGGGAGTCTTATAAATGTGACCAGCTGTGACAAGGAGGGGGAGGGGGTCAAAAAAATAATGAAATTCGTGTGACGTAATTTATGGATGGCCCCTTAGGACAAAATAATGAGGTCAATATTTTCAGTGAAATCCCATAATTATAAGAGCAAAAAATTATGTCTTCAATTCCTGAAAAGTGTATCTCTTAAAATACAATACAGTATACTTTAGTTGAACACAAGAACATACAATAACAGAAACATGTTAGTAAATAGGCAGGGTCAATAAGGCGGCCTTATTGCTTAGTAATAATTTCTTCCAGGCAACCTTACTTTTTTGTGACACTGTAGATATTTTGCGCAAGTGAGTACAAGTTTCAATATAAGTAATATTAACATAATTTTACATATTATCATTTCGCGATTCGTCACATTACAACCACGGTACAATAATTCCTTTATTCTTAGTTTTTTTTATAGTAGTTTATCGCCAGCATAATTATGGTTCATGTGACACTAATAAAATCGAAGTTTGAAGTCATAAAATAACGGTCATTCAGTTCATAAGAGGAGGTTAACATGCAGTAATCTGTATTTGTAAACAGTGTAGAATTAATCTAGAAGGGCATAATTAACAAGGTTGGATATGTGACGTCATGTACATAATTATTTTTTGTTTACCAATGCCGATGACTAGTTCAATGGTTAATAATTTATTAATTTTATTATACTTAACAAGCTGTTCCGCTTGTAACTTTTTTTGCGTAGAAAAATCGAACTATAATAATCACACTAATTTTTAATTGAAAGTAGTTATTATATTTAAAAGTTTGTTCAGGTTTCACGACTCAACGACTCAATGACTATATGGATGAAATTTGTTGGGTAGGTAGATTAGGCACTGGACTACTAATATAGTCTACCTGTAGTCCTTCATTTAACTCTTACTTCCAGCCCTTCAATGCCTTCGATTTAATAAGACTAAGTACATCGAATTTCGACGCAGTTAATATTTTTAGTAGAGTCAGAAAGCAGATCCACATTTTTCTACTGGATTAAAGCAAGCCATTTGGTATGATTGTTCCTTAGGTTAAAATAAGCCGATGAAGATCGGTAGCCTTTGAAAATATCCCCTCTGAACCGGGACTGGGAGGGTCAAAGAGGTGTTCCGCCCGGCGTTACTTCAAAAAATATGACCACTCATTTGTAGCTACCAGGTTGAGTTTGGTATGATTTTCGTATAATTCAATAACGAGAAATTGATTTCTGGCATTTATTTTACACATACGTACAATGGTTTTCTAAATAATCGCAAAAATATAAAATTGTGATAACAAAAAAGAAATCTATCCCAGCCTATACGTTTTTATTTAAGAGACAAATAAGTGTTAAAAAAATACCCAAATGTAGCTTATTTAATGTTGATTTATAAAAATATAACTTTTGTAGGGGTTTTCATATATAATTATGACACAAAAAATGTAGAATTCAACGCGGCGGACGGATTATTTGAGAGAAGTAACCTTTTCTTATTTGAATCAGAGAATAATTTTATAATCTAGTCCTTTTTATGATGCCGAAAAGTTTATTTGCTTTCTAATCTATTTTTTAATTTTAATTTGTTGGGTGTTTTCAATGTCAAAGACAAGGAGTGGAGTGCCGTAACACCAAAAACGTCAAGGCCTCGGAATCCGGTTTCACTGAAAAGATTTACGTGAAACATTGTTGTAGGTATAAATAAAAAAAGGTTTCAAATTTTGCCGATCTGATTTATATCTGGTATTAAGGAATTGCTATACAAAACAAGATTTTTTGGTGGGTAAAAAAATTAAATTTTCAAAGATTTCCACACAAAATATTCCAAACAAAACTATAGAAACTGCAAGTTTGAAATTTTGCGTAAATGATGTTCAGATATTATGGAAACTTACCTTAATGAAGTTACACGGAGATCCCATGGGAACGAATTGTAGGGCGTCGGCTATTTGATATGTACGTTTGGTGTTTCCGTCGCAGCCCTCTATCTTTCAAACTATTATAGACAACGTGTCCAAATTTTCAGGAAATACGTATTTTGATAGTAACTGTCGTAAAACATAATAAACTATACTAAAAATCTAAACCACAATGAAGTTCCCTTACGACAAACGTCCAAAATTTCGCATTTTCTCAACAAATTTTGTTACTGCTTTATTTCAAAAACCATACAATGCATACACCTCAAACTTATATCTGGTATTAAGGAATTGCCATACAAAAGAAGATTTTTTTATTGGGTAAAAAAATCCAATTTTCAAAGATTTCCACAAAAAATAAAAACTATTGAAACTGTAAGTTTAAAATTCTGCATAAATGATGTTCAGATATTGTGGAAACTTACCTTAATGAGGTTACAAGGAGTTCCCATGGGAACGAATTGTAGGGCGTCCGCTAGTTGATATGTACGTTTGGTGTTTCAGTCCCAGCCCTCAATCTTTCAAACTATTATAGACAGCATATACAAATTTTCAGGAAATACGTATTTTGATAGTAACTGTCGTAAAATATAATAAACTACTCGTAAGTATGTTAAAACCTAAACCACAATGGAGTTCCCATGCGACAAACGTCCAAAATTTCGCATTTTCTTAACAACTTTTGCTACTGCTCTATTTTAAAAACCATACAATGCATACACCTCAAACTTATTATGCATTTAAAACATACTTTACATAAAAAATATAAAAAAAATATTAGAAAGCAAATAAACTTTTCGGTATATCATAAAGAAGACCAGATTATAAAATTATTCTCTGATTCAAATAAAAAAGGTTACTTCTCTCAAATAATCCGTCCGCCGCGTCGGATTCTACATTCTTTTGTGTCATAATTCTAGCTGAAAACCCCTAAAGTTATATTTTGATAAATTTAAATTAAATAGGCTACATTTGGGTATTTTTTTATCACTTATATGTCTCTTAAATAAAAAAATCTCAATTTTATATTTTTGCGATTATTTAAATACCATTGCACATATGTGTAAAATAAATACCAGAAATCAATTCCTCGTCGTCGAATTATACGAAAATTGTACCAAACTATACCTGGTAGCTACAAATGAGAGGTAATATATTTTGAAGTAACGCCGGGCGGAGCACCTCTTTGAACCTCCCCCTCCTGGTTCAGTGGGGATATTTTCGAGGGCTACCGATCTTTATCGGCTTATTTTAACCTAAGGGACAATCGTTATGAAGTGACTTGCTTCAATCCAATTTTTGAAACCCAACTCATTTTTCTCCGCTTACTGTCTTTACAGCTATTTTTGAGAAAAGTGATTTTGGGATTTGTTTATTATAGGATACGTACAAACAGAGTATTAGTATAAACAGACTGTAAGGTTTCTGTATAGAATATAATATAATATATACTTTATAATAGGTAATTTTATTGTCTTGACTTCAGAAATATTTCTCGTTGTTGTCGCTGTACGTAACGAAAACAATATTAGATAGACGTCACAAGGGTGATATCTAACAACTTTAAAATTAAAAATATAATCAACGATATTCATACACCATACGTAATAATACCGTTATCATCGTTATGAAAGCTTCTTTTGGCAATGGAATGATGAAGAAGATGCACAATGACACAGGCTTGTTTATTTAATAACTATAAAACTAAAAAAGTTGTATCACCCCTTACATTTGTTGCGTTATAATTATAACTATAACTGTAACACATAATTTTATCCTAAAATGGATATTAACTTCAAAGCTCTATTCTCTTTTTAAACGGGCTGTGGTTATAAAGAAACTTTCGCAGGTCAATTTTGTCTCACACTTGTCATGTTTTATCGACGAGCTAACGAACGACGGGGCACAGGTCAATTACTCGTATCGTATGATGCCATTAAAGCCGAATAAATAGGCAAAGCTTATCACATCATATTGTTTCCCTCAACATTACTGCTGTAACATTGAATTGAAGTGAGTATTTTTTATTTTATTTGAACATGTAAATGTGAATTAATTTATGATTGATACATAAATAACAATCTAATATGAAGGGTGATGAAGTTCATAATTAAGTATAATAAATATCAGATAACACTAAGCAATTTTCTGAAATCCAACTCTATATCAAATAACTCTATAATTTATGTCGTTCTTGTAATAAAAAATTTCTTTAATTACCTTATAGAGTAACTGACTCTACCTACGTAGGTGCCCATATCTAATACCACAGGCTAGGTAATCTATTATCTGAAAACGCGGATATGTGGTTCATTTGCATTATTCAAGAACAATTTTATATGACGTCAAATTAATTTTCTAACTCAATAACATTATAAAATGATGTACATTGCGACACAGGCAGGCAAACACTTACCTGATAAGAACTTGATTTTGTTAGTACAGGTCGTAGAATACGACAGTGATTTAAATCTTGTTATACAAATACGTCACGTTTTCCCGAGTCCGTGGCCGGCCATTAGCAACTAACACTATTTATAAGACGTTTGTTAGACGATATAGATAGCGAAGCACTTGGACAGAGCGACCCGAACTCTGAATGGCAAATGAGAAAAAAACTTCGCACGTTCTGTGACCAGTCGCGCCCCCAACCTCAGCAGCAAATGTTCCTATCAATTATGAATTATGATACATGAATGTACAAATCGCAAAGATACGACGTTTTATCTGATGTTGAATTTAAGACCGAAAGTATATCAACAAGAATTGCGTGCTAAACTTACAACGAATTTCGCCAATGAAAGTAATCGCTAACGCGATGAGTGTTAAAACATTTCACGTGACTTAATGAGCAAAGCATGTATAATAATGTCTGAAAATTTCTTCTGCACTTTTGTCCACACACTACACAACCCACTGTATCGTCATCAGTGTAATAAAAAATGTTGTATTGTAGTGTACAGTACACACACTATAGGATACATCTAGGATCACAATTGACGCCTTAGTATCAAAATTACAAATTGAGCAATATAATTACGAAAGCGAATCGATAAAAAGCGAAGGGCATCGCACGGGCAGAGGGTAATGTCATCAACACATTACTTATTACACGTGGAGCCTGCCAACATAATAGGAGTGCATTCCGATGAGAACAAGCCTTACAATGGGCACTACAGGTGGGAGAAAGTCAGTTCGATGAACTAAACGAAAGTTTATAATAACAAAAGGAAGTGGGATGAGGCAAGGACCATCCTCCAGAAAGTAAAAGGCAATCTGCCAGTACCACATGATGACAAGTCGTTTTTCAAATGAAAATTATGCGAATTGACTTCCTATTACCGTCTGCGAAAGATAATAGACTAGAGGCGACAATTAGCTGCTGACACGACTGTTCACTAAGACTTGCATAAGTTCTGCAACGTGCGGAACGGAAGCAGTATACTTTCTACATCTTACACACTGTAATGGAATGTTGCAATGAAATAGCTAAAGTAGTATGATAAACTAGTATAACAGAGGAAGAAAAAACAATAAAACTCGGAAGGACTTCCCAAAAAGACTTCAAAAATTTTCATAATATCATGAATTGAAAAGAAATAGAGCTAGAAAATATTGTAATATTTATGTAATACCTGTGCACATGATACATAATTATGAAGAGAAGGTTTGTTTTTTTTTTGTTCATTTTTACGGAAAAGCATTCAACCATATCACACTGGTGTTTAATGACACCAGTACGATCTTATCTCGATGTACCCTAATTACAGTCACGCCGACGGTAAACGTCATGCAAAAAAATAAAACAGAATGTTTCGTACAGCGAAACGGCCACCAATCTCGGTGTTTCCACTATACGCAGTAACTAGTAGGTAGATAGCCAGGTGAGGGCAAACAGGTTACACCTCACGCGTCTTAACTAGAAATCTAGACTCAAAAAACTAGAATAGAAACTGATAAATTTCAGCCATTTCTGTTTTAAAAGTTCTATCAGGCGTGAAAGCTGTTAGCTCATCCGAAAGAACACAAGGAAACGGCGTTGATAGCATTTTATTAGCAAAGGTGTAGGTATAACGGACAACATCGCCTTTTCGTTATTTACCGTTTGTTTACACGGATTAAGCTTTACCCTCACAGAATGTCGCAATAATACGACATACTTAGTATAGGAAGCTTTGACAAATGGTGGACATGAAGGCGCTATGTAAGATCTCACTTAAAAGTTAAAGAGGACAGGATTCTGGATTAAGTAATCAAAAAGGAATGCCAAAATTATGAACATAAAGGAAACTTGGCACAGAGTGCGGAGTGAAAGTGATGAGATAACTGTTATCTGGAAGTTGCAAAGAAGAAAGTCGACAGTGGATTATCCTTGATTTCAACTCGTGATCCGGTAAGGCGATGCCATAAGTAAATAACTTATGTAACGAAACATACTCTGTTTGAATAACTCTCACAATATAAACACGAAAAAGTAGTGTTGTTGTAAATATTAAGAATAATTTATGAACCACACATAACTATGTTTTGGTTAAAAGAATAATTTCGGATTTGCCGCATTGCCACAGAAACTTTAGAAAAATTACCACAACGTTAACAATTTAATGACAAAAAGTTGATAGCTTGAGAAGCAATTTAAATTGGATATTAGTCGCATAGTCGAGGATTTTGTGTAGTTGCGTGCTTATGATTATATAGTGCAGAAGAAGGTCGAAGACCTAATACCATAATAGTTCTGGGAACTTTCAAGGCGCTTGGAGACTGTTCTATCTTTAATAAAAAAATTGATTTTGTCCAATAAGCGCATGATTCAATAAATTTTTGCACAATGCCGTGGCGTCATGTGCGCGCGAGGCGTGTGCGATACGCGTCACTTTCCTTCCAACAAACTCAATGAAGCGCGGAGAAAGTGCCGACCCCCACGTCCGTGTGTGCTGCCGTCTGTAAAATCCGCTGACTCATAAAAATAAAACGCATTTTTACCCCTACGTGTGTGATACATAAGTTACGATTTTTATAATATAGGCATGATGCAGCACACTCCCGTCTCCTCGTAGCTCACTTTTGCAATGTAGAGCTACAGTTAACTAGGCAAAAACTGGTTTCGCGACTTAGTTTTTACTCTGTTAGGTTATGAAGTTATGAAATAAATTACTTTTCGAATAAGGGCTTTTTGTTGTTTAGTGTGTCCCCATTGCTCTCATTGTATGTAGTTCACATTCCTTTTGATGCGTTCTTTGTGCGTTTTTGGGAGTACCCGCATGCGCATTCACATATTACAGAAAATTCATATTTTTACGAGCTTGTCATAGATAATAGTGTACTTATAGCCCATCTTATAGTGATGCATACGGTCCCAATTTATCACAGCACTTTTAATTTATGTGATAACTAGGTTATATCCCATAAAGTTAAATAGGTCGTGGATCGTACGTTCACCTACTTTCTATACTTCTTAAACAGTTTATCGGTTTTAATATTATAATATGATTGGAAAGTTAGGGAGAAAATAACATTTTTTATGAGAGTTTATAGTACTCACGAGTACTGAGCTAACGGAGGAGCCATATGCATTTATGGGAGTAATATATTATGAAAATTAATTTATGAGAGGCATCCGACTATGCATTCTTAGGGAGAGATCATTTTACTATTACCCGTAACACTTTCTCAAAATCAACGATAAGCTTATAGAAAGAACGATACTGTAAATCATATAATAACAGTCTATTAAACAATAATACGAAGTTTATCTTTATCAAAACTCGAGGATTGAATAATTGTACTTGTATATATGTATCAAGTCTCATAGGACTACTTCAACAAAATAGCTAAGCTCGATTAAAAAAAAGAATGAGCAGGTACTAATCACCAGCCTGAGGAATTCCCAGGTATTTAATTATCATAGTAATCATTCTTTCCATAAAAGGTGGAACCACGGGGTTTTTAGATTAGTTTGTAGTTTTTTTAAATGGAAACAATAAACCTCTAATAATTTATTTATTTATTATTTCGTGCCACAGTGGTATGTTATTGTTATAATTGTACCAAAATGAATAGATCAACAACGGTTGTTATAACTATGTGTTAGTAAAGATGCTTTCGCACCAACTCAACGAGTTCCGTTTCCTGACGAAGTTACAGTTTTTGTTTTGAATAAATCACGTAAATATTCAACGGTTTATGTAGTAACAATTTACATTATTTTTTTTATTTTTTTGCTTGTTTCAGGGTGCTTCCTTCTTCTCCGCTTGACAGTTATGATTATCAGAACACCATGGCTGCTGCAGCTGTTATTTATGACTGCAGTTACCATGACATCAGGTTTGTTAGTCCTTTATGCAATTATTTGTATTGATTTTCATTGGATCAATCCAATCCGTGCAAAAATAATTAATAACTGATATTAAAGAAAGTTATACGACCTAGTTATGCCTATTAGCAGGGGGATCCCAAGAGCTTGTAATAATTCAATTGGCAATTCAGTAAAAATATGTACTGGATGTTACAGGTAGCCCGTTGTTCCTAGAAACCAGTAGATCAAATGAACCGGTGATCCGATGGAGCCCCCCTTACGACACTTGGAACGTGACAGGGGGGTCGAGAAACGACGAACCGCTTATACACCCCATGAATTTCACGCACAAGCTGCCTCCCACCGCCAACGAGACAGAACTTATAGCTCACATGGCCGCGCTCAAACGAAATTACTCCCGCCTCCTTTGGGACAGCGACAAAAGCTCAAATCTCCCACTCTTCGTCGAAAAGGCCCTCAAACTTCTAAACCTAAAACAGGTCTACTACGAAGTGGAACATTCAGTCATGTCAAAAGTGTCGTGCACGGCTTGCAAAGCAGGAGCTGGACTCTTGCAGCACTATATCAAACTGGGGAAAAGCAAGGAAGAGATCAATAAGATGATCTACCAATTTTGTGTGTCATTGAAGATTCAGTCTGCAAGGGTCTGCGAGGGAATAACACGGCTATTTGGGGTAAGGATAACATTTTATAGAATACACAGCAGACAGTAAATTGAATTTAGTTTATGCACCACTGTTGGCGATAGGCTACTTGTTTTAAAATTTCAATGAATTCTAACACATTTCAGAGTGAGGTGATATACGTACTGAAGCGAGTGACCATTGGCCCGGACGAGATTTGCAGTTTCGTGATCGGCGACGCTTGCGGCGACGTATACAATCCTTACCACGAATGGGAGGTCGCTTTCCCTCCTGTGCCGAAGCCTGTCTTTCAAGCTGTACAAACACCAGTGGACAAAGCTCCCACTTTCAAAGTTCTACAGATATCTGACACGCACTTTGATCCTTACTACGCTGAAGGTAAGCGCAAATGTAAAAACAGCGAGTTGTTGGGTTTTGATGTAAAGTACACCAAATTGCGATAAGGATCGACCGAAACTGCTGATTCAGAACATGATGTGGCTAATAAATAGCATAAATCAATATTCATTTGATATTTAACTGCATTGCAGGTGCGAATGCGGAGTGCAACGAGCCCCTGTGTTGCCGAGCGTCGAATGGCCCTGCGTTAACGCCGGGCGGAGGCGCCGGGCGCTGGGGCGACTATCGCAAGTGTGACACCCCAAAGCGCACCATTGACCACATGCTGAAACACATCGCGGATACACATACCGTGAGTGTCTTACTGTAAAAGTATTTAGCATACATACTTACAGTACATTCACATTTTTCTACTTACTAGGAGCAGGGGTCGTTAGTATTATTGAAAACCGCATAAAAATTACAACTTTTGTAAGACGTGGATGTGGAAACCTTCTTTGCTAGGTGCATTAGTGGCCTGAATAAAAACTGTACATATGCACAAAACTTGCAATAAATCTTGACGTAAGACGACTAACAGCCGAACAAATATTGAAGTGTCGACAATTCTTCACAAGCCAAATATTGCTTACACAAAATAATGGCAAAGTGTGTCAATGAACATTACTCGAGTAAATATTATTACTAAATATGTAGTCGTTTTTTTAATGATTTCGTAATCTGCATTTTAGGACATAGATTACATTTTATGGACGGGAGATTTGCCACCGCACGACGTATGGAACCAGACTAAAGAAGAGAACTTGAAGGTGCTTCAAGAGACAGTTGCCCAGATGTCAGACATGTTCCCTGGTGTACCAATTTTCCCTGCTCTCGGCAACCACGAGTCTTCTCCGGTGAACAGGTAGACAACATAAAATAACTGAGCCAATAACAAAGTCTAACTATAAAAGTGTAAGTATAGTCAACCGAAGAGATGAAGTAGCATATGATCTTTAATTCTAAAAGAACATATTTTTTTAAGAATGTGATTAATGGTAATTATTTAGTTGGAAAAACTGTATTAGTATACAAAATATCATTTGAATACATAAAACATTTCGGAAAACTGAAAACCATCGTTGCGGCTTCTGCTGCAACACATGCTGAGGTGGGTCCTGTTTGTCATCGCACTACATCACAACACAACTTCATTAATTTTAATGTATATTTTAATTTCTTTTAATTTCTTTTAATTTGTTATTATTTTTATTTTGTGTTGTTTATTCCTTTATTTCATTGTTGTTGTTGTGTTGTAGAGTGTATGTCAAATAAACGTTTTGAATCTTGAATCTTAAAAAAATGTATCCTTATTTAATAGAGAAGTGTGTTAATTTAACAGCTGACTATACAAGAAACCTAAATCTCTCCTAAAACCTTTGGGTTGTGTAATACTATTATGTATAACGTAGGTGTGACAGGCAGTGACATAGGCGTACCTGCGCGGTGACAAGCAGTAAGGGGAGGTAATTTTTGAAGAAATGACAGTGTCTTCTCTTCACATTTTGCCGTAAAGCTGCCTTAGCATATACACTAAGACTTCTCTCTCATGAGAGTTAGACTTCCGAAGCAACACAAAGAAAACTGACCCTATTTGTATGAGAGCGAAGTATTCATTTCTCTTGCGTTTGAATCTGGACATGCTTTCTTTTAGCAATTCAAGATCATCTGCAAAAGAAATGCAAACTTCTACCCTTAAGATTAAGGTTATGTTTTCCTTGACAACGAACTCCCATGAGAGTGAAGTCTCATTGCATACGCTAGGGCAGCAGATCGACATATGGTTGGAGGACTGGAGGCTACAAAAGATTACGTGAACAAAGAAGTAGACGGAAAGCTACAATACCTTATAATTTATACATTAACGCATCAAATGAACCGGCTCACGCTTCGTATGTAATTGAAGGTCGTAATAATCAAGAACGTCCTCAACTCCTCATACTCGAATCGATACACTGACCAAGGTACAAGCGTTTAAAACTTGCAGGGCTTATTATATAGGGCAGTGTGATTTGAGATCTACATTATCTATTCTATGGTAACGTAAGACATAATACATATTACTATTCTAGGGTAATCGTTATGAAAAGCGGTTCCAAAATACCAAAAATAACACTATAGGTATATTCCGACCTTCTCCGATATTCTGGTCAAGTAGGTAAACACGGCAGTACCTACATCATGCCATACATGTTGATCTTGAATTCTTGACGTCTTTATCTCACTTGTAATAGCGCTGGCTTTTGTAGTGCAAATGGGAAACCTAATAAGCTGTTGTCTGTATATTGGATATGGGTAGGTACCCGCCGCCCCCGTACGTTAATCAGCGTCAGTTATTCGAAATTATGACATCTAGTAGTAACATGGTCTTTGTTTACGTTAAAAGTTGTTATTGTTACAAGAACCTTCGAAGAACCAAAAAATAACACCATTACAGGCCGATATTATTTAACAGTAGATGGAAAAAAGGTTTCTTATTGAGTAGATTCAAGATTCGATTTACAAGTGTACAGTTAAGAGCAGGTCACGCTTTACACTACCAGTTTAAGCTGTGCTCTGATTTATACTGCGCGCCATACAATGCAGAGCCGGTCCAAAGTGTCAAGCTTGACGTGCTCTTGAGTGTACATGATAAAGTTTAGTTTGAAAGTTCGCGCTAAGTCGTGAAATATCAAATACAATACCTTTCTACTTCTTTAAAGCAAGCGCAGGACTTTAAAAGTGTGATTTTAAAAAGCAAAGTCTGCTAAAATTAAATAACTAACATGGAACTGTGGACCACCACAGCTTTCCTCCGCCGTACATCTCGTCCAAGGAGTCGAACATCGCCTGGTTGTACGACGAGTTGGATGCCCAGTGGCGTCGCTGGCTGCCCGCTGGGGTGTCCCACACGGTCCGTCGCGGGGCCTTCTACTCCGTCCTAGTGCGCCCTGGCTTCCGCATCATCTCACTCAACATGAACTACTGCAATAATAAGAACTGGTAATAAAAGCACCTCTATTTCCGATACATCTAGCCAAATTGAACCATATGTAGTAGAGGCCCTTTTTGTTAGGCTTTCATGTAACTACAAGCTGTTAAAAATTAGTTAAAAGTTAAAATAATGAACCTGGTCTGTTACAATAATATATTTTTAAACTTGATGTTTGCAATATTATGTCAAACATCCTTACTACTATCATAAACGCGAACGTTTGTATGGATGTATGTAACTAGGTATTTCACGCTCAAACGTTGATAAAATTTGGGACGGAGGTAGCTGACATCCTAGATTAACACATAAGCTACATAATTTTCCCAAATTCCCACAGGAACGAAGTCCCGGGCGGAAAGCTAGTGTTATATGAAGTCAGTCAATCTACGTCGTGATCATCGATCCCTGGAATTTAGCAGGAACAATGAATAGCGTGTTGTACAAAATTACATAATTTAAAATTATCCGATCATCAGACTGTGATCGAAAGAGTAGGATAGTTACAATTACAAGAAATGATCGCGATCTGACTACTAGCTGATTGTTGCAATGAATAATGTATAAATCGTTAGTAGGACAAGGTTTGTAGGCATTTAATGCAACAATTCTTTAAATCTTATTAAATCAACGAACAATGACATAGTTACAATGCTTAAGTACCTACCGCTGCCTTAAATACTTGTGAATCTTTTGATACTTACAGTAACCTTATTTTTCAGGTGGCTATTACTGAATAGCACAGATCCTGCCACCGAACTTCAGTGGCTGATATACGAATTGCAGTCAGCGGAATTCAGCGGTGAAAAAGTGCACATTATCGGCCACATCCCTCCAGGCCATTCAGATTGCCTCAAAGTCTGGAGTCGTAACTATTACGCTATCATCAACAGATACGAAGCCACAATTACCGCTCAGTTCTTCGGACACACCCACTTTGACGAGTTTGAAGTCTTCTATGACCCGAATGACCTAGGCAAGTTATGTTACGAGTATTTTGCATAAGTTAACGGTAACTTGCTGGTTTCTGCGTGCCCAGAATAACCAGCTCACTTTATTGCAGGACGAGCAACGAGTATAGCGTATGTGGGACCATCTGTATCTCCGTACTACGATCTAAATCTCGGATACAGAATATATTATGTAGATGGCGATCACGACGCAACGACTCGTGTAAGTAATTTATGATCGAACCAAGCCAAGTAATACCAACATACAAAATTACATTCCTATGCAAATTGGGAATCTGCCGCATAATTAAGATATTTTCACCGCTTTCAGTTAGTAGTGGACCATGAGACGTGGATCATGAACCTGAAGGAGGCGAACCTGTTTGGCTACCCAATCTGGTATAAGTTATATTCGGCTCGGTCTGCGTACCTGATGCCGGCGTTAAGGCCGCAAGACTGGGATAAGTTCATCGATGACATGACTTCGAAAGAAGACGTCTTCAACCTATATTACAAGTATGAACATATTTTTCTTTTGAACTTACCACACAGATTTCATTTTCATCACCAAAGGCACTTTAAAGCAGCAGCACTTCTAGTTCGTTACCGATCTTCTTTGAAGTTTTACAAGTTTAACTTTAACCTGCGAAAATAAGTGAATAAGTTTAAGATGACTCATATTCAAAACATTCGCTTCGATAAACAATTTTATTTTCGCTATACTTACGTATATTTTATCAAGTGTAGTTTCGAATCATGGATCATGGGTTCAATCGTACAGGAGAAAGAGAGCTCGTAATAGTTTAAAATACGAAAATATATAAATGTACGTAATTAAATCACCTATTGAAGCTGATAAATGTTTGTGTATTTTACAGACACTATTGGAAGAACAGTCCTCGCCGTGGTACTTGTGACGGGGAGTGCCGCAAACGTTTAGTCTGCGATGCGAGATCGGGTCGGTCTCATGACCGTCGAGCACTTTGCGGTCACATTGAAGCCCGCATCGACGGCTCACAGCCTGCGCCGCAGACCTGGCGCGCCTGGCTCTACAATGGCCTGTCTGTCTCGTGAGTTATCGTCACCCAGCAAGCCATTCATACCAGCACCCGGTGACGGGACAGCTGTAATTAACTGCTTCTCAGACAACACTTTAAAAACACTCTTTTTTCCTTCACCTCACTATACCATCTCAGGGTGAAGGACTTCTACTACTAGTAGGAGCAGTTGGATATTTTTTTTCATAATTGAGAAAAAAACAATATTAAGTTACATTATTATCATATTATCCACGCATCGTATCCGCATACCATGTACAGTCGTACAAAATGTAAATCTATTTCAGTCTTGCATCATAAAAGCATTATGTAAATAGCTTACTATCTCTTCATCATTAAGTTAGTGTTATTATTTGATTTCGCATAATACTATTCTGATTTTTTTTTATGTACAGAGATGAAACTACAACAATAAATCCTGATAATGCTACTACTTCTGATTCT
The DNA here is from genome assembly GCA_949987775.1 of Aproaerema taeniolella. Classification (NCBI taxonomy): domain Eukaryota; kingdom Metazoa; phylum Arthropoda; class Insecta; order Lepidoptera; family Gelechiidae; genus Aproaerema; species Aproaerema taeniolella. The sequence goes on along the minus strand of OX465247.1, from coordinate 11,210,538 downwards.
TCTCCTACTGTTGTACAAGTCAAATAATGGTGGTGGATTTAATTTTTAGCTCGCAACTGGTACGGTTATAAGGTTGGTATTTTAATATTAATTGAGTTAAGGTTGGTTAAGGCATTGTGCATTTTATAATCTTATCTTTAATTACCTACTAACAAGACGGTTTTTGGTATTTTTAAAAATATCACCAGTAAAACTTATCTTTTTTTAATGAAGGAACAATGCAATGACAATAATAATATTAAGCTTATTGTCAATAATTCCAGGATGTCAATGATAATGCAGATACCTCAAGTGGCGTATCAAATACCAAAGTTCGTGATGGGGCTTGGCTGAAGAACCAATGAGAAGAGAATCGGAAAAGTTGCGTCACACCACCGGACTTCAGATACGATCAAAACGTTCTACTCACACCGAATAATTTTATTTATATTTAAAAACCAGAAAAAAGACTTGTGCCTTATCTTTTTACGTAAATAGTAAACTTTTTTAGATAATTTTAAATTGTATAAGATGTTATGTTTAGGTTTTGACGACTGCAACACTGTTATTTATATTCTGTCGAGATTGTTTTGAGGTTCTGTGTAAAGGTGGGTATCTCGTGATTAAGTTAAATTATCTGTTGTATAAGAAAAGATTAGTGTCTGTTTGTAAATATAACTGTAAATTTCTATCAAATAAATCTTTTATACAGTATATCAGTGATTTAGTTATTTAATATTAAAAGACTGAAATCTGAAAAACTTATTTATTAAAATTAAAAGTTTTTGAAATAGAGAGCTTTTAAAGCATTATACTATCAGTTCTGTTTACATCATATAACAAAGTTACAACACACCAGAACGTGTTTAGTTTTACTTTAAAACATTAGTGTTATAAACCACATTGTTATATGAAGTAAAAAGTAATCGTAAGTAGAAACGAATTGAAATTCGGCAACCCTTGGTCCCGCCTTTCAGACAACACAAATCAAGGTAAGTATAATTATAAATATGTACACATAAAATAAATATTAAAATTATTATTAAATTATCAAAACAGTTGTCTGAACAGAGATGCTATTAATGAGTGTTCATAAATATTGTCAGTTAAAAAAGTACAAAGCACACTTTTACAACCGAACCAAAAGAAAAAATGCAATAAAATTCTTTTTACTTTACTGAAGTTGTACAGTTACCAAACAGTATAGAAAATGCATCCTACAATTGGTGTAATTGAAAAGCATGCTTTATATTGCTCAATTCTAAAATAGACAATAGAGAATTGTGCTGTTTCAAAATAAGTATTCTGTTTTTCTTAATACATAATTATTAAAAACTAAGACCTAAGAATGTCAAAAATCAATTAAAATTACTTAAAGTATGAACATGAATTTAAGAATAAAATAATAATAACTTTAAAATCAGTGATGTTTTGAGAACAGTCTCCTTTTTATATTAAAATGTAATAATAATCTATGAATCTCAATCGCATTTTAATAAATTGTGCATGAATTTTGATAAAAGGAATGGTTGGAAAGATGTCTTTTATATTGTGAAATATCACAGTGTACTTAAATTCTTTGTACTAACTTATAAATGTAGATTAACACTATTTATGGTAATTAAAATGCTGTTATGTCGAGATTGTACACAATGTACTGTTTCAGCAAAATAATTTGGTTATAATCCCTCGCACACTTGTTTAGGCGCGTGCGATACAAATCTTGCACACACGGGTGTGCAAGAATCGCGCGAAGGTTTAAAGTAGGTCCCTAACTTTATTTTGCTGAACGTACATGTTCCTATTATGATGTTGGCTATCAAACCTAAATAATGTCAAATCAATCTTCACCATGTTCAATAACCTATTAACACTAAAAACACACAAACGGGAAAAACATTAAAGGTAGGCACTGGTACAACAACATATAAAATGAGACCTTTTATGAATTTCATAAAATCATGGATTGTAAAAGAGTAATAAGGAATACTTAAAACAGATTTCAGTTTAAAACGTCAATGTAAGTACAGATCTTTTACACCCAAAATTTCAAGAATCATTTAAAAAATTGAACCATAAAAAATACCAAATGGCAATAATTAAAATCTATGAGTATTTACATGGCTAAAAATGTCACAGACATTTAATAACTATGATGGCAAATTGATCAGTCTAACAATTACAACACTGATAAAGAAAAGGCATTAAAGAAGAAAAAAATTCTTATCCAAAATTGTAAAAATGTACTTCATATTTATCACCTGTGTTTCTGATTCTTGTGACTAACTTTTAATATACTGGTGAGTAAAATTATCAAAAAAACATGGCACTATATCAGACACTGGAAATGCAGTCACAATAATCTCCAAATTATGACTCAAACTAGCCTATCTCTTAACACTAAAACATTTTGTGAAATTATTATATCTTTGGATATGGAATGCAAATATTAATTAACACTGGTATTTAAATTTAAGTTGATAATACCACCTTAAATCATGAGTCTGTAAAGATTCTTTTTACTTTTCTTTGTGCACACTGCATTGGTAGTTTTTTTCCGTTTAGAGGGACTAGGGCCATCAAGATCATACTTAAAGCAAACCTTACCTGGATGCCTATCACACTTGCAAAACTTGCAGAAGATGTATGAGCAAGTATTGCTAGTACATTCTGCCCACTCTTCCCCTGATGCTTCCACTGTCAACTTAGATGGTTGATGGCACCGTACACATGACAATTGCAGGCGTGAATCCATTTGTGCACACTGTAAGTAAATATAATAAGTTGAAATACACTTTTATCTTATCTTAAAAATTAAATGAAAATAATAATTACTTCAGCAAAGGTACATTTTCTAAGTAGATAAAATTAATTTCATAATTGGAAAAAAATAAAATTACACAACTCACTTTTGTGAATTTCTTAAACTTATTAGTTCTTGGTGTGCCTGGTGGACTTCGGGGAGTACTAGCTTCTGGGTGGGTATTCATCACATTGTGCACCTCTTTCAGAGATCTATTCTGGCCAGTGTCATTATTTTTCCTAACCAGACCTGTTTGTTTGTTCTCCTGGTTATCTTTTTCATTTTTAAGGAATAGTTGGAATTCTTCCTTCTTTGCTTTGGAAACTTGATTCCACACTTGACACCATAAAGGGCTTACTAGTTTAAATTGACAGATGTCTTCAGGAGACAAGAACCCAAGAATTTTCATAATCGGTGGCATGGCTCTCGCATCTTGGAACAACATCTTTATTATGTCAATCTTTTGGTCTGGTCTGAACTGTATTGTTCTCACAACTTTATGATGTGGGCGTTGCTTCACAACTCCACGACTTTCGCATGATAGTGAATGCATGGCAAAGCTAAGCTTTTTGTTTGACCTCCTCATAGGACTAAGTTTACAACTTGTTCTACATATTTTTTTAATTGGTGTTGTCGGATATGACAAGTTTTGAGCATATTCATTCAGGAAATAAAAGTCACTACTTAGAGAGTCTGAGTATCTTGAATTATCTGTTGATGAAGTATAATTAGTGTGACTAGGCTTACTGTCAGTCATCCTTAACTTCTGAATGCGACCAGCAATCATGCTGGTTGGAGTTGGTACAAATGTTGGAGTGATTTCCTCAGTTTCATCCTGATGTGGACGTTTGACACCTCGTCGCACCACTGGCGAGCTTGGAGTGCTTTCGGTTTGAGTGAAAGCCAGGACATTCTTAGCGCGAACATATTGATAGTCTAAACAAAAGTTCGGCTCTGGCGTTAGATCGTAGTCAACTGGAAATTGACTTGAAATATGTATGTGTCCCTGAACAACAGTCGGATCGATATTTTCATTGGATAATTCTGAGCATTCAATAGACCCAGGAGTGTGCGATGTGTGGTATCCACTGTCTTCGGCCTTCCAAAAGCTGGCATTATTGTACGATAACGCCGGTGTAACGGGTTCTACAAAATCGGCGTGCACCTCCATTGCAATATTACAACTAATCTACTAGGTACCTAACTTGATGTGATCACATTTTCCTAAACTATAGTAAGTTTCTCTGAAGTAGATAAACACAGTCCAACAAGTCCTTCAGCGTCATTGCGAGGGAGGGTTATTACAGACGGCCGTTACACAGTTCCTACGACACAAGCAAGTTTACACAATAATTATATACATGGTCCATGTACATAATAACACTTTTAGAACACAAAACGATGCGATTTCTTGTTAAAATTCAGATATTTCGTAATATTTGACAAATCAAAGCAAAGCCCAAACGAATGCATTGAGTTTATTTTACATTAATTGAGTTCATTATAAAAATTCTAACAGAAATAGCGCTCTACAAATAATAAACTAAGTTTTCTGACATTCACCAACTTGTTACAAAAAAAGCGAGTAATTCATAGACAAGAAAAATGATTAACTTTTCTTTTCTTTTTTGAACAATTTGCCATTGACAAAAGCGAGACAAAACATAGTAAAATCCACTCTTATATGTCTGTGGTAAAATCATGACAGAGATCCTTTGCAGAGATCACTTTAAAAGTTTAAAAAGTAAACTGTCAGTAATGTCACTTTTCTAGGAAGCAAGCTTTCAAAATGGCTCGGTCGAAGTTTTAATAAAACTATTGTTTATATGATTCTCATGGCTGTTTACAATTATCAAAGCAGAAAAGTTTAGTGGAAATTATACTTACACTATCAGAGGATGAGAGATGGAGGATGCAACCATGGCCATGAACCTAAAGGATTTGTGTAGACTATGCGCCAAAAAACATGAATTCTCAAAGGAATTACTTGATGAAAATAACAAGAGTGTATTAGATCTTATCCGACATTTTACACAAATATCAGTAAGGAAAATGTTTATCAAATTCGTTGTAAATACGTCTGCTGCTGTGCTTCCTTCTACTCAAATTATTGATTTAGTTAGAATCACAAGTGTATGTTTACTAGTTGTTATCTCTTAGAATATCGAGAATTTACTTACAGGTAACAGAATGTGACAATATGCCAACAAAAATATGTCTCGACTGTGAGGAGAAGATGGTTTCTTTCCAACTCTTCATTCTAGAGTGCTACAAGGTCCAAGATTCCTTGAGAAATCTATGCCTCCAGACTTGTGATGGCTTTGGTGTCAAACTTGAAGACGAGATTGATATTTCTGTTTCTGATATTAAACCTGAGGTATGTATCACAAAACCTAACATGACCCACTGAACCAAAAATTCATTTATTACAAATATTATACTTACAATGAGTAATACTTATACTCATTATTATAAAGATCTTTAGACATCTTTACAATTCTAACATACAAATAAAAATGATCACTTGATTAGTGAGGAAGACCATTGCCCAGCAGTAGAATCTTATAGGCTGTAAAAAAATAGTAAGAATAAAAACAGTCAAGAATTTTGAATTCAAAATATCACTTTGTATTAACTCTTCACCCTCTCAAATTATATTCTCTCTTGGATTTATTTATTACTAGCTTTTCGCCCAGGACTTCGTTCCTATGGGAATTTTTGAAAATAATGGAGCCTATGTGTAAGCGATATATTTTGTAGTTTCATAAAATCCATTCAGTAGTTTTTGCATGAAAGAGTATCAAACATCCATTCATACAAACTTTCACCTTTATACTATTAGTAAGGATTATAATATAATTATAAATGTAGTACATTATTGTTACTGCACTATGGCTCAAAAAGATAGGTTGCAGGCTCTGAGAATAGGATTTATATCTTAACCCATCGCACGTTTGTTTATGGTGCGTGCGATACATATCCTGCACACATGAGTGTGCAAGAATCGCGCGAAGGTTGAAGACACAAATTCAGTTTCTTTGACACCTATTTCTAAAGGGTTTCAAATTCAGGGTTTTTCGTAGTTCATAGAACCATATATAATAAATACAATTTGGATTTTACAAACACACTGTCAGACAAACTTTAAATTGTATCAAATAATAAAATAATGTCTAAAATAATTTCATTTGTTATTTCTAAGTTTCTAAATGATTCTAAAATAACCTTGTGTTATTTATTAGGTTAAAGATGAATTGACAGCTGAGGAGTTCTTAAACAGTAAGTATGATTTTTTAGTGTTTGAGTATAAATATAATTAAAATTTTTGAACAAGACATACATGTTATTGGTTTACTTTTTAGTCTTCCGGACCATAATGTTGAATTCCTAAAATGTGGAATTCTCAAAATGTTGAATCCATATAATGTTGAATGCCAAAATGTTGAATTCTTAAAATGAGGAAATGTTAGAATTGCAAAATAATGTTGAACAAGTTGAAAGCAAAATTGTAGTGACTTAAATTAAAATAGACTGCAATCATATAAGTAACTACATTTTTCATTGTGCGCGGCCCGCTGAAGCGGACCGCGGTGTGGCTGTACGTTTGACCTTGATAACCTGGTCACCCATCATGGTTTTGGCCCCCACCAAGGATGCTTGACTAATGTCCATCACCTATATACGTGCCTCAAAATATCGCGGTCACCCATCGTGGTTCCTTAACCTTCCATATCACGAGAAAAACAACTTCATTTTCGAGATCAGCAACCCCGAAATTCCCAAAAAGGACACCCATCTCGGTAGGGGCGGCCACTTGGATTTGGGTCAGGGGACGCTCTGGGCTTCGTCCTACGCGGAGTTCGGCCTCCGGCCTCTCTGTGGGCGCGTCTTGCTTCGGTTTGCGGTCTTTTGTATGGCGGCCATCTTGAAAAATGGCGGCATCAAAAATCCAACCTGATATTCGGGATCGGAAGCTTCAAAATTCCCGGATACAAAGGGCTTCGAACATTTTTGTATGAAGCCTGGCTTGCCTAAAGTTGTAAGTACATACAAGTACATAAAAAGTCGCGTTTTTAATGTACACGTATGAAACATATGCCAATCGACAGAGAAAATTATTACAAACAACAAATACTGATTGACAAAATGTCGTAAGTGATATACTTTCTGAGTCATTTCAGTTTGAAAATGTAAAATATAACTAAAAGAAAATCATCGTTTAAACTGATTTAAAAGTCCATTATCATCATTTTAAAGCATCCCGCGCCACGACTAGCATTAAATTGGATTCTCGTAATACTAAATGCAAAAAAGGATTCTCGTATAATAGGATAAAATGCAAAAAAAGTTGTAAAATATGTTTTAAGTGAAATCAATATGAAACAAAATCCTTACAAGCCTGAGTCACCCATCAGTACTTAAAAAATACCATAGATTTAATGTGGCGCGAAGAGATGCGGCTCGTGATAAGTGTCACGAGCCGCATCTCTTCCCATCCCCGTCTTTACCACTGTCTATGAACCACAGGGCTGTTTACCGCGCCAGGAGCGTAGCATGAAAGAAGCTTTGGATGTTGTCACGTTTTTCAACCTTCTCTACGCATGCTGTCTTATTTATTCGTTATTAAAAGGAACGTGACATGCTTTAAAATGATGGCAATGGACTTTTAAATCAGTTTAAATGATGGTTTTCTTTTAATTATATTTTACATTTTCAGACTGAAATTACTCAGAAAGTATATCACTTACGACATTTTGTCAATCAGTATTTGTTGTTTGTAATTATTTTCTCTGTCGATTGGCATATGTTTCATACATGTACATTAAAAACACGACTTTTTATGTACGTGTATGTACCACCGGGCTACCATATTGGGATACATTTTGGGTTTCAACATTCTGGGTATTGCAAATGCAACATTTTGGGAATTCAACATTTTGGGATTCAACATTCTGGGTATCGCAAATTCAACATTTCGGGATTCAACGTTATACAAATTCAATATTTTGAGAATTCAACATTTTAGGAATTCAACATTGTGGTCCGGAAGGCTTTTTTTTATTAAACTTGAAGATGCCTAGAACTTGTTATCATGGGAAGGGTATGGGTTAGGTGTTGATCAATCAGTGATCCAGGACACTGCACTTTGAGCTTTCTGCCCGCAACTTTGTTCGTGTTGTACAGAAAAAAAAAATTGGAAAAGTCTAGAGCCCTACTATAATAGGGAGTGTTAACTCACTGGTCTATGTGTTCTTATAGAGTGAAGTCGACCAATACATTATACATCTATTTCTTCTCACCGATTTCCTCTGTTTCCCATGGGAACTTTGGAAAATTATTGAATCCTACATCATAATAATGCATTGATCAATTAGACGTTAGTACATTACTTATTCTGTGCCATTAGTCAGTCAGTCAGGATAAGCCTTTTATTTATACAGGGTTTTAGGTATCTCTCTTTCAACCTCTCGGGTGGTTAATCAGTCCATGAAACTGAACAACTTCCCCAAGGAACATAAGTCAAAATACGAAAAAAAAAATTGATCTCTCATACAAAATGCGCTATATGCTGATGAAGTTTGTATGGGAACTCAAAATTTTTTTTCGTATTTTGACATAGGTCAAACATAGGTTTCTTGGGGAAGTTGTTCAGTTTCATGGACTGATTAACCACCCGAGAGGTTGAAAGAGAGATACCTAAAACCCAGTATAGAGTGACATATAGGTAAACAAAGCTAAGTAGGAATACATTTTACAGGTACTGAATTTGCTGGTGATGATTTTCAAGATGATGTTGACAGTGACCCTGATGAAACAGACAATGTAACAATTGCAGCTTTAAAAGCATTAAAAACTAAATTTGTAAAGAGAAAAAAATTAACAGAAAAAGAAGAAGCAGAATATCAAGAAGTAATTAAAAAACCGGATTTGAAAGTTGATGATCTTGTCAAGTGAGTGCTCTTTTCAATTTTCTTCATATTTTTGTTTCTTTTTTGAGTTTTTAATATGACAATTCATAACTTATGTTATGATTTATGAAAAAACAAGTTTGAAAGTGGCATATAAATACTGCACCATCTTAATTAGTATTTCTTATGAAAATGAAAGTTAGTAGATTTCACTAATAGGTGAGCACTCTCCTCTCCATCACCACAATATTAATAGTTAATTGCCTCAATAAGTTACTGAAGAAACCACAAGAATAAACAATAGAGTCAATTATAGTTACAGTTACAGCTTTTGATTCCTATTCCATTTTGGCGAAGGCATGAATTTCTCTACTGATAAATTTACATTCTACTTACAGATTAGAGTGCCAACATTGTAAAAAGAGTTTTAAGACATGGCCAAACGTACGATTACATTTCTTCAAGATACATAAGATCAAACCAATAATTTATTGTTTGTGTGGATTTGGTATAAAATCAAAAAGTGTTTTATACAAGCATGTGACAGACCACAAACTAGAAAATAAGAAGTTGAACAAGGATACTTCAATGGAGTCTGAAGAGGAACAAGGATATTCAAGTTTAAAAATTAATGATTTCGTTACGTAAGAATTTTCTATTTGATTTTTAACACTTCACCAGCCCATATACGTCCCCACTGCTGGGGCACGGGCCTCCCTCAACAACATCAGGGGTAAATGCCATACTCACCACGCTTGGCAGACGGGTTGGCGAGGGTTTTGATATAATTGCAGAGTTTTCCTTAGTCGCCTTGTGATTTCCTTAGTTTCCTTAGTCGCCTTGTGACACATCACATTTAAACTTAGGTTTACCTAACTTCACCATAATAATTTTATTTTATTTATCAGCCCATATATTATACATCCACACCGAGGGGTACGGACCTCCCTTAGAAACACGAAGGTGATATAGGCGTGCCTTTCGAAAACGAATTTTCTTAAACGCGCGGGTTTTATCCTTCATCGCTGAGCAAGTGATAATTAATGAAAAATTCATACATAAATCCAAAAAGATGAATGAAATTGTACAGGCCCGCTCCAGAATTTGAATTCGCAACCTTTCGGTTACCAGTCTGGCTCATTACCAACTGGGCTATCACCACTTAATTTAAATAATACACCTACAAGTGTAAACTATCGCAACATAGGAAAATATAGACTGTACTTAGGCACTCCGACTAATTTGTGTTTGTGTGTACCAAACGCAAAGTTAGGCTTATATGAGTTTGAGTTGCAATGTGGTGTGGTTACGAGGAACACCAATACACCCTATCTTTTTCCATGGATGTCGTAAAAATTAACTTAGGGAAAATTGGCAGCACTGTATTTCTGAGTAGGTATTTCACTACCGTTTTTTGATTGCCAAGCCAACCTTACCAGATTTCCGAAGAGTAGATCTTACATATTTGTAATTAGCATAGAGTAACAATTAACAATCTTGTTCCTACTAACAACAATTTTGTTTGTTAACCGCCAGTCTGCTTAAGCACAGATCTTTGTTGCATTTAACTGGTTATTGCCTCTTTCCTTGCTGTGTTAAGCAGACGAGGGGTTAATCTTCCGTAAAATGTTTTTTTTTTTAATGACAGACACAGTTTTCTCAGTATTGAATTCATTATACCCTTAGCTTGTATTATTTCAGAGCTGAAGATACAAAATAAACGCTGTCTATACCCATTGCACATGTATCTTTTTCAGTTTTACGTGCACACATTGTAATAAGCTGTGCTCCAGTTGGTACACATTAAGAGACCATTGTGAGACGTCCCATAAGGTCCCTCCAGTAGTGCAATGCAGTTGTGGAATTACTCTAAAGTCTAAGTCTGTTATGTACAAACATATTCAAGATCATAAGAATCCCAGTACTTTATCGTAAGTTCAATTTCTATTTCATACATTTATCTATCTTTTATATAAATATAAATTAATGTTGCTAAGCGCAAAACTCGAAAACGACTCGACCGATTTGGAAGATTCTTTTTTGTTGTGTTCCTTATTGTCACGACCAGGGGCTCTATTTTTGAATCACTCGCCTCGTTTCGAGCGATATCTTTTATTGATTTGCGCGGTTTCTTTTGATTTCCGAACTTTTTGATCACTGCACTTCCGCGGAAGGGTCTCAGCACTCATGGAATTTAGTAGTTAAAAAATTCAAAAATCAATAGCATCGACGCAAATCAATGAAAGATATCGCTCGAAATGAGACGAGTGATTCAAAAATAGTGCCCCAGTTTTGTATTTAAAAAATAATTAAAATAATAATTAAAATCAGTAAAAATCCAATTCCCACGGGAACGAAGTCGCGAGCGGACAGCTAGTAGCTAATACAGAGTAATTGATGGGTATAATATGTACCCTGACACAAATTTTCGAATTAAAAGTCGTTTTGTAGTTTTTCTAATATGAATTAGCCAAAAAAAATTTTAAGAGAAAAAAAAACACAAAACACCTAGCCCTTTTTATTTTATTTTATACAAGACGTAAGTATACTGTTTTGTTTGTTAAACTGTATTTCACTTGGCTACACAAATCTCCTCTTCCTTATCGTGTAGGTATATAAAGTATGTGGCGAACTTGACTGACTCTGGTGGTAGGTTTTTCAAATCACCAAATGGCCTCTAACTTGGTTTAACGACTGTAATCAATCGACAATAGCCGGGAACGACGGCGTCACGTACCCTCCGCAGAAAGAAAACGTTCATGATAAATGCCATTGGTCATCCATCAGATTCCGTGTCTCTGTGTATGTTGCTTAACCTCACTGATCGGTTCAACCACTGGACTACGATTGCTACACAATTAAAAAGAAAATTGTAAACAAGTGTATTAAGAATTTTTTTTGTGTAAATAAAATTGTCGTGATTATGTTTTTTTTTTCTCACAGCTGTGATCAATGTTCTAAAGTTCTGAAGACAGTGGAGGCTCTGAACAAACATAAGATGAAGCACGTACCAAAGTCGGAACGAAAGTACTGTTGCGCGTCGTGTGATAAAATATTTAACAACAAGGACCTTTTGAAGTCTCACGAGAGGTCCCACATTCCAATTGAGGAGCGAAAAGTATATGGGTGTAATATGTGCGATTTGAAGTAAGTAGTTTTCATACAATCTTGTGTAAAAAGTTTTAACACTTAAGGCGACTACAGCACCTAAATTACGATTTTATGATGCGTAGATAAGCATGACGCACTGCATTAAATCGAAGAAAAAAAATACTACGGTAATATTCAGGACATAAAATAGATAAGTAGTTTGCTGAAAAAAATGATTCAGCACTTTTGGTTCGATAGAAAAAACTCACAAAGTCACCTCTAATACCCAATATTGTGTATCTTTTAAGCTGTAAAAACTATAGTAAAATGGACACAGGAACTTGAATTTGCTATCAAAATGTTCGTGATTGAACACTCTCCATAAGTAGTTAACGCATTTTTCGATTTAAGCTGTTACCTTTCCATAAATCTCATTTTTCTAACTTTCGAACATTTTTTTACGCACGCACGCTTTCATAGTCTCTTCGTGTATCGACACTGTTCGCACTGCCGGCCCAGGCCTGTTGAGAGAAGGAGATGGCACTATTCCTATGTGCGCTGCCTTTATCGGGTGCTGTAGTCGCCTTAAGGAGAAAAATGTAACAAACACTGCATTTAATTTTTCAATTTTAAAGTTTTACTCTCGTTACTGAAAACCGGCTTTGCGCTGACAGTTTAAACCGTTTTATAATTGTAGGAATACGTAGAACACTTATGAATCGATTTATTAAAACAATACCGTAAGTTTATTGACTCTATAATGTTGATATGGGAAAATTATTTTCACTGGTCGTTTTTAAAACAGTTTTCGAATGCCTATATTTTTTATTTACCTACAGTTGGAATTATGTATATTTTTTGTTGGTATAGCTTTAAGTATACCACTTCTGGGCAAGGGCCTTCCCCGCATTTCTCCATTTGTTCCGATCCTGTACAAACTGTTGCTTATTAATCTTATAACATATACCATTCTCCATCACATAGATTTACAACGCGATCGTCAGCAGCCTCTCACAAGCGCGTGGTGCACGATAAAGTGAAGTCATACGTGTGCGACCTGTGCGGGTACGCGTGCGGCACCAACGGGGAACTGCGGCAACACCGGGCCATTCACAGCGACGAGAAACCCTTCGTCTGCAAGAAGTGTGGCAAGCCGTAAGATTTATAAATACTATGCTAAAGTTTATGACTGTCACCGGAAAATTGGAAAAATCGTAATACAATCCCGTAAACTTTTAAATGCCACGTGCATGAAATTATAAAAAGTCAGGTTAGACTTTTTTTAGGTTCGATTAGGTGGCGTTAATATTTTAAATAAAAAAAGAGCGTCCAAGCGATTAATAATCTTTCTAAGTAAAATTACAATGTTAAGGGTTTTACAATGTTACGGTGACATAACCACGAAATTCTGTGAAAATGTGTGAACGAAACGCGTGTTATGTGTATGGCGTCATACGACTTGTGACCTTTGCGGGACCAACGGGGAACTATGACTGCAGAGTGACTAAAAACTGCGTTTTCAAGAAGCAAGCCGTAAAAATTGTATCATTTTTTGCAAACGATGACATAGGATTAGTGACAAATGGTGTCACTAATCCTATGTCATCGTTTTCAAAAGCAACATTACTCAAATCAAAACTTTATTTATTACCACACCACAAATAACAATAAATAAGGTACATAATGGAATATTTTTCCATTTATAATGGAATTTTTTACTACAGTATTTGTGGAGGGATGGGTTACACAAAGAATATAATGTATTATCATTATCACAATATACTTAGTATAATTTTGAGCATGAAAGTACAGGTCTATTTTATGGGTCGAAAGAGCTTAGATCAAATTGGTGAAATACTAAGGAAATCTTTTTTCCAGATTTAAAACTTATTCCAATCTGAAAACACATATGGACACCCACGAAGACACATCGTATGCTTGTTACGTTTGCAACCGCGTGCTTAACAGTAGACGAACTCTTCGGAAGCATTTGCTGGTCCATGAAGACAAGTGCCGGCACATCTGCTCCTATTGTAACAAGGCTTTTAAACGACGGCAAACACTAAAGGTAAAACTAACGTCCGGGCGGCCGCCCCGTTATAAACCTACTTTGTAGAGACAGTTGCTCTTACGTTCAGGAAAAACTGGTCTCTTGAGTGAATAAATTGTGAAATTAACACCTTAAAACCTTGACTTTTCAAAGGCTCCAGACTGATTTTGATGGGAATCACCCCATCTAACTACTTAAAAAAATTTAATTACGTCGTAAAATTTCACTGACTAATTATTATTGACGCTGACTATATGGGGTGATTTTAAATTAGTTAGCGAAACTTAAGGGGGTGATTCTCCGCGTGAAACTGAACAACTTTCCCCAATTGGACTTCCTATACAAAGACAAATTAGCTGATCGCACAAGTTGTACGGAGAGGCGATTTTGCCTGAAAATAAATAATTTTATTATAATGTGCCTCCTGCTATCTTAACCCAATATACCTAAAAGATATAGACCTCACATTTAAAGAAATTTCAAACATTTCTCAATACCAATCAGCAACTTCTCTCATCGAACCTCCCTCTACTGCCGCGGACTTAAACTTAATCTCTAAACAACTTTCCATGCTAGCCCAACCCAAAATAACCGAAATTAGGAAATTTAACTACAAAGGCGACGGTTGCCCTCGCATTCTTTCTAAGTATACAACGTTCGCAAATATAAGAAATTTCCCCCTTAGGTACACATGTACACGCACACGGGCGACAAGCCGCTGTCGTGCAAGTGGTGCGAGGAGCGGTTCTCGTACGCGTCCACGCTGCGCTCGCACCGCCTGCGCTGCCACCCCGACAAGATGGCCGCGCACCACACATACGCCACGTTCTCGCACGTTACGCGCATACCATCGCAAGAGGTACGTATTTGTACGTCACAGCCTGGACTATCTAATAAGTTCACCCCGAAAGCTCTTTAAGTGGTGTCCCGTAAGGCTTAAACCTCGGAACCCGGTTCCATTGAATGGAACTTCTTTTTATTACATTGTTGGAGGTATAAATAAAAAAGTTAACCCCTCAAAATTTGCCGATCTCGATTATATATTTTCTAATACGATTTATTATAGAGATTCTAATACCTATTTGAATTTTGTCAAATCCTGATTTCATGAAATTTCATTTCTACGTTTGCCTGACCAAATTAGTATCTCCTAGGTTTGACGAAAATTCTTTAGTCAGAGGCCGAAAAACTTATTTATTTGGGCTTTGACTTAAAAAGTCAGACCTGAGGATTGACTAATCAAATCTAGGAGCGCCTGAACTTCAAGGTCTTCGCTGTAAAAAAAAAAGATAGTCTTAAGAAAGCAATCTTGAAATCCATCGCGTAACCTTACTGTACTATGACTTCAATTCCGTATCTTTGGAAATTATCTTCGTAATGGCCACTTAGATATTTCGATGACGCTTTTTTTTGTTTCAGGATTACATCAAAAGCGACTTGGCAGCTATCAACGGAACAAAGAACGAAGTGGAGGCTATTCAATAGATGTCTCGGACTAAATAAAGTTGTACATATGTAAGATTAAGTGAAAAATATTAAGAGAGTAGTATTCAAATTGAAGCAATCACTTAAATCTATCTGTAATATCATATGTGAGTGATATGTACAGGTTTATGAGGAAATATTTTTTTTCTTTATCATAAATATGTAGATATTGATTAGTTATAAATATACGGTATACTTGCATATGAAACTTTCTTCTTATCTTAGTATTAAATAACCCGCACAAATAATTTTATAGCTAGCTCTAGTAGTTACAATTAATTAAAATGCCAAGAATAATATTTAAGTTTTTCACATCATATCAACCGTATGAAGGATATGCGTGGAAGAACTAGTAAGTATGTCCAGATTGGTAAGTAATTTCACGTAATAACCTTACTTACATCTTGTAATCATTTCTTTGCTCATTTCTTAACTTTGTAATGTTTTTTGGTAATAGGTATTATTTATTTAGCTAGAAGTAGGTATTTATACAGATTACACGTGAGCTCATCAATCACGGAAGTAAACCAGGTGACAAAAGCATGTACTAAGAAAATAATAGAGCAGCAAAGGAATCGCGATTTTTCACTGTGTCGATACGGCAACCGAACATAACTGGGACGTGAGTTTCGTGCTTTCAATTTGGGAATTCGTGCAGTCAGCGAAACGTTAAAATAGATCGTCGGGATTCAGAGAGTGCCAGCGCTTGTGGTGCAGTATATTATGCATTTAGCGTGGGCATAGGCGTGTGGAGAGTGGAACTAAAAGTGAAGCGAGGCGGTATTGGCGGGCGAAGAGATAAGGGTCGTCGGAGTCAGCGCGTTGGCCGGCAGCCAACTGACAGCACATTCGTCTCTCCGCGCCACACTCCGCACTTAACAACTTATTACGCAACGCCGCAAAACGCTCTTATACCCCATTACCCACTACACCCGCGCACTTTGAAATATTCGACCACAGATCGCGCTGCCTCGTGCCAATATTCCACTCTAATACAATTATTCTTCAAGCTAATACATAATTCATAACAAAAATAAGCAAAACATGCTAATTCAGACTGTTTGCTTATGGCAGTAATCTACATACAAAACGAGCCAACTGACGGGAGTAGTTGCGGCGTCTTAGTTCAGTTATTGTTTACGTTTTCATATATGTATAACAAGTTGGTACAACATATCCTTTGTTCGTTTTAATAGAACCGTAATCACGCCTGAGGCGAGGGATTAACCTGCCTCCGCGTTACCTCTAAATCTCGCCCACTCGTGTTCAGTAAGCGAAGTGAGGGGATTAGATTTGTTATAGTTTGCGTTGTGTAGCTAGATGTATCAAGCCCGTATTACCGCAGATCTACCCGCGTCATCGTAGAGCTTTGATACGACAAGTCAAGGGTTACAATATAAACCCCGTTTACCAATAAAGGGGTCTGAATAAGCCTTCACTCTAATTGGAACTTACTATGGTTCTGATTTATGTAAGTAGGTGATTCCTTAAATAGAGATGTGGTACCTGTGACGCGTTTTAATAAAATGTAAATACTCTAGCGCTCGCTTGCTTTTTGAACACATGGTGTACGAGATTTGTATCGCACGCGGCGTAAACAAGCACGCGACGGGTTAAATGTCATACATTTATCACAGAAAATTTCTTTATTAAATAACTTAGTAATAAATTTGATTATTCGTCTCACTGTATATTTATACACCACTAGCTTTTTCCCGCGGCTTCGCTCGCGCAAAGAATTTTTTTTGTCACCCATTTGATTCTCCAAATCGCGCAACACGATTTTTTTGGTTTACGGTGGTAGGTACTTTATAGAATGGGAAGTGTTTTTTTTTTCTCTTGTGTCACTTGTTGTTTTGCAATAATTCTGTATTCTCTAGTAGGCGTTGATGAAGCAGAAAGTGATTGATCACCTTGGACTTTTGATATTGTTTAACCCATTTCGACCCCTAAGGGGATGATTTTACAAAAATTGCGAAACACGTATCATTTTATTTGTTTCAAGGTTTATCTTCACGATTCACGAAGTTTCGAGTCAAAATGTAAAAAAAAATTGTTTGTCCAAACAAACTTGAACCCCCATTTCACGCCCACAGAGCTTTAATTTCGCAAAAACTTTCTTAGTGCTTTACAGAAGACACCTTTTTGCCAAATTTCAGGTTTCTAGGTCTAAGGGTTTGGGCTGGGCGTTGATGATCTGTAAGTTATTCAGGACCTTGCAATATAATTTTATTTAATCCATTGAGACCCCTTTGGGGATGATTTTTGTAAAATCGCGAAACGAATGTCCATTAACTTGCTTTAAGGTAAATCTTACGAAATGGTTGAGTCAAAATGTAAAAAAAAAATTTCTTCGTACAAACTTTGAACCCTCATTTTACCCCCTTAGGGGTTGAATCTTACAAAACGCTGAAATACGTAACTCGTTATTTTTGTTGTACTCAATTTATACGAAATTTCATGCAAATATGTCCAAGGGATAAGAAGTTTCATACAAACTTTTATCCCCTATTTCACTCCCTCGGGGGTTAAATTTTTAAAAATCCTTCCTTAGTGGATGCCTCCGTCATATGAGGAGTACGTGTGCAAAATTTCTATTTTCTAGCCTTAAGAGTTTGTCCTGTGCGTTGATACATCAGGTGTACATCAGTCAATCACCTTTGCCTTTTATATATGTAGATTATTATTTATATACTGCTTTCGGGTACTTTTAAGAGAAGTACTTACTTAAACTTAATTTAGAATTCAGCAAGCTTTTCTTTTTGTTATCAAAGAGCAGCTTTGACTTTAAATCCGAAATTACTTTTCTCTCTTTTTGAGAGCTCTCACAAAACGAAGTCAATAAAAAGAGGAGCGGAGAGGTGGGTCTCAGCCATGAGATAAGACTCACGTACTCTTAGCTGAACCCGTAACTTGCTATGAATGTTTGAACTTCCGCATTTACGCGAAGAGGCGTATTTCCATAAAAAGGCTTTTTATGTGCCACGCTAGATTGTCGCTACTCAACGTAAGTGACAATTTTGAAAGTTTGCCGGAACGAATCCACGAAAACAAGCTTGCGTAACGTCTACCTACCATCATGTATATTAAGTATGGAACTGCATAATTTTATGGAAGTTTGTGCTACTGTGATTAAGGCAACTATACTGAAAACTACGTAGGCAAAGTAGTTAAACGGATTTGAAAGTTAGAAGTAACTTAAAGTAAGCCAAGTACATTATTCGTATTCTTAATTGTACACAAAAGTTTTAAACATACATTTTACAGAGAACAGGATACACAATGGCGAGCTTAACTCAAAATAAATTATCTTCCAGCTAAACTAAGTGACAGAGAAATAGTATTGAAGCGGGGAAAAGTGTAAAACGCGGGGAAAAAAATACTAGCGTGGTAAAATATATATCTTAATGGAATACATAGTCAAATAACATAAGCATTGAAATATAGGAAGAAATTTCTCCTAAATAGAAGCACAAAAGGTACAGCTGCTAATGGCTATTCAACTTTTGTATTAAAAAGATGGCATTGAATGTAAATTGCCTGTCTATTTATGCCAATCAAAAGCAATAAATTCAAAGCTCTTGCCATTCTCATATTGCCAAATCTAATATTCTCGATATTTCAGAGATGTCCCGTTTTTTAGCCGATTTTATTTTCTAAATCCTAATTGCCCTGTGTCCCGTCGGTCGGGCCGGCGAGCGAGGGCAATGAATATTTTCCGCCCCCGGATTAACTCGACCTTGCTGTATGACGTCGGTTCAGCACACTCTCCAACCCACTAAAGCTTTTGGACACCAAATTAAGTCCTTTGTTACGGAAAGTTGGTTGTTGTTGCACATTTTAGGACGATAGCAGCAGAGAACTTGATTGTAAAAATTAATTTGTTGGTGCTGCGTGTCAATTAGCGAAATTGTAGTGTATTATCTATATATGACACACTTAAATATATATGACACACTTGCGTAAATCCTTCATTAAATTCCAGAATGATTGAATAGTGAAAACAGGTATTCTACAAATTCTTCATAAAGTCTCCTAGAAACCATTTATCACATCTTCATTCATATAAATGTCATTTTTGACTTTGGATTCAGAATGAGAGGGCGAATGTGGCAGAGAAGCCATGCCGTCGTTATAACTAATACAATAATATCGTATGATATGTGTTGAAAACTGAATAATTTTTCCGCTCTCGCTGATATTTCACATAAAGGTATGGAAAATACGTTCCGTGTTATAATAAATCAAAGTCACATGAATTGTATTGTTATGAATGTGTGGCGAAGCGTACGGTCAACCGGGTTAGACCGAAATATTTCATAGATAAAGAAGAATATTTTGTTTCATGATTTGTAACCGCGACGCGGCTCATGCGTATTCGCAATTTTTGGACCGTGAAATGGTCATACGGTTTAAACATAAAATATTGTTTACGAAGCATTCCATGCGAGGTGTCCCTTAAATAATAGATTTTAAAGCGATGGAAGCTCATTTGTTTTCCTACTTTTAATTTATTAAACTATCCTATTGTTTAAAAAAATATGTTGTGGCTAATTTAATAACTTTTTTCAATGATTTATTTGATCACACATTTTGAAGAAACGCAGAAATGTGTTGAAGAGCACTATTACTAAGTCTCAAGTCAATTGGACCATGTTAATTTTTTTTTCATAAAAACATGCATACAAAATATTGATTTACTTTCATGATTTTGCTTGAAATAGTATGAAACGGTATAAAATAAAAAAAGGGGCTGGTTATTTTTTAAAAACTTTCCGTAAGTACATAAAATTTGACTAGTGATTAAAAAAATAGCAGAGAATTCTGATCATATAAATCATTATAATGATCAGAATTCTATCAGGTCTTTTTAGAGCTATAAACAAATAGTAAGAAATGAAATGATGTCCTGTCCGATGAGATTTGTTTTGTTAGCTCTTATTAATATTTTTTTTACGCACCTTTAGATAAACTTTCGTATGTGGGTAGAAATGTATGTACTTAACCACTATGATTTGAAGCAAAAAAATGTAAGCTTTTTTCGTAAACCTAGAACCTAGAACCTTGGTCTGGTCTGAGTCACCTAAAACCTTGGTCTGAGTTACAACAAGCCTTACAATATTGATCAATATGTACACATTTTACCCGTGTTAATTCTATTAATAACGAATGATATAATATTAACATGAACACAACCTAAGTAAATAGATACTGAATATTAATGTGTGTTGCTTCACCGTAGCCGCTTTGATAAACTCTCGACCTACGTTTAGCATTTTCGATCCATGTGGAGGAGCAGGTACGAATTAATTCTAATAAAATTGTATTCCTTTTAAGCCTATAAAGACTGTAATAATATAGGTCGAATAATAATTTCGTATAGGTGCGAAATAAAAACCTTTAAAACAAAATACACTAGCAAAAGTAATACAGCTATAGACAAAATTGGCTATCTTTTGTTGAAAGCGATGAGATATTATGATCATGGCAGTTTCATTTACACGACATTCTTGATTTATACCGGCTGCGTGGTTGGTTTTTCTGGGAGAGAAAATATTCTGCAATCTGCCCATATTGGGATCGTCTGAAGTGGAGCTTGTGGAATGTTCGTAATAAATACCGGTGGGCAAAAGGCAGGGTCAGCAAGGCCCGGTCCCGAGCGCGATGTTTACAATGCGGTCGCCCTAGGGACCACCGCTCGTTTATCAGCCGGACCACGCGGGACCAACAGACTCAAGAAGCTAATCCCGTCTGAGTGCCACATATAAAATTTCTCGAGAGCACTTTTCTATAAAGCAAAAGCTGTTCTATCAGCTTGCTCAGGCATCCTACATAACGTATAAGACAGTATTAAGGAATTACAACTTTTCGTAGCAGCTTTCTTTTTGCTCTCCATCTATAAACTACTCGTATTTTGTTGTGTATTGATAATTTTCTCTTTTACAAATCACGCCATAATTTCACAAAGGGACGTCTTTTATAGAATGTAGTAAAGTGGCGCCGTATATGAATGTTGCTCGGGCAGTAGATTTTTGAACATAATTGCTGTTGTAAAACTAGAATTGATTTTTCCATTCATAAAAAAAAAGTTTGTAAAGTGTAGCCATTTGTAAATAGACAATTTTCATAATATTTCTGCGACATGTTCTTGTAAACTGTACTGTTTTATGAGAACAATGTAAGTTAATGGGCTTAGGTATTTTCTTATATTAATGTATAAGCTAAGTAGTAGGTAGTGGCGCCAGTAAGATTAGATGTTCGTAGCACTTTACTACCTATACGCAGCACTTTGGAAAACATTGTAGTTACATTGTTTAATACTTTTTAAATACTTGTTTAATACATATAGTTCGTTAATAAGTATTTTCTTTAGTTTTGCCACAAAAATCTCTCTGAAGCATTACTATTTGTCACAAGTTTGCCTAAAGGATAATCGGCAACCTCGTGTGTGGTTTTTACTCATGAGCTTCTGTAAAACGAATTTTCTTGAAACCCGAAAAGCACGGAAGAGTTCTTCTTGAATAGCTTTACCAACCCTCATGACGATAATTCCGTAATCGTCATGAGGGTTGGTAACTGTAGTGTGTTAGTTAAAATTTAGAAAGATGAGACAAAACACAAACTGTACCTAAGTGTTCTTTATAGTAGTTTTACAAAACCTACGTGAAAAGACGGCGTAACGGGATTCGTGTGTTTCGTGACTGACACCAGACGGCACTATAAACACATACAGCAAACACTTTAGTATGGAAAGAACCATGTTATGTTTTATTATTTGTTTCGATTCATAAATCGTTCTTTATTTGTGAATAGGAATCCTAATTCAAGTCAAAATCTACAATGTAGCGATCTCTCCAACATGGCTTGCATTACGAGAATTGCTAAATGTGATAAAAATATGTTCGTTTGCACAAATTGGGAATTTGTTAATTGCACAAATTCCCAATGCATTCCTTTCGCGAAATAGAGGAAAGTTAGTCTGTTATATATATCATAGCATAGCAATAATGCTTTGGAACCACGTAGCACACGTATTATACAGCCAACGGAGGGAGCTTCGTAGCACTTTATTATGCTACACGTTTACATATGATTTGCTGTTCTTGACCTAGCTAAATATAGTTAAGGCGTGTTAACTTCATTATAAGCACGAATACCTTTCTAAAGGTTAAATCCCTATATTTAACCCCCGTGTCGTCACCTAGTTCACTGCCAGCTAAGTTGCTACGTTATTTTTTAATACGAAAAAGTTATTCTAAAAATCAGTAACATAAAAAGCCAAAGAGGCACAAAATTTTGATAGAGTCGTTATGTTAATAAATCGAGGCCCTCGGGTGCTCATTTCCCTGATGTCTTTTTTAACTTTGCATACACGAATACCGTTGATAATAGAACGGCTCGTAGCCTAACTCCCGTCACGTTAAGGAAATCGTTGGTATTACAGGCATGGAGTAAAATTAAGTAAAGATACAGGCGTGGAGGGTATGAGGGCGCTGAGGGGTTGGTAGGGGTGCGGAGCGGGATGAGACGGGGAGGGTGGTCGCGCCACTCAGTATCGCGGAGGCTGCAGCTCAGTCGGCCGCCCGCCGCACCGAACCGCGCCCGCCCTCACGCACTACATCAACTAACATTCTAATCATATCCCACCGCTCATCCATCACTTTGAAACGCTTTGAACTTTGCTTACCACCACACAACAGTAGCTATAAACTGTTTACGTGAAATACGTCAACGATAAACGTAATTTTTGTTTTAGTGATAACGTAAGATAAAGCTGCGGCTGTTTATTTTGTTTAAATGTTATGGTGTGACATTTATTTTCCTTATTCGAGAGTGCTGGACATGAAAATACCTGCAATGATGCTTACGTAAGTACCTATTCCTTTGAGTTTTAGAAAATAATAAGGTTTGTAGATTATATTGTTAATTATTTACTAGCTAGTGTTCATAAATATAAATATATTTTTAGACAAAAAATATTTTGGAAGAAAATAAGAGCTTTCGAGATGACAATTAAATTAATTTATCTGAAATAATAAAGTTAAAATTATTTCCTGCGTAGGAACACTAAAACGTTTGCGTTCAAGTTCTTATCGTAGTTTATAGACGGCGAAGTTCTAACTAAAAGTTTTACAAAAGATAACAAGGAAAATAGATTTTAAATGCAAATCGGGCGAGCAAAGTTTACCCGAGGTCTGTACTTATGATTTGAAGAGGGTCGCCACTCGAGGTGAGGGCCCTACAGCTGTCCAATTATAGATGTTTTCAGCGAGAGCTGTCCGCCCCTACAACGCGGGCAATAAGAGCTTTGAGCAGCTTTTCTTAAGTTTACATTGTCGACCCGTCGGTCGCGTCGCCTCGTCGCCGCCGCCGCCGACCACTTACTCCTAGATATTGTAATATTAACTTTGGTATTTTTTGTATTGTAAAAGTCTGAAAATACTGCATACGAATGCTACAAAATTTTTATCAAGAAGGATGTTTTATAGTAATCTTTAAATTACTAAAAATGTTTACATACTCTAGGGACATATTTATTTTTCAGTTTAATTATTTCTGCATTTTATTGTTTGGCAGGCTATGTCGTCGGGAATATTGACATTGAAATTTTGCCAAATTATTGTGAAGATAGAAGTTATATGATAAAAACCATAGAAATATTAAAATAAAAGCACAGAGTGGACTAGAGTCTCGAACAAGTATGTTACAGATACTGCCGATGGCGATTCTGCTAATCCTGTCATTAGTCGGCGCCGGCATTTGCCAGACAACTCTGACCCCTGGCGACGAAATTAAAACTGTATCAAGTTCGCAAGCTGCCTCGACTACGGCTTTTATCCACTCCACAAAGCAGCCGGCAAAGCCATTAGAGACTACTGTGCCTTCTACTTTAACTACAAAGGAAAGCACTAAAACAACAAAAGCGTATGTGGTGAGCGAGAGTCCGACCACAGCATCTCGTTCGACGACAGGAGGGTACACCAGCACAAAGGGGGTACTGAAAAGTACAAGAGGGCAGAAGTTGAACAGAAGTGAAGTGGTGAGCGGTGCGGGGCGGTCTCCAGCTCGGCTTGAGGAGCGGCTGGCTGCGGTGGACTGCGAGCTGCCTCTACTACCCAATGAGTCACGACTATGGCGCGGTAATGAAACACATGAGCTCAACTTACCTGTCACGGTAATTATCTCAAATTTTCATACTCTTCTTATCCATGTAATAATTTGTGATGAATAACGTCACCTTAAATCTTTGTCATTTCGTAAAAGTCTACTAAGAAATTCTCCAAAATGGACCAGAGGAGCGGCATCGCATTCTTTTAAAACATTTAATGCACAGAACAGAATTATATCTATATCTACGTAAATTATGCGAACTTGCCTGTCAAATTCGATGTCTATCGCCACTGCTGTAACGTGACAATGGGGTACAAAACTAAAATATAGAATGAAATAATACTAAGAAAAAAATATACCAGAATACAGTTTTCAAATCTTATTGAATATCAGTTATACTGAAATATGGGATCATTAAAAATAATCGTGGTAAAACCTGTTATAATATGTTTGAACATAGTTTTCAATTCCAACTCAAAGGTTGGTATGTACTTAAATGTTATGTTAGGTACTAGAGACGGCCCTTTGTAGTAATACTCCTTATCCTACTAATATTATAAACGCGAAACTTTGTATAGATGTATGGACGTTTGTTACTCTTTCACGCTACAAAGGCTGCACCAATTTTGATAAAATTTGGTATGGAGGTAGCTTACATCCTGGATTATGAGGTAGCTACATCATTTTTCCAAATTCCCACGGGAACAAAGACCTGGGCGGCAAGCTAGTGTATTATATAGCGTGACTATAAATTAATTATCGAAACATTAGGACGTGGTTTTCTCCATGAAACTGAACAAATATTCCCAATTAATTAGCTTAGTGGGTTAATTTACACCCTTAATTTCCCTAAATAATTTAAAGTCACACTATATTTTTAAGAAAACATTTCAATAACTTTCAAGATCTCTGTTTGGCAATCAAATAGTACTTAGTTCTTCTTTAATTAAGATACGTACAGTCAATAATAAAAGCTTTACTCTCATGTTAATGTGGGCTGTCAATATTTATTCCACTGCTTTTAAGTACTTTTGTCTTTTAGATCGTTGAAAATTTCTAGCGCATAAGATTTTAAAAGCTTTTAGTGGTATCTGCCTAGGGGCTTATATTATCTTTGGAAGCAACATTTATAAAATTAGCACATTTTTATTTTAGAGGTGAAAGTAACTTATTTAAGTCCCCGCCAATAGATTGAGAGACTAAATAAGTCTTTAACCCGAGGTAAACACTGTGCTTTTCATTACGAATACAAGGAAAGTAAACATAAAAACATGAATAAGCTGAACTCATCCCTGCTATGTGGAAGCATAAACAAAACTCTACAACTCGAAAAAACAAATGAAGATCGGATTGGCCACTTTCCCGCCTATTTTGTTTCTTTTTCTGTTACCGGCCAGCTATTCAACCGTAATTTTTCATATTCATCATAGAAAATATGGTAAATATTTTGCCCAAATCTATGTTATTTTAAAGAAATAGCTAAAAGTAAATTATAATAAGGTAATTAAAAAAAACTGTAATGAATACTTAATTTTTTGTTTTTTCAATTTTACATAGCGCTGTAATTGACTGGCTGTAAGAAAGTTGGAACGTTTTTTTTATTATTTGACAGCTGTCAGTTGAAAACGATTCTCCCTAGGGTTGAAAAGTATTGCTTTCAACTCGCTCCTCAGGCAACTTCAGACCTACTTTCCGAGTAAGAGTAAGTAATGAAAAGTTACTTACTATACTTATTACTATACTGCAGACAACGTTGCCTCGTTTTCCTTAGAGCTTTTTTAATTTTTTGTACTTCCAAGGCAATTGTTTTAGATGGAGGCCGACATTCAACAGTAAAGTATCTCATACCAAAGAACATTTGCGGCGGCCACTACTCTGTTATGATTCCATTAAACCATTATTCCACAAATGGCTCTATAAAATGTTCAATTAATAACGCAAACAATAGGCTGTCCTCAAACTTAATTACCAAGAATGTAGTTAATACCTAATGATGACTTAATTGTTATGTAATAACTGGGTATCACAGCTAATCTTCTATCTATATAAATTAAAATAAATGTTGCTAAGTGCAAAACTCGAGAACGGCTTGACCAATTCGGCATTTTTTTTCGTATTTTCCTTAAGGCACACGAAAAGTTTGAATAAAGAGAAAAAATACAAAAAAAAGAAAATCCAACGGGACAATTCCCACGGGAACGAAGTCGCAGGCGGATAGCTAGTTGAACATAAAGTCTTATATAATACTTATACAAACAAACATACGCTCACGCCCATAATCCCTTTCGGGCAAGCAGAGCATCAGTTGGTTTCAGAACCACTTAATGCCACAATATAAATAATAAAACGGGCAAGTGCGAGTTGGACTTGCGCACGAAGGGTTCCGTACCATTACCTATAAAACCGGCCAAGTGCGAGTCGGACTCTATAAAAACGAGCATAAAAATCACGTTTTTTGTATGGGACCCCCTTAAATATTTATTTTATTTGTTGTTATAGGGCACATAGAAATACATCATTTGCAAAAATTTCAACTGTCTAACTTTCACGGTTCATGAGATACAGCCTGGTGACAGACGGACGGACGGACAGCGGAGCCTTAGTAATAGGGTCCCGTTTTTTCCCTTTGAGTACGGAACCCTAAAAATAAAATAAAAAATAAAATCCACTGGGACAATTCCCACGGGAACGAAGTCGCGGGCGGACAGCTAGTTTAACATAAAGTCTTACTATACATACAAACATACGCTCACGCCGTTTGGCATCGGACTTCGGTAGGAGGGTGGTCGTGAACCAGACGGCCCTTTACAGAACCTACCACACCGCATGAGACTATAGGACGGCACCTCAGATTCAGGAAAAATGAAGTGTCATTGCCTGGGATGGATTACTAGGAGGCAGGTCTCGTTTGTATTTCCTTAGTCGCCTCTTACGACACCCAAGGAAAGAGATGGGGTGGTGTTATTCTTAACCGATCACCACACGGCAAAAAATATATTATAGTGACAGGTCAGCCTTTACTGACTTTTACAGAATACCTGGGAAGAGTTGGCAGCTGATACATTCTAAGCTTTTCTTTCACTCCCATGGAAGTAAAGTCTTAAACTCAAATAGGCTTGTTTGTTGTCATATTAGAATTCAAAGATCACTAATTAAGTTCTGAAGGATATAGTGCGGCGGCAAATTGAATGTTTTCGTTAAGATTGTTCTCTGAGTGATAAAAGCATGAAATTTTTATCATGCTACCATAGTGATTATTTTAAGACGTGGAGGCAAGCTGGATTTGACCCCTATCGCATTTTAGAGGTCAAATTGTAATTTCGATGACGTTTTACTCCGTTTTATGTATTTTTGTGAATCCAATTTGTAGGGGTATTGGAAATTTACATTTGAAAACACATCTACACATCACCTGCTTTCCAATGACAACTTAATCATCAAAATCGGTTCATTAGTTTAGGCAGGAGGTATTCCCAAAATAATTTGGCCTCTAAAATGTAATAGGGGTCAAATCCGGCTTTGCCTCCACATCTTAAAATAATCACTATGGTATCACCTAAGCATGACAAAAATTTCATGCCTTTATCACTCAGCGAACAATTTTTCAAATTTCCGCTAAACTAATAGGCTCAAATTCAGCTTGATGTGCTTAACCTAACTTTATTTCTATAATCTTAATTATTCTAGTAAGTGTTCTCAATGTAACATGAAGGAATTTAATCATTTTTTCCGACTTGGCGGGAAATGGCTTGGCGGGTGGGACAGTCCTACCTTTACGATCAGTCTGATATTCGTCTATGTTACACTTTAATATATGAAGGTTTTTTCCTAAATAGTAGCTTTTATTGAAAATTTAAAATAAACACCGCTTACGTCAAACATAAATTGTAACAAATCAATAAAGGAAAATAATAACGAAAAATATTGGGCAAACAATATTTACACAAATTATTTTTGTCCCAAAATTTTTGTTGTGATTTTCCTTGGTCATTTATTTATTTTTTATCCCTAGCCAATACTCCAACACCATTTCAAGATAAACTCAAGAAAAAACAATCCGTGAATAATAAAAATCTTTGGAGGTATTGAAATATACGCGTTTGTAACATTTCGAACGACAATAAATAAAACATAAGACATAAGAGCATTAAGCGTAATCTCCGAAGGCAATTTACAAAATGTTTTTCGTGAGTCTTTTCCTTTCGCTCGCATTTTTCTGATATAATATTCTTGTTCGCAAGTTTGATCGTGGCAGCAGGAGCGAGCACGGCGAGGTCAAATACATAAACCATAAATCGTCTTAGTCGAGGAGAAAAAGGGGAAGCCTTTTTGCTTCAGTGGTTGAACTCTGCTCATTACTACTGTAGAGGAAAAGCTCCTAGTTCCTCTTATTTAATACGATACCACTGCTATTCAGCGATTATATAGCCGCACTTTTCTTTCTTCTTTTCATTCACGTTCGTCTGCAAATGAATTTCGCTGCGTCATTATGATGCTTTCGTTTTGTAAGGAAACCATAAAAATAACTCGAGCAGCTGCTGATTTATTTCAGGAAATAAACAATTTTCCCGAGCTCTATCTCGCGATCTGAGCTATGACTTATTTCCGCTTAGACCTTGGATTAAAAATTGCTTCTGACATGCCGTGATCAATTTGTAATTTGGATATAAATAGTTATGAAGTGACTAACGTTTTAACAGTAACTCAGTATTTGGCTATGTATAGCTTACATAATAGGATGAAAAGGAAAACATTACCTACGTAAATATAGATACCCACCTTTCGATTTAGTAGCTACGGATTTCCGCAAATTAGCTACACAAAGACTAGTTGTAAATTTAACGTGGGTTTCTTTGTCGTATGGATGGCGGAGGAGTGTGGAGGTGGGGGCGGCGGCACGACGCCAGGCGCGGACGAGGAGTGCCCGCCGGTGATCGTGTCGTGGGAGGGCTTCGCAGACATTCAAGCAGGCGACATCCTTATCGTTCGCATCGCTGACTCCCTCCTCACCGACAAACTCACTCCAACCGACGCTAAAAACACAACAGCCGAGACAAACTCTTCACACACCGACGGGGAAAGGTGAGTGAACCCTTCCTTTTTCTGTTTATAAAAACTATTTTACAGATGACCTGGTCTGAACTTTAGCCCTGCTCTCTAAACTGTAACATAAAAATGCGAGCG
Source organism: Aproaerema taeniolella (assembly GCA_949987775.1). Classification (NCBI taxonomy): domain Eukaryota; kingdom Metazoa; phylum Arthropoda; class Insecta; order Lepidoptera; family Gelechiidae; genus Aproaerema; species Aproaerema taeniolella. The sequence continues at coordinate 11,180,927 of OX465247.1, read as the reverse complement.
GGAATCTGGAATATTCCAGTTACGTATCTTACTTTAGATATATCTGTATATTTTGTTTACTCAAATTAACGTTACCTACTTAGAAGTAAGACCTCTTATTGTAAGAGTACTTACGAAACTCTTGTGCTATCGCAATTTTCACTACCAAGAATACGGAAGGGTTTGTAGAGCGACCGAGATTTCCAGATAGAAATATTTTCAGAGTACATCGAGCACCACTTCAACCGGCTGTGTACCAAGTGACGCGCCAGGGACACGAGCACTGTGACGTCACGGATGGCATGCTGTTAGATATCACGCCACTCGACGAGGGCGGCGCTAAACTCTTCACGCTCTACGATAAAGACCTCAACGAAGGCGTCAACTTGTTCATAGGTGGGCAGAATACATTAAGCTACCTCTCACCGCAACGCAACGCACGTGACGAGCCTTGTTCAATATTGCACCTCACGTGCGCTCACTACGCAATGAGACTTCGTAAAATTTTCGCCACGAGTTGTGGAGGCGGTCGGAAATCCGGTCACGTACTGCACGGACTTCATTAATTAATAAAGTAGATACGAAAATATAACACATTCATAATTCATTTTTGCCACGCATTTCGCTAAAACATTGTGTAAAAAATAAATATTGTGAGAGAATAAGGCAAAAACGTGAGGCATGTCGGCGGAAGGAAGTGGAGAGAAAACCGACGACGCGACAGTTTACTGGCGTTGAACAATAGGTATGTACGGAATTCTCCCCATATCCTACGTGCTACCGCGAGTCACCGTGACACGCTCGTTTTAATATGCTTTTTATGAACCCGATAACACCACAACCACCTTGTCATCATATCACCTTTGTGACTAAGCTTTATTTTTACAGTTGTATCCAAGAACTGGGGAGTACGATGTGTTCGTTTGAAGGTAACTGTCAAGTCGGATAATTGCGGTGAGTCTCAGGATTGTTCCGGGAAAGGGGTCTGTTACACGAATGTTTCAATGGTAAGTCTATAAATTATGTGAGTGCATTGTGAAAAGTCATTAGTAGGTGTAGAGAGTAGTCGATAGGATTATTAATGTTGTTGGGTTGCAGGAGGGGTACGAGTGCCAGTGCTGTCCGGGTTACGCAGGGCCCCAATGCGACGAGAGGGACGCCTGCAATCCATCTCCCTGTCTGAACAACGGCATATGCGTCGACCTCACGCCACCGTACAGTGTCGTTGACACTAACAATGGGAGCTACCATTGCCTTTGTCCTTATGGTGAGTACATATAGATAGATAAATATAAACGCGACTTCATAAACATTTTCAAGTACAGTACTTAAGTTGCAAAACGCTTACAAACGGAATCAGTAAGATTGGGTCAGCGACTAAAGTATTACTTGAAAAATCATGTGAAATCCGAAAAGACAAATTTAGTGGTACAAACTCGTACCAAGATTTAAACCTGCAATTTTCCAGTTACAAGTCTGGCTCATTTCCAACTGGGCTATCACTGCTTACTTATTGACTTTGGCGATCAGGATCACATAATAAAATTAATTAGTGCGAGTTTTTCGCTCAATGAACCGTGACGTAATCTGTTGCCCCAAATGTTCTGCAGTGCGTTACATAATCGTTCAGCCAATTTTCTGCTTCGAAAGGATTTTCGATTTCAGATAATCTATTCATATTTTCGCCAACAATTGCTAACGCGCCATATTGGAAAGTTACATAATTGTTCAATTTATTATAGACTCAACTTATTACTTGTATATTTGTTTAAGAGTAGAGTACTTAACTTATTTTAGTTTACCAAATCAAATGACAAGAATAGTCAGAAAAAGTGTTACTATTAATAAAATATTAACTATTTCACTATATGAGTGGCTGCGAAGGCAATACTATACATATTACACATGTAATAATTACAGGTATACACATAGATGGACAACTCAACGTGATTATGTAGTGAAGATGGAAGGTGGTGATATAGAGTTAAAGTTCTTCAGGCTTGTTAGTTTTGAACTTATTTAAATGTCCCGGGCACTGAGCGCCATAATTATGAGTAAGGATAATGTTGGCAATTTTTGTGATAGGTTTCACGGGCAGGAAATGCGAGAAAGATCCTTGCTCGTCAGGGCCCTGTTTGAACGGAGGTTCCTGCATGAGCATGGCGATGAATGGCACGACGACGTTCCACTGCGCGTGCCCCGAGGGTTGGGCTGGCGCGCACTGCGAGCTTACTATGGCCGGCGGCGCATGCGCGTCTAACCCCTGCGTCAACGGCATCTGCGTTGAACAAACCGACACTGATGTAGAAGGAGAGAAGTACCGCTGTTTCTGTCAACCAGGTACGAAATATTTTATCTTTCCTTTATTTTATATAGACTTTAAAACTGTATTTTTTTAAATGGGTTACGATTTCGCAATTAGCGCTTTAATATCTGCAACATTATCTTATTTTTCAAACTAAATGTAAGAGTAATTATTTTGCAAAGCTTCACTTTTGTCTTAAAAACAGCAAGAAACCACTCCTTGGCTTCAGCAATTTTCTTTAATCCACCGGAACCAGTAAATGAGTGGATAAAGCGAGGAAAGATGTCAGTGGTGTCTGATTTCCAGCGGCACGGTGCCTTAATGTGAAAAGTTTCGCCTTTCTAGGTCAAAGGGGTTTGTGACGGGTGCGGAAAGTTATGTTGACATATATTATAGAGTTCCCGTAATTCCTAATCCCTCTTTTTGGTTTTAGGCGTAACTCTGAGCAAATAAGTGGGTAGTTGGAAACATATTAGCCGTGTAACTTGAGTTATAAAGTCGTTATTGTAATAAATCGCTTGGAAGTTAGTCAATTTAATAATGCTTAATCTTGTTTGCGAATTTTGGGTGAGGGAAATAGCGCCGGTGATTTATTTGGAGCGCAGTTGGAAGGTTGCCCGCAACCGCTCCTTATCTTACAGCAGAGGACTTTGGGGCCGCAAGTAGCGTCACATTCTTTAAAAAACTTTAAAATCTGTATTTCCTAAGTTATCTCAGTTTATTATTTTCACCTAATTCTAAGGTAGATCATAGCAGATCATACCCTAAAAATTATTTGGATGAAGAGTAAAAATTGTCTCACAGAATTGTCTCTTTTCACTTGACTATCTCCATGTTTAGTTGGGTATACCATAAAGTCAAAGGCTCGTTCTAAAATTTCCCCTGCATCCTCGGCTTCTCGAATAAATATATACTAAAATATCCTAACCCAGAATCGAACCTGGAACTTAGGATTCGGACCAAGTAGCTAGTTGATTAGGCCTAAAAGGTCTATCTTTAGTTGTTGAAATACAGGTGATAATATTATTTTTCCGAGCTACATTTTCCCCTGCCTACTCCACCCGTGTCTCTGTACATGGAATAGGACGCACCCTTATTTGCTACGAAAACAAAGTTAGCTAACAGTGAGCGGCGAGTTGTTTTATCGCCGCACTTAACAGCAGACTGCCGCGAAGCTTTAGTGTTATTTTCTTGAGGCACGTGTAGATACAGGCAAAGAGTAGTTGTAACTTATTATGCTTAGTTTGTGTAAATTAACGAGTAGAATAAAGTTGTGCATTACTATAGTACATTATGCTACAAGTGTGCTAAGTTGGATATTACATTAGAGGCGAGTTTAGAGCCCGAGCCGAGAAATTTAGAAAAAAAACCATTACGTACTTGTGCTTTATTTTTATTTCTCACGGGCTGGGTAATACATATCATTATGAACCTTAAAACCACTTTATGAGCAAATGTGTTGAAAAGTTATTTCTATGTTTTTTCCGGCGGATCTATATACTTTCTATTTTTTATGCATTGGTGTGCGCCTTGAAAAGGCCAATATCCGAGCAATGTCTTTGTTTTTTACGATTCCTAAATAAATCTGGTTGAATTAATCAAGTCTTGTTTTCTTGGAGAAATCGGGGCGGGTGTAAACAAATAGCCCCTCGGGACCGATTGGCTACAGAGGATCTTGGAACAAGTTCCGAGTCCGTGTTTGTCGGGATTAACTATTTGCGGCGCGAATACAAATGCTTTTGTCAGTAATGTGAGCTATCTAAGCGAAAATTGTTGTAGGTTTTGTAAGTTAAGATTGAAATGGTTTCGTTTCGTGCTCTCTTTAAGCGTTACCAAACAGTCTCGGATTCAAAAACTCGTTGACCTGAATACTACTTTAGTCGTCAAAAGTCCCCTTTTCAGCCTACGTTTTAGTATGCGGCTCGTGCAAAACGTGCATCGTTAGAGCTCCTCTGTCCCCGCGGGAGACCGATCAAAGGTCTACTCACTATTCATTCACTATCGAAACAGAATATAAATGGAGCGCGCCCACTCAACGCCACTGCTTACTGAAAAGGAAAATCTGTTAAAGAAAAGTAATCAGCCGCGGCATATCGCTGCGAGATTCTTCCTTTGATATACAAACGGGTTTGAATTTGCTTATAAAGTATTTAATTCCGGTCCACCGATTTAGATAAAAGTATCAAGCCTTTTCAACATGAATTGTTAACGTTATAACCGTTTGTGTATATATAAATTCTTTATTGCTCAATAACACTTACCCAAAACTACCCAAACTAAAGCAATTGGATGCACCCAGTTATTAATCGTAAATGGTTAAAATATATCAATAATACGGGGTTGGATAAAAACGACAACATAAGGGTTCCCATTTTAAATTTTAGTCGCTGAGGTGGTCCATTATTCAAGTGGGTCGATGTTTTAATATAACCGTCTCAATTACCACCAGAAGCTGACAATACTCCTGGGGACTTATTTCACAAGATTCACGGAGCGACCTAATACAAAATTACCTTTTATGTGCGTAATATCTACTAGGATTTTGACCCCTTGTTCTGCCACTTATACTCATATGGGATCACTAAAGCTTAAGGAACGATATCTGTCATAAATGATTCCAGAATTCGCTCTCAAGGAATTTGGAAAACTCCAACCTTGTTCTTTGCCCGTAGGACAATACAAACTTATTCCTTGCATGATGTATCATATAGGAAACTTTTGTGAAAATATCAGCCTTCTAGGTCTAAGAGTTAGGACTGGGTGTTGATGAGTCAGATTGAGTCAGGACATACAAATTACTATTACCCAGAAAATTTGTCCCTATTTAGGACGTTCCTTTTGCACGTTTAAGATTGTTAATGATAGTTTTAAAAATGTTATAAGTTTTAAAACGTTGGCATAGGTTACACTGGTGAGCTGTGCCAGATAGAGTACAACGAGTGTGAATCGTCGCCGTGTGCCAACGGAGGGACATGCACGGACCGCATCGGAGGCTTTACATGCGAGTGCGGTCGTGGATACACTGGCAACACTTGTCAACTGAAGGTATTGCCAGCTCTAAGATGAAGTTTTTAATGTTTTTGCTGTACTTAAATTATTTAAATACTTTTAAATTTGCGGTTTCTTTTAACATCCCAGTTGTAAAGTCTATTGCGCCTCTCTATATTGCACGAAGATAAAGATTCCGTAATATCACGTGTGTCGTATAATATCAGATGTGTATAACATCTTATAATTTATGTCAAACGTGGTATGAAGTGGTTTTAAACTACTGATGCTCTGCCAACCTCAATAGCTTACAGGCGTAAGCAAATATGTATGTATCACTTGTGTACAAGATTAAACAGACATAATCGTCATTTTTAGGATTCTCCTTGTTATAAATGAAAGGTCATTTTATCACGAAGGTAAATAACTTGAGTAAGAAAATATAACTTGAGATGATTCAGCTTAACGTCTTATCTATCAGAGTACAATAGAACAAAAGATGAGTCGCCGATAGTTTTATTACTCTTTTGTACAGGAGTTGTTAACTTAATGTACCTCTATATATAAGAAATAATAACTTCCTTAAATCAAATCTTATTTTGTTAGCTATAAAATAAACATTGTCAGTTAATAAAACTACGAAGTTATGGTTGACAAGATGTCGCGAAAACGTTTTCATTGTTGCTTTCATATGAGGGATTTTCTTTTTATTTTTTTTTATTTTTTCCCCAGTCGCCGGATAGATGGCGCTAAACTATGTACGTTACTGCAAGGAACGGAACGTTAAATTATTTTTGATTCATTCACTTGAACGTAATTTTGAGATTATAAAACGAAACGTTATAGTCATATCACATCAATATCACGTCTACCATACGTAGTTAGGCGATTTTACGAAAACAACGAAAAAACCAAACTGAATTATAACAAAGCGCGAGAAAACTAGGATGATTGGAAAGCCAAAACAAACTCAGAATTTGCTCAGAATATTTGATGCAATGTTTTTCTCCAAGCCTTTTGGCTTTGGCACCTAGTAACGGAGTCAGTTCAGCGCCATCTAGAGAGCTCTGGGGAAATACTTTTTTTTTTAATACCCAAAAAGAAAACCTCCCATTGAATCAAGTGAAAACATTTTTAAAAATAACGAAAAGACCCATGGGAATTTTTCCGGCGGATTTTCAATTATTTTTTATACAAACCTAGTCATGACAATTAGGAACACGATTTCGTATTTTTCGCGAAATAGTATATTAAAAAAAATGTATTTTGACAATGTTTGTAATATTATTATTTATCTGACAATCAAAAAAATTATCATCTAAATTTGTTGAGCCACTTTTTAATTTAAGCTAGACTAACGAGCAGCAAATCATTTTTAAATATAAGATAAGAAATTTCTACTAGCATATACAAAGATAAAAAATTGAATATTAACCACGTAAATGAACCCAGGTGGACCTTTGCCTGCCAAACCCCTGTCCGGAGCGACGGTACTGCGTCGACCACGGGAACACGTACGCCTGCGAGTGCCCAAGAGGGTTTGTTGGCGACCAATGCCACACTCCCATACAGTCGGTAAGGGAATTGTTTGACATTTCAATGTTTACTATAAACTGCAGTATGTGGATAGGAAATGATCAGGTTCCAGGGTTGATGTTTTCAATAAAGGATCAATAACTATACGATTATGTATCATAAAAAAACATCATGAGAATATCGACTCTATTATAAACGCTATGCTATATTAGGTCACTTTACATTATTCAGCGAATATTAAAAAATTAAATCAGCCCACGAAAAAGTTTCCCGAGGAATAAGGTCGAAATTTAAAAAAAATGTTTCGCTTCTCCATACAACATGTGAGATCAGCTGATTCGCCTTTGTGTGGGAAGTCGTACATTTTTTGTAAGAGGGGTAAGTTTTCAAGTTTCAGTTTTTTGTGGTAAATTATTAATGTTTGTACAGCCTTGTGACAACAATCCTTGCGCCCACGGCGGGACCTGCTGGAGTGACATCGATTCCTTCTACTGCGCGTGTCGCCCGGGGTACACCGGCAAACTCTGCGAAGGTAGTTAAAATTCACTCACTAATCTATTCTCTAGCCATACATGATAAATGTGTACTATAGCACCTCTTCCGGGGGCAAGGAATGAAACATGTAGCTCTTCTGTTAGGTGCTATATTTAAAAATAACTACCGGCACTTCTTTTACACTTGTTCTTTATTATAAACGTAGACACAGTTATTTATTATTTTACAACGCTTGGGAAAGTGCTATTTGCACGCCTATGGTCGCACACAAGAACCTATTCCGCGAGCTTTCTACAATGAATGGCGGAAGACCAGATCTTCAATCATTTCGAATGCTGACATCGAATACCATTTCAAACCTTTTAAAATGATATTCGAATAATCTTCTTTGCAATGACCGAATGAGAAAGGAGTTGCGATATGCCAGATCCTCCATGAAGGTCTGCATACCACAGTACTCAGGTCTGTTACTGTGTCTCGTACCTTGAAGTTTATAGTCAATACTGAATAGCTCAGGTAAATTAATTGGAACTGAGAATCCTTTACTAAGTTTGGCTAGGTCCTAATTAATATTGCCAGTTTGTAGAGACCACCTGTTTTGTACTGAATGAAATATAATTTTGTGGTTATTTCGAATGGAATGTTATAAGCTATATGTGTCTGTATCTTCTTCTTCTTACCAGCCCATATACGTCCCCACCGAGGGGCACGGGCCTCCCTTCGAAACACGAAGGAGATTTAGTCCATAGTCCACCACTCTTAAACGGGTGAACCAATTTTAGGTGCGTTTTTTTAAAATTTAAAACAGGTGGTTCATAAATATGTTTTATCAAAACTTAAAGAGTTATAATCGATGAATGTCGGGCGTTATACAACATTTTTAATTTATAGTTTCCGCCGTGTGGTGATCATTTGAGAATAACACCACCTCATGTTTTTCCGTCAGTGTCGTAAGAGGCGACTAAGGAAATATAAATGAGACCTGCCCCCTAGTAATCCATCTTAGGCAACGACACCTCAGTTTGTTTTGAATCTGAGGTGGCGTGCTATAGTCTCATGCGGTGTGGTAGGCTCCGTCTGCTTCGCGACCACCCTCTTACCGATGTGCGACGCTAAAGAGCTTGCTGTGATCCGTCGTCGGTGCGTGGGAGTACCGTACCTTAATTGTCATTTTCTGGGTTATCTCGTTCCATCGTCGACCTCATCTATGACCTTGGTCAAGATTGGGGTCAAGAGTTAACCCATCTAATAATAATATTAAAGAAACAACGGGTTGCATTCCGGGAGTGCCGGCAGAAGTGAAAACTTGAACATTAACGTTGTGCATTAATATATGGAAATAAAACAAAATACACAAAAAGAGTCCGTTATTCTCTCAGGATTCGAACCCTCGACCTGTTGCTTACAATCTGGCAACTTTTCCACTCGACCAAACCGTCTACTTTCAATTCCGGAAAATAGTCTATCGGTATTTGCGCACTATGTGCGAATAATCGTTGACATCGTTGACATCTGTCACAGAGATAATTTTACCATAGGGTCATGTGACATCTGACGCGAGTTTAACGTTTTTTCCCCATACTAAAAGTGCCCAACGCCGCTAAAAAAGTTTTCACTTTAAAAATATGTTATAATTTCAGAAGACTTGGTTTATGAGTCAGTGGTGGCCGAAGACCCCCTGTCAGACAGCTCGCTGCGGGGCGGGGGGGGCTCGGTGCGGGAGGTGCGGCTGCCGCTGGGGCTGTACCACGACCGGCTGCACAACGTGTACATCGCGGCCGGCACGCTCGGCGCCGCCATCGCCATCGTTGGAGTCGTGGTCAGTATTTAAACAGCAATAGTACAGTGCACTAAGAAAAAAGTCGCCCTACAAGACTATCAGAAAGTATTGTTATCACAAAAATTGTTACCTAAACCATAATTTTCTTAGCACCTACTAAAATTTTACTAATGGCTACGTACAAATAGTTACCACTACTAATAATTTTCCACGTTGAAATCGTATGAGTCACAGACTTCAATCCCAACAACAGTTCGCACAAAGTAGGTTTCTGGTTCTGTAGGTTCTGGTTTGTAGTATTTTTTTTTTCTGTTTTTTTTTTTTAAAAGAGTTCAATCATTTTCGATAAAATTTATATGGGACTATCTCTGGAATATACTCTTTCGAACAAAAACATAATTTTGAAAATCGTTCCATAATTGGCGGAGAAATCGGTGAACATACATAAAAAAACCTACAGTCGCACATAGAACCTCCTCCTTTTTTGAAGTCGGTGAAAATGATGTAACTTCTACAATTTTACCTGGCTGTCCCATATAACACAATACTTTTTCTTGCTTTTATGAGATTTTTTTCTCCGCGTGGGTTACATCATGGGTCACTTTGTTCTGTTGCGATAAGAACCAATGGCGCTGTTTGCTTTAAATACACCCAAGTCAGGAATCGCACTTTAATTTCGAATAATACATAAGTTTGACATGATTTCAACAATAAACTTTTGTTCTGATGTCATTTGATGGTTACAAAACTCTTAACACCTGGGTTACTCATGTTGGCCAATGGCCATTCAACATTTGATAGTGTGGGGCTGTCAGGAAAGCACCTATGTGACAAAAAAGTCGAATATTAATTTATACCACTCCCCCTCAAAAAAGCTTATTTTTTTCACTGAAAATTGGGGATGAAGAGCTCTTTTAGTCACAATTTTGATATTTGAATTTAGAACCCTAAAAAGATTCTTTTGCTCCCGCAAAACACGTGAAAAAATAGCATTTTTTTTTTGTAAATTTTGGTGTTTTTTCGAACACTCCAATGTATAGACACATACGACCGCCATCGCAAAGAATATTCGTAATTCAAACTCCTTGCGCAGATAACTCTTCAATATTTGATTGGTCAACATTTTCGACAGGTTTAAAACTTTAAAATAAAAATGTGTGTTCTTTGCTGTCATTAAACCAAGTTAGATATGTCATTTGGCGGCTTGAAAACTCTGACCTCCGGTTTAGTCAAGTTTGCCACGTAGGTACCTCTACTTGATTAATACCTACCTACACGATAAGAATAATTCAATATCGCTATGAAATAAAAAATAAAGATTACGCAAATACAACCTACCTACTTACTTAATATATTTTAGAAGTAGGTATCTGCAATATTTGTTAGGCTCTGCAATATTTCAGGGACTTCTGCGTTAAATATTATACTTCACTGAATAGAATACTTAACATAACAAATGAAGGATTGAAATAAATTCAAAATACTTAGTTCAATAATATCTTAACAATTTTACCTACCTACCTACAAAAAAAACTTAACCAAAAACTGTGAAAGAGGAGAAAACTTGCTTTTGGAGGAGTAGTTAAGTATAAACACGTCCATACATTTATATTTATTCATTATATAATATGCAGAAGTATAAAAGATAAAGAAGAAGTAAAAAGTGTAAAGTATCTTTAATTGACCTTATATTTTAGCGCCCCTTGTTCTTGCGCCGCTTGACGAATTACGATTCGTAGTTTATCTTTGATCCAATCTTTACTGCATAGTTGGTATGTATTTGTATCCTTTTGAAATACTAGGCAAACCAGTTGAAGTAGCTGAAAAAAATACAACCTAAGTAATGATAATGACATTTTTACAAACAAAATTACGTACAATGCTTCTATTTTCTCGTTTAGTTCGGCAAAAGTATTTCGAATAAGATGATTTTCAAGTGACAAGAACGAGTCAGACACTGTTTGCCGTCAGACAAGAAAATACATAGAAAACACCATGTTTTCATAGTTACTTATCAAGGCAGTCGTTATACAACAAGTTATCACGTTAAGTGCCAAGGTTAGTAATTTAAGTATTCTCCGTAAAAGTTAAGTATTCTGCAGTAAGAGGAGAGGGTGTTGTTGTAAGGCGACCTGGGGGCTACCACCTAAGCGAAGCTGATGCTGGGTGAACGAATGGAATGTTGTCGATTGCTTCTTTTTAAGGAGACCTTGATTAACGACATGAACCAAACATAGCAATGTACAGCATTCCATTCGTTCAATCAGCATCAGATTCGCTTAGGTGGTAGGCCCCCAGGTCTCCTTACAACAACACCCGCTCCTCTTACCGCAGAATAATTTTCCTTATACTCCAAGGTGAGTGAGGAAACTTATGATTACTAAATATGAAAAGGGAGTCATGAAGGGCCACTTCTTGTGACGTCTACTTCGTATGGTCACAATAAATTAATCTATGGATGGCTACCTATACGCCGATATATACAATGGAAGCAATCCCGAGTGGGAGTGAATACCTGTCTACAATTCACCGCCACCCAGGGTCGACACCATATATTATAAAAAAAATATGTAAAAGTAAGTAGGTAATATCAAAATAAATAAAATCTTAAAATGTATACGCAAACCACTGGCCCGGCCCGTACGAGAAGGGTACGTTGCATACCGATCAATTTGAACTAACTATTTCTTCTGCAGTCTAAAGGTTCATTTTTTTAATACTGGGTACAAGAAAAAACAATTTAAGTACTTACGTTCCTATGCAACAACGTATTTTTGAAATAAAAATTTGGTCCGTACCCATACTTATCACACGCGGGGTGGGGTATCACATGGGTACATACGAATACATGCTGAGCGCTATTCTTCATCTTTTTTTAGGCGTACTGCCAATGAATGGAATCTGTATTTTCAAGCTCATACAACCCGAATATCTTTAGTTCGATTGAATAGACTTCTTCTGGGTGAGCTTGCCACATCCGCGACAGCATCTTTGCTCTGAGCTAGATCGTGGTCCTGAGGCGGTCACAAAGGGTCTTTCTAGTGTTAAAGTTTATTAATTTATGATAATTAAGGAGATAATCACTATATTAATGTGATAATAATTTTCTGTTAACATGAATGACCCCCCAACCTGCGCTGCGACCAAGTCGTGGTCAAGAGCAAACCCATTAATATATATTTTTTTTATATAGAAAGTCGTTTTATTTTCTTACCTTATCAAGAAAATTGAATAACTGGTGATGGGAGTAACTTATTATCGACGCATTTAGATTTTTCTTAATCAAGTGCTCCTCGTACACCTTGCAGATGGCCTGCATGCATTCGTTTTCGTTCTCGTAGTCGTTATACATCCTACTTTCGAATCGTGCATCAAGCTGGACCAACAGAATCGTGTGCGACTAAAATCATGAAATAATTTTCCACCATAAATAAAAAAGTTTTCCTTAAATAGATAATTTGAGTTAATAATAATTTATTACAAACCATGTTTTAATATTTTAATCACTATGTAATTAATTAACAACGGATTACTACGCTCGACTCTCAGTACAAAATACGTGGGTACACGAAAAAAAATATATTTTCAAGAAACCTCTTCTTTCCTCTTCCGGAGTAACCATTTTTTTTTTTTTTTGCAATCGTCCGTTGGGACATTTCTGCCAGTGTCACGTCAATATAATAGGTAAATAGGCGAAGGAGCAGTAGGTTCTTCCAGTATCAGAGTATGTTTGGCAAAATAACGAATGAATAACAAAAGATCGATTTCAGAGAAAAAAAAACAACGTTCGATTCGATTATCTTATTCCGACCAAAGACAAAATAGATTTAAAAGTTACACTTGTGTGAGATGAAAGATTTTGTTGAATAAAATCAATCTTTTGTGTTTGAAAACGCAATTTCATGTCATCTAAATATATAAAAGGAGAAACTGACTGACTGACTATCTGACTGACTGACATATCAACGTACAGCCTAAACGGCTAAACGTAGGCACTTGAAATTTGGAAGGGACATAGCTTAGGTACCGTAGAGGTGCACTAAGAAAGAAATTCCCGAAATTCCCACGGGAACGGGAATTAGCGGGAAAATCCTTTTGTATGAAAAATCTAAACCAGTTATACGCTTGAACTTTGGCATGCAAGTACCTTAGTAAACTTAAAGCTCAGTTGCAATAGGATATTGCAAAATTCCCACGGGAACGGGAGTTAGCGGAAAAAAACATCACGCGGTTCCCGAAGTTTACGCGGGCGAAGCCGCGGGCGGAAAGCTAGTTGTTTACAAAAATTAGTGTTCTCCTTGTGAATCGTGTGGTTCAGATTATTCATATCCTTGAAGAGATATCATTATATATATAATAAAACTAAGTTAATAAAATGTGCGTGCCGGTAAAACTTAAAAATGAGTCCCAGCACGATAAAGGGACTCATATAGTGTGATAGCCCTTTATCCCCCCTCGAACAAGAAAGTTCCCGTTTTAACCTAAAGGGCGTGTTTTTAAAGATATCAGGGCTTTTCTAACCCTTCAACTTGGAAATTAAGTGTAGTGGCGCCATCTGTTGTCGAGTATTTGAACTTCATTCAAAACAACGATTATTTAGGTTGCATTTCGAAAGGCGCTGCGAGCAATTGCAGCATGTGTAGAAATGGCGCGAAATTTAAAATTATTTGTTACTATAAGACAAACTGAACTAACACATAGTTTTCCCCAAATTCCCACAGGAACGAAGTCCCGGGCGGAATGCTAGTAGTTATATAAATAAAACGTTACACGGCTCGAGCACTGCTAAATCTAGGTAGTCGAATCGAGTGTTCACTTTGTTGATGAATATAACACTGGAATATAAATGACTGGGATGACACGATCCATACTAATATTATAAATGCGAAAGTGACTCTGTCTGTCTCTCTGTCTGTCCGTCTTTCACTCCTAAACTACTGAACCGATTTTAATGAAATTTGGTACAGAGATAGATTAGAGCCTGGGAAAGGACATAGGCTACATTTTATCCCACAGTTGGGTACGATATAACCTGTAGTCCACGCGGGCGGAAGCTAGTTAATTAGTAATACGTCGACAAGAAATAAATATCTCGTCACAGATTGATCTATCGACAACAACAAGAAAATTACATTAAACTTCAGTAATTGTTCAAATTTTAATGTACATTTTCATTAATGTAACGTTCCTTTTTTCTCGATTAAATGTTTATTTACCGTTACCCGTTACCGTTACAATGGCCACCCCGCCCAGCAGTTCTGCCACAAAGACTCAACGACGATAATCACCTCGGTCTGGCCACTGTGGCATGAATGCACAAATCCCACTATTCATGCTACATTTCAAAAATGTAATGGATTGAGTGATCCGACATTCGTACCAACTAGTACAGTCGATCTGTCTATCGCCGCGGTCAATGGTCGACGGGGCACCATAAGATAGAGACTGTGACTGTATGGGGCTGTTGCAGCAGGATGTGGAGTGGATAGGAAAGGTGAGTCGACAAGAATACCAGCATCGAGCCAACGTAAGGAGGATAGATTCTATACTTGGTGTGTGATATATAGATGGGCGGGAATAGAGCTGCTGTAACCGATGGTCCTGGATTGTTTCTTCTTCCGACCGACGTGTCTTCGTTTTATCTTCTATTTTACTGTTTTTATTCTTGATTATGTGTCTCTTCCAGTTTTATTCTTGATTATGTGTAATACCTAAGTCTTCGGGTTTCGTTTCAATGTCAGTCTCTGTAACATTGTATATATTCTCGGCTTCTTATTTTATTTTTTGTCGATCTGCAGCAATCGTTTTCCAATACGATTTCAGTTTAGGGGGTCCCTACAAGTAAAGATCGGACGTCAACTTTTCTCCTATATTCCTTATAATTATAAGCGTAGAAGATGTGGTTTCCGGCGTCTACTTATGTGTCCGTAGTATGAAATTCTACGTACTTTTATGATTTTCGTTATTGTTTTGCTTTGTTGTATTTCGTGGAAATCTTTTGATACATTGAGCATTTCCTTAAAAAATTTTTGTCTTTCGTATTTTCTTAATCTCGATCGGTTACACTTGGTTAATGTTGCCACATTGAGCCCATAAGTCATTGTAGGCATCTTATAAATAAGACTGCAGTTTTCGCGGGATTTCGGAGTTGGTTTCATCAGTAGTTCTTGAGCTGCTTCTTTGAGTATGTCGTAGATATCAGTCCAGCTAGCATTCCAATTGGAAACTTCTAATTTGTCTGAATGGGTGTGAGCGGAAGTATTTGATTCTTGTAAGACTTTCATCTTATTGGCTATCAGTCCTAGGAATTTGTGTTGTACGAATTCCCTTTGTAAATGTTCATATACCTAGTAGCATTTCTTATAGTTAAATGCCATATTAATTGCAGTATCTTGGTGTTTGAAGTAAGAAAGCTGGGGTTTCTATCGATCCCCAAAGTAATTTGTGATCTGTGTTTATTAGTTTTCCTTTTTCTCCTACAACGTAGTTAAAAAATACGGGTTTCTTAACACTTGTTAGAATATGATCAATTTGCGAATGTTGGTTTCCACGAAACCAAGTAGTCCTGCACGAGGGCCTTCTTCAAGTATTACTTACTTTTTAATCGTGCTGTTGTAAGAAGCTTAGAAGCAAATAACCGTTTAAATTGCTGTTTTGTGATAGAGGTTGTTCCCGGTCCTTTGACATTATTTTGTAAAGCTAATGCCTATGTGCGCGTTAAAGTCTCCTATTATAATTGGATAGGCTTTTTTAGGTCTCCGGCGTAGTAAAGTAGCAATCTGGAATAGACATGTGCTTGATGATGTTGGGACGTGAGAAGTGACGATAAAAGTTTTATTGGATTGTTAATTGTAGCATTTTGTATTTTTAGGTGAACTGCTAAAGGTGTTACATCCAAACTTGCTAAGTTTTAACTCGTGTTGTTCAACAAAACTTAAAAGTAAGTTGCCGTTAAAGTTGCTATGCTTGTGGTATAAGTTTTCTCCGGTTCTTTTAGAGGTGCATTGTTTAGAGTCGTTTTTGCCTATATGTGCGTAATGGGTGACCCATTATAACCGGATATGCTTTTTTAGGTTTTTGGTGAATCAAAATTCCAATTTGAGACAAACACGAGCTTGATGATGAAGGGACGTAGGTGGTACAAATGGAAAGTTCTACTGGACTGTCGGTGGTAGCGATTTTGATCTTTAAGTGCACTGCTAGAGTGTTACATCCTTTACGATGGGTTGAAATTATTTTATATTGAGTCGTTTTTGATATAAGAATGGCGATTCCTATTTTTTCCCCTTGGGCGTTTACCGCCCCCAAGAATCCAGTGGTAGTTATTTGATTCAAAAGTTCCTGATGCCATGTGTGTCTCTTGAAGTCCCGCTATTATTATCTGTCGATTAGACAGTTCTTGATCGATATGGTGTCTATCTTTTAGCTAAGAACAGCCTCTTACATTCCATGTACCGGTTCTTAAATTTGTACAGGGGGTAGGTACATCGTGTTGTGTTTGCCGTGATGACCTAATTAGACGCTGGCCGGTGCAATCTGTAGAAATGTGACATTGATTATCAAACGTGGCGGGTATTGTTTCATTGGATTGCAAAAAGAGTTTTCCATCGTTTTCTTTTTGGAAGTGTGAGTTTGTTGCAGGACTACATTTATCATGAACATTCTCATCTTCGTAGTTGGATAAAGCTCCTTGCTCGGTGGGTATCAAGCTTCTGTAATGGTTGTTTCCGAAGTGTAAATAGATGTTTCCGGGTACTGGTGCATCACGGGGCTTATAAATGAGTGGCTCCAATAGATTTTCGTTTTAAACATGGACGTTAGCCCTATAATATTCCGAAGCTGCTATTAATATATCTTCCCCTCCCCAGAATCCATCCTGGAATTGTTGGTTAACATATTGTTCCATGTTAAGCGTTGTGTCCGAGAGGTTATTAAGTAGTGCTAGTTCTATTTGTGGGTCGTGCCGGTTTTCAGACACGTAGGTTGCTAGATCCTTCCTAATCATTGCGTGGTCAAACGTTAGGTAAAACGTAATATTTATTTGGATCTGTATAAGCAGTTGCCGTCTTTTTCGATGCATTTAAAAAAAATGGTTGTATTGTTCTGGCTTGCCATAGTTTTCGGGTGGTTGCTGTCAGCCAGATGTTGACCGTTGACTGTGGAGTCTTTTGTTTAGTAGTTTTAAAAATTATAAAGTTGTCGGGCGCATCAAGTTGAAAGACAGCAGGATATAACTTTATGAGCTTTCGTTTCCCAGGCTCCGATATAGTATTATTGTTTTATTATCCTTTTCTCTATACCCTATTGTAAAACTTAGGCAAAGTAATGGTTCTTCGGTCGTTTGCTTGCTTTTAGTCGGTATTATTTTAAATTAAAAAAAACGCACTTAGTAAAATAAGGTTGGTATTGTTCCCAAGTTGAGCGATTCCTATGCGATGTATTTTACGATTGGCTAAGTGATTAGTGATTCGTATGGTATATCAGTAAGATATGATAAATTTATTATGCGAATAATATATTATGTTATAAGTGTGTCAGGTGGCTTATTGTAGTAATGTCTTTGAAGCACACAATACTGCTAATGGATTCCTAGTTTTAGCGTTCCGTAAGAGACCTAAACTTGTATCGCGAGACGCAACGGGTCATTTTGTGTTACTGTGTATATTTTATAAATTTAGGTGTCTTGCTGTCCAACGCGCGTGAAATTGCAAATGAAAGTGTATTCAAATTTTATTCTTAAGTTCTCTATGGCGAGCTCCTTTATTTAGGCGTTAATTGAGTGAATCACTAGCTGCCGTTCTACGTATTTCCCTAGTACCCTAGATTTTCAAGTGGAGTAAGGTGTAGATAGGGTAAGTTAAGAGGTAACCACCTATCCGGATTGTTAAGCTGGGTTTAAGAATATGGAGCGCCGGTCAGGAACACTAAACGGTATGCTGCGGGTCCTAAAAGTTGCAATAATAATTATGTCGGTTAGATCGGCGCCTTGTGAGTTGATGCTGAAAAAAAATATTATATCCAAAAGGCTGCTGGAACGGATCGCCTTGTGAGTTGAAGCTGGAAAAAAATAATACCTTTTGGCTAGAAATGTTTTACAATGGAACGAGCTCACCAGGTTCTCCGCCTTCCTCAAGATGTTGCGCGTGTAACGCACTGTTCTTAGCTCAAGTTTCTGTGTCTTGGTCGTCGTTAATAAGTTCCACTGTCAACTACACTGGATGTGTGGATGACGCACGCGATGCGCGACGTAGGTATTACCGAGTGGAACCGGAATGCACTGATATTATTATATGGGGTACAAAAGGCACTAGTCGCGATATAGTTTAGTGAGTCACGAGTTATTCTATAGAGGCTAGATAAAACTAAGAACTTTTCAATATGATCTATCGCTTAAGTCACAGTATTAAAATGCAAACGGTAGGTACGCAGTATAACAATAGCCGACCGAACTTGGGAACAAAGGCGCGGGCGCGGGTGTCGTAAACTTCGTCAACGTTTGGGATAACAGGAGAGCACGTGCAGGGACGTCCGCCCTCGACCGCTTGCCAAACAAGACTCCTTCTCGATTAAATGTTTATTTCTGCTAAAATCTTTCTTTTTATCGAGGTCATGGTATAAAATATAATGTACAACTCTTGAATAAAACGGATTTTCATCGAGGGCTATGAATCACTCGCGTCATTCAGGATTGAATCCTTCATTTGCTCGTGATCCAACTTTGGCCCTCGCTTAAAATCCGTCTTTTGTTCCCGAGTTGCACAATACACTATTTCTTACATTGTATAATTCGTATTTTCTACGTCAAATTATCTGCTCTATAAGGCCCGTATTACAGAAGAAGACGGAAGTCTTGATCTATACCTAAGTATTGATTATATCTTTCTCTCACTATCAAAATTACAAAGACGACTGCTACTCAAGTATAGATGAGAGTCTGAGTCACGTTCTATAATACGGACCTAAATTTTGTGTTCCCACTTTTCCAAGTAACAGCATGCCACTGCCGCGTGAACAAGGCAAACAGAATGTACAGTCAGCAGCACGTTAGGCTATACATTTGCACTACGAAAGCCAGCGCTATTACAAACTGCATAAAGGCGACGTCAAGGTCAACGTATAGCCTGATGTGCTGCAGTGTGTACGAAACTGTTCTCTTATTTTCTGTTTCCACTTTTCCAGGTAACAGCATGCCACTGCCGCGTGAACAAGACGTACTCTCGTCTGTTATCTCGCTTGTCCCGCGTCCGCGAGTCCGGCCCGGCGCACCACTGGCTCCAAGACAAGCACGCCCCCCCTCCCCCCGCCCTGTACCCCCCCGCCTCCTCCACCCTCGACACCACTGACATGTACTACACCCTCGACTTCAGTGACAGTCAGAGCTCCCCTCTCATCCAATAGCCATCACTCTTGAACTGCTCCGATGGGGAACGGTTCAAAATTCAAATTTAAAGGCGGTGGATTTCAAGGTAAGCTGGTTTGCTTTATACTGGTATATATTGAAAGTCATTTAATAAACAAATTTAAATGAAGCGATGATAATATAGATTCCGTAATGTTTGAACATCTGTAACCATATTAATAGACATTTAGAAACTACCACACAATAGCTAACTTAAATACGTAAATGTATCGCTCGCACTGGTACAATACAAACCAGCCTTACTTGATAAGATTGTGATTAAAAAAAATACCTAAAAA
Organism: Aproaerema taeniolella; assembly: GCA_949987775.1. NCBI lineage: Eukaryota > Metazoa > Arthropoda > Insecta > Lepidoptera > Gelechiidae > Aproaerema > Aproaerema taeniolella. The sequence goes on along the minus strand of OX465247.1, from coordinate 11,161,146 downwards.
AATAACGTTACGCTCACTTAATTGAAGTTAGCTACGTAATATAACTACGAAGTTACGTTTTTAAAAAGTGCACGCGTTGATGTCTAAATAAGCGCAGAATTGCGCCCGCGCAATAATTACTTTGTAGAAAAGACTTCAACGCGATGCGTTTCGGAGTAAATTAACTTATTTATTTTAAGATAAGTTTAAACGAATATTTTTTTTACATTTTAGAGTATTTTCCCAAAGTTCTGCAATAAAATGCATTTAAGGTTGTTTTTTCCTTCTTTAATAGCTCGTAACAATTCGGGATTTTCGTGACTTTTTTTAATCACGAAAACGTCTTTAGATAGCTAGTATAGAATAATATGAGACGTTATCTTAGGTGTTGGTTATTTTATAAGTAATACGTAAATTATCTCGCCAAATAGATTTTCTTTGTAAGTATATGTTAGATAAGTAAAAGATTTGTTATAAAATTTTGCCAGTTAGCTAGCATATTTACATATTTGTCTTCGGATTCAAATAATGATTATACATATACTTCTATTTTAATGAATATGTGAAATTTATGTGGAAAAGATGTGAGTATATGAGCTTAATTTTAAAATATTAAAATAATAATATTAACCAGACATTATAAAAATGAAATGTTTTTGAGTATCTAACATAAACAAAAATTTCAAGAGCAACTACGTTCTGATGCATAAAGTCGTAACATTTTATCTTTTTGATTACTCATTGTATTTTTTGTATTGTAAGTTTCATTATATGGTCTTGGAATAACAAACGGTTTGACTTGTAAAGTTGTACGTATTTTAAATTATATACTGAATATGCGTTAATCTTTTGGTAAATTTGGTAGTGCCATAGAATATAATATTTTACTTATCTATGTGTTTTTCTAGGTTTTATTATAATCAATTATTTTATATTTGTATAAGTACTTACTTCTTATTTATGTTCACTAAGTGCCTGCTGATAACATAATATTTGCAGAGTAAATGTATTTAGTTACCAGTTTCAAATCGTTGTAGGATGTAAACAGTGCTAGATTTAACTTAGAAAAGCATTCTATAAGATGCAGTATAGTTGCGATCGGGTTCGGTTAGTGGTATGTATGTATTTGACTGATCTTCAAATTAGAAGTTTTCCTGTCTTTTCTCTAGCTTGCTTTCGATATCTGTGCCATGTATGTACTTTCTATGACTTCTCTCTTCCAAAGTCATTGTCTTAATGCTTCCGTGACTATTTAACGCTTTAAGTGTAAATAAAATGTATTAAACTATTGTTGTCGTATGACTTCATTAAATTGAACATGAAAGTTTAGCAAGTAGTTTTATTTACACATAAATCATAAAAGGAATATAAAGAATGACACAAACACATTTTGAAGAAAAACATTTTTATTTAGATTATAAACTTTGATAAAAATAATTATATTAATAATATTTTTATGACAACTTACAAATATTCATATAAAAGAATAACGTAACATCTATTTCATTTAAACTTAAGTACAGTAGAATTTATAACGAAAATGTGCTACCACTTTCGGGGGTGTGTTTAACTAGTGTGACTATAGAGCGGGGGGCGGGGGCGCGTCCTGACCGCGGGGCACCGATACTACTGTAGACTACACCACACCACACGGCACATCCTCCCACACTCCTATTACATTACACACTAACCGTAAACTCTGAGAACATTGCACACTCTGCGACCGCGAGCCGACGAGCCGCCGCACCCCGAGCTATCTACCTAAGTACTTACTGCTCACGTTATTGCTACTGACATTTGTGACTTATGACGAGATTCTGAATCACGAACTAACATCAATGTAAGTAAACATTAAAGCTGCACAATTTATTATCATACGTACATAAATAAATATAATTAAGTGAATACGCACAAGTATCATAAATAACAATGTTAGAGTCTGTCTGTGCACAGACTTTGAGCAAAAATGCATAAAATAATTTATAAAAGGACGATAGTAATCCATTATACTGTGAAGATACATTAACAAGTGTAGAAATGCGAATAAAACGATTGATACGGAAGATATCGATAAAAATTAGAATAGAGTAATTTTGACGCATTCGAATTTAGGACAGAAATAAAACATTATACAAAAATACGTCAATATTCATAATTATTATTTAAGATTCGTTGCCTACCTGCAAATCATGTGACAATAAAAGCGAATTATATTTAAATTCTATATCTAAAATAGGTATTCTAAACTATGTCATAATATGGCAGTTACTCGAACCGTCCGCTTGGGCCAGCGCGGCGAGTGGCGCGGGCGCCGGTGCGGCCTCCTCTACAACCCGAATAATACAACTGGTTCTCAATTTTGATTATATCGGTGGAAATACTTAAAGGTAGAACAAATTTTCAACAAAGATATTTGTAGAGATTAAGTAGATTTTGGTGCTGCGTAGAGTAAACTATCAACATAATATGGAATGTTTCATTATGAATGTTTAAAATTTTGATTATTTAAATATAATATTCATAACAGTCTGTGTGGAATGAATAGCGGTTAATATTAATATGACACCTTACAGTTATAAGTCTTGGACACAAATACTTTCATTAATCTAAAACGTTGTCATGGCCCGATAACTTAAGTATCGAAATTTATTAAAAAAACATTAACCTCTATTATCAATAAATTCTTAAAAATATTCACAAACCACTCCCGTCGATGATAATGTTAATGTTCAGATGGACGACATTCGTGACTATGTATAATATGACTATTATATAAACTGTGACTGTGTCTCATTTAAAATTGAAATTTGTCCATTGCTTCCATTTCATTAATCTCAAAATGTGGCTAATTAACGCTAATTTATTATACCGCTGACAGGTACTTCGGTCATCGGATTTTTGAAGGTGACAAAAACAGACAAAAAAATAGTGATTTATATGTAAAGTTATTGAAAAATATTTAAATTTTTACTAAATTTAAAAAGATATCGACTTTAATCATAACAATATACCACACGGCAGCAATGGATTTCGTGTTTGCTCCTAATACTAAAATCAACTCTACTAATGAATGATTGAGCGAGCTTAACATTAACCAAACTTACGTTTAGAAAACTTAACAAAGTGGATGGCATTTAATTTGACTTAACTCACTTATGATTACGAGATAATAATATAATTATTATGACGAAGGCACATTATATTTTCACTCATCGTAGACATTAATATCATAGATATAAAATCCACATATGTATTATGTTTTGTGACAAGACTTTCTTACTTTATCATCATGGCAAGCTAAAAAGGTACCTGTTGAAACGATAACTATATAAACATACACCTAGTTGATAACCGAGTGAATGGCACACACGTTTACATCAGAATCGGATAATTCATTTACAGTTATATTTAGAATATGCTCTCCATATAAAATTGTTTTTTTTTTCATTCTCGTAAAACTGTCAAACTCTTTCTAGCCATCACCACATCACTAACCGTGATGTCATAAGGCACTAACTAAAATAGATTAAAATATTTACAAAGTGGTCTTTTTCTACCGCCTCTACGACGACAATTAAGAAAATTTGTGACGAGTTCCAGCTAAACAAAATGGTGATGAATCGCTTAAAAGTAATTTTCAATCTGAGATCGACACATTTGAGACAAGTTTTATCCCATTTATAAATAATTTTATTTAATGAGTGTAAAGGAATGCTTATAAGAATGTCCAAAAGAAAGTTCGCCACAATGAGCGACCACTGAGTGTTTGTTTCACATGTAGCACTGAGTGGTGGCAGGCGGCGGCGGGCGGCGGGCGCTAGTGCTCCAGCGGCAGCTCCACGAAGGTGATGTCGTAGAGCGGCTCCTCCTCGCTGGCGCCCGCCGGCCGCACCTCCAGCAGAAACAGGTCTTCGTTACAGTAGTATGCCAACATCTCATCATCAATTTTGGCCGTAATCCTGAAATAAGTTAGCAGCACCCTGTTATTTCCTACTTCCCACGGAACCAAATGTGTCCTCCAAAATCATTTAAAATTATGCAAAATGACTAAATCCATTTCATTAAGAATACGTATCGGTATTTTATTAGGCTATAACCAAAATAAATCAGACCATTAATATTGTAATAAGTGCACAATTTATTTGATGTAGTGCGGAATGCTTAGTTATTATGCAAATCGGATAACATAATTTGATTAGAGGTATCAGGCTGGCGTTTAGGACGCTGGTGATTAAATGGTATTTTAGTAGTAAACGGAGCCGTTACTGGGGAACATCCACAAAAAGCATTGCTAAGTTAGTGGCGCGCCCTCTGGACAAGCGTGCTCCGGTATCGCGAGCGGCCACCAGGCCGGCCGGTGTCCACTGTACTGTGTACTCTAACTAACTAACACAACTATCTGAGGCCAATGAAAACCACTTACCCTTTCTTGTTCTTTCGATAAAGATTATTAATTGCCGAACTTGAAATTTTGTACTTATTCTCAATCTGAAAATAAGCAAAAAACAGGAATTACAATGAGCTTTTGCTTTTTTCAACCGAGACGGCTCGTCTGTCGGAGCGAACGTGGGTTCAGTAACCGGTGTAGTGGTTTCACAAGGAGAGTTTGTGATCGCGCGGTCGCGGGTCGGGGCGTGTAGCGCGGCGGGGTTAATTACAACATGCAGTTATGATGATCGTGTGTATTAGACGGGGTTATGAAGCGCCACATCATCGGTTACAACAGCAGCGCGGCGGGCGGCGGCGGCCCTGTCAGCGCCGGCCGCCAGCCGCGCGGACGAAGCGTCTCGATTCCTTTCATGTATTTCGAATGTTACTCTACAAGACCATAAAAGAACATCGTCGTCACGAGAAACCGAGGAAGCGACAATGTCGCTCTCGCTTGCTCGTGCTCTGCGGTTAGCCGACATCACCAAGGTTATTTTAGTGCTACCGCATCTAGCGGTGGATCTCGCGATACGTTGCTCTGACTGGACATTCGAAACCGTAGTAAAATATCAGGTTTGAGGTGGTTAGTTCTGACGTTTTTTTTACGAAGTCAGAGTGACGTATCGAAGTTGGATGAGAGGGGAATGTTGAAGTAGTGGTGTAACTTACTGCGTGCAGCAACCCTTGTGTGGTGGGTGGAGCGACGTGGAGGGGGGTGTAGACGTCGTCGGTGTCCTGGCGCACGTACAGCATGACGCGCTCGCTGAGCGGCGGCGTGGAGGTGCGCGCGCGCTTACCCAGCACGCCCTCCAGCTCCAGCGAGTCTTTGCGGTCTCCGTACGGGGACAAACTGCCCACTTCTGACCTGTACCTGGAAAATTGTGTAACCCTTTCAGGACTAATTTTATTTGATGACACTATAGATTGACGGCCGGTTTGGTCGAGTGGTAGTGACGCTGCCTCTTGATCGGCGGGTCCTGGGTTCGATCCCCAGTCGGGGCAAACATTTGTGTAAAAAGCAGATGTTTGTTCTCGGGTCATGGGTGTTTGTGTTTGTCTTTATGTGTGTTCCAAGGGACCCACGACACAAGGGAAAACCTTAGTGTGGGCCTTTGAGTGTGTAGCGTTTATTTATTATTTATAATAGATTGCACCCAACACGTATTATTTAGGGTACCAATCAGACAATCTTTATGACTAACTTAAAAGGTGGCGGCACGTTGTTCCTTTGTGTGTCTTAAGTTGAGTTTTTAATAATTTAACTTGTAATACTACAGAAGTGATTTGGTTAAAAGACACTTACGCTGGGGCGTCAGGAGGGAAGTGATTGTGGAATTTGAGCGCCGGTGCTTGGGGTTTCGCTGCATGCAATAAGAATGGCGAAGCTCCTTTGAGGTGGGCCTCCGCCAAAGCTGCCTCGTCATGTCCGTAGAAGCCCTGAATGTCCATTCCGGCTAATTTATCAATATCTTCAGCAGGACTAAATAGTACAGGAGGTTTTGCCAAGTCCGCCATTGTGTAGAACTCGCTTCTTTCTGTGACTGGATGATATATCTCGTCAAGTTTCTTCCTATTTGTAGCCGACATTTTTCTCTTCGCTGCTCTTCTCTCTTCATCTCTTGTTTTTCTTTCAGCACCCTAAAACAAACAGTGAGTATATAAAGTTATAGTGCGACTCATTTTAAATACATTTTTGATGAGTTGGTAAAAAAAACAGTTCATGTTACCTTATCACAAAAGACTTTGATTTGGCAATATCCTCTGTGATAAACTTGAGTGTCCCGCGGGTCTTCAAATGTGTCAATTTGTATATGTAGAGGTAATCCCTGTAACAGAAAAAAAATAGAATTAGCTGCTAGTATGTATTAATCTTAAGTTTATTCACAGTATCAATAAACGAACAATTCAATTTTCGACTAAAACAATTTCACGGTCCGTGGAAGCGCTTATCTAAGTCTACAAAAAGCGGGTTTAATAGACGTTCATAAGGGATAATTGCGATAAATTTACGAATAAGGAAAATATGCACGTGTGTGAATCGAATCGCGTTAAAACGACTTAATTGCGTGTGTTAGAGGTCGGCGGGCGGCGCGCGGCGTCACTAGGGATTGGTAATTGAGAGGCTGATTCGATACCAGGCTCTGTCGCAGAGGAGCAAGCCATGCGATCAAAGTAAACTTCATTCATCTTAAAAATTAAACTTTTCAGATCAGAAAAAACATTTTCAAAAAGTAAATATTTAGAAAATGAAACGCGTTGATGTCTTTTTCTCTACAAAGTAACTTCATAATTGCAGTGAATAGTAATATTCAAATCGTTTATTTTTAAAATACCATTTAATCGTAAACATAAAGATAGAGTGTTTATTACATATAGAAGTGGTTGGATCGCTCCGCCCAAGCGCCGCCGCATTGCAGTCGCGCGGTTATCAAGGCGTCTCCGCGACAACGCGGTTACCGACCCCTCGCCGCCAACCCGCCACATCAACGCATCCAACACTCATAGATACATTGAAAAAGTAACTACAGAAGTCAAATTAATTTTCAGTTTTTATCAATCAAGCATTATGTAACAATTTATATTGACAACATGCTAGAATAATAATCCAAATAATAATACAATAATAATTACCAAAAATGAAAGATTTTTTGAGAGATATAAATTTAAACACTCATATGAAAATTTATCACAAAATGCACGTAATATTTCTAAAAATACTTCTGAAATTATATTTTAATCTAATTAATTTGAGCAACTTTTTTTAACAATAAATTAATTACTGAAAACTTGATTATTTTTCTTCAAATTTTGAGAACTACTGACAAGAAGGATATGATGAGACTTCTATAACAACTCAACTTACATCTACGAGATCTCCCATTTACATAGTTTTAGTCCGGCAAACTTAATTAACTTGTGGTAAGAAATACACTTAATGACAATCGTAGATTCAAATTGCTAAGCATTTCCCACGCAAATTACATAGTTACTATACGACGTCTACAGCTCATGTATCAGGCTTAGTATGGCTTATGGTACAATGCAGAACATTATTGAAGTATTTATGCTAATTTTAATATAGAGTCAGTTTTAACATCTTGTATGCATACAATATAATCAGGTTGTTTATTGAATGACTTCAACCTTTGATTTCCACGAGGTGTGTTTACTTCGTTCTCGACGGGAACCCACACCTTATTTATGGGTCAAATATTTTAGTACTATTATAAATGTAAAATAGTGAAGCCAAACCTTCTTGATTTTTTATAAGAATGAAAAAATAACTAAAATAATGAACCATTTTTAAGAAAGCAGTTTCAAAGTCTCCCCACCAAAAGTTTGCTTTAGTAAAACATCCTCCTTTCCCATCGGAAATTCAAATCAATCAATTGTCAAAAAAGATTACAACTAAAATAAAATTCTAATTAAAGTCAAAAATTAAAAACTCACTTTGACGCCCTTTTGACTGCTAAAGTCTGTACTCAGGCACTGGACAGCAATGTTGATCTGAAAAAGAAAAGAGAGGATATGAAATAAAAACTAAATTACAAACACATTAGCAAAACCACGCGTACTACGCGCATTAGTGGTTACACTTAACACTTTCAACTTGTCTTTATACAGGTTAATTTAAGAGCTAAAATCGCGTATGTGTAAAGTTGTATGTGTATTACACTGTATTATTGACCACGAAGATAGGCGCCGGGACTGACGGCTGGGCGGAACTGCCAGGGTTAGCGAACCTTTTAATCGTGTAGCACAGTTAATGCAAAAAGAATGAAGCGATTCTTTACTACAGTCATTTATTTTCGTAATCGAGTTAGTAAACAAATGATATTCAAATAAGATTGGACAAAATTAAAGAAATGCTTTTATTATCTAAATAATATTTCAATGGTGATACGTGTATGCACACATTTTAGGGCTTGAAATTTTTTTATTTCTTTATTTTACAATCTACTAGTCAAATGTATTTGTATGTGTTTTCTATGTATTACTCTTCACTACTCTCGACTTCGTAAAGTTGTCCCTAAAACAAGGGTTGCCTGGAAGAGATTGCTCTTAGCGATAAGGCCACCTTTGCGCACTTTTGTTTAGTTAAGTATGTAACACTTTTTTTTTTTTGACTGTGTGCAATAAAGAATCAATCTATCTATTCCTGAACATTTTTTTTCACGAAACGTTTCATTTTTGTTAGTCTTTAATTTTTTATCCAAAAAGTCCAAAATAAGTACTCCTGTACTTATTCCAAACAAACAATTGCTTAAACTCGTAAAAAATCAAGTATAAGAAGTGTATTATTATAGTTTACAATTCCTACCCTAGGTAGAGGCAAAGGCTTTAAATTGCCATAAAACTGGAAGTGAATGGAATTCATTGAGAACACGGCGCTTGAGTGCAGAGCATATAATCACGAGTGGGCTGCGCATGCGACGACGACGGGCGGGCGGCGCGGCGGTCAACCTTAGTGCTGTTACCGAGATGCATTGCAAGTTATGTAAAGAAAATGCGGGACTAAACTGAAGGTATCTTTGATTTTTAGTAATATTGTCACATTGTTTTGTTTATTTTGTAAGAAAGTCGAAATTGGGTAGTCGTTTTAATAGGAAATAATCAAAAGTTTAGTAACTTTTAAATCATACTTAAGATTATGCTCTTAAACAGAATTATGCTAATATGTGCGGGGCCTAATTATGAAATAGGAAAAACATGAGCTGAATTGATCCTATACTAGTTTCATACGCGAAAGTTGGTTAAGATGGACGTTTGTTACTCTTTGATATGAAAACATTATGGAAATATATGTAGCATATCAATAACACATAGGTGAGCTAGGTATCCAATTGATCAAACGAAACGAAGTAAAAAAACATATTGTAATTTGAATCTTTTGACCGAAAAAGAGTAAGAAATTATATAAACGGGACTCAAAATTGTGCTGTAAGCCCTGCACTAGCTGCTGATTACCGCGGCGTATGTAAATGGTGGCTGCTTTTTGCTGCCACCGTCCGACACACATTATCTGTCGCAAACCACTCGCATCCGCTACGAATACGCATGCCCAGAGCCCCCAACAATGAATAATTACACATATCGATAACTGTCTACCTCCATCTCCGTAATTTACAGTAATATAAGAAAATAGCAAAAAATGCCTGCAGCTTAGATCTTTTCCCAAGGTTTTTGTTGCAAAAATAAAATTAAAATACTACTGTGACGTAAATGTAAGTTTTGTTTGATTTTCTTAGCCACCGCCTACTTCAAAGACTTCCGGTAAAATAATGATATACTGCCACTTAAGTCGACTTCGTTAATTATAATAATCCCTTATCCAGGGAAATGGCTAATGCTAATAACTACAACTAAATTAGTTTACTGTACTTTAATGTCAGTCATTTAATTTTCATGGAGTTTTAATTGTTTCATGAATATTGAAAAGGCTGCCTGTCCTGGCATAATCTTAATCATTCGTCTTTATTCTGATACTAGCATACAATTATAATGTAAGCAATTAAAACACACTGTATAGTTTATTATTCAATAATTTAATGAGTATTCGTTGATGCGTCTGCGTCGTGGGTACCGCGAAGCTCCCAGGCGCGCCTGTTTTTTGCTTGCTTTACCGAAGCCAGCCTTCCAAATAAGGTGGCAGAATTCTATTTTAATTACTCCTCAATGTGTATTAAAATCATGATCTGTGTTTTAATTTTTAACAATAATGAGCCAGATACGCGGTCACTGCGTTGAGTATAAATGTGCGCATAATTTTATATTATTGTACGCATGCAGTGTCTACATGATACAGTACTATGCAGTCTGTGACAGGAAGACATATTAACCTATCTGTGGTTCAGTTTTTTTTAAATATAACGGTAATTAGTCATAAAGGTTTTCCCTGCAGCTTGAATAGTGAGTCAGCTCATGGGATTTTATTTGTATTTGATCGTATTGTGAGAAGAATAATTAAAGTACTCTTTAATTAAAGTTTAATAGAACACATTAAATGTGTAATTATACTGATACGGGAATTTCAAATAGTTAACTTCCAATAATAAATATGAAGACTCAAGTTTTGTTATTGGATTCTCTTTAAGTAGTTACTTACAACTGGCAAAACTTTAATAATTTTTCTCCTGTCGAATATGAGAACTCTACGTTACTCGCATTAATTATTAAATTATAATTTAATGCGAGTAACGTAACTGTACACATACATTGTTTATGCCTTTTTAACACCACACATACACAAGCCTTTTAAACGCCATTGTTGACAGACACATACGCCTATGAACCGAGAATAAATATTTGATTTTTCCATAAATATTGGCCGCGACTAGGAATCAAACCCGGTCGCCCAAAATCAAATCAGACAAATGCGCTGGGCATAGGGTATTTGACTGGCTAGATAAATCTGGTATCCTTAATTTACCAGGCAATTTTATACAGTACTAGCTTTCCGCCCGGGACTTCGTTTCCGTGGGAATTTGGGAAAATCATGTACCCTATGTTCATCACGGATAATGTAGAATTCTATGGTGAAAGAATCTTTCAAATCGGTCCAGTAATTTCAGAGCCTATTCAATGCAAACTAACAATCAAATCTTTCCTCTTTATAATATTACTAGCATCCCGCTCGGGGTTTCGTTCCCGTGGGAATTCTGGAAAATTATGTAGTCTATGTTACTCAGGGATAATGTACCATCCTAATGGTGAAAGATTTTTTAATCGGTCCAATAGTTTTTAAGTTTATTCGTAACATACATACAAAAATACAAATCTTTCCTCTTTATAATATTATAGTATAGACTAGCTGATGCCCGCAACTTCGTTTGCGTGTTAATTTTTTCTTTTGAACAGATTACACTTTATTGACAGTCCATTAATGGACCTTCATTTTAGTTTAAGATTTAGATTTTTACATACAAAAGTTTTTTCCCGCTAACTCCCGTTCCCGTGGGAATTTTGCAATATGCTGTTGCAACTAAGCTTTAAGTTTACTAAGGTACCTGCATGCCAAATTTGAAGCGTCTAACTTAAGCGGTTTAGATTTTTCATACAAAAGGATTTTCCCGCCAATTCCCGTTCCCGTGGGAATTTCGGGAATTCCTTTCTTAGTGCACCTCTACGGTACCTAAGTTACGTCCCTTCCAAATTTCAAGTGCCTACGTTTAGCCGTTTAGGCTGTGCGTTGATATGTCAGTCAGTCAGTCAGTCAGTTTCTCCTTTTATATATTTAGATTAGAATTTGATTATTAATTTGATGACTACGATATTAGATTATTAATTCATAGAATACTGGTGATAGCACAATTTTTTTCGCTAAAAGATTTGCCATTTGCAGATTAGTTATGCATATTATTGTTTTCTTTATGTAGAAAAATAGCTTATTAGTGCGTACCTTGGCTGCGCTCTCGAGCGGGTTCCAGTAGACGGCGATGGCGTTGTGCGACACCTCCTCGATGCAGCCCGCCAGGCCGATGCTGTTCTTCGTGTCTGCAGCAAAACGACAAATTGTCATTAATCTCTCCGCAAGTAACCGCAGTAATGGCGCACGAGATTTCGATTAAGATATCAACGCACAATACGTCATCGACGACGGAAATTTATTTGCTGGGCGTGAATAATCACGTGATAGGAGCGATTTATCAACGATTGCAATGTTTCCACTCCGTTCATCCTAGATTGAAGTTTATGGAAATTAGTACATTTCCATTCATACCCTCCGGCCGCACCACCATCGGGCAAATTTGTATAAATTAAACATTATCTTGATATGCGCCTCTCCAAGCTCCGAGTACAGTATATTTTCATTTTTCCAGTAAATTTGAGCGTCTGTCGCATAATAACTACGTAATTATTTGAATAAGTAATATTTTCTATATAAACTATTAGCTTTGACGCAAGCGTTTACAAAAATATCAATGAGGCTCTCGTTTTTGTCCTAGCCTATGTCCGCTATTGGATTTGGACTGTAGGTGCCGGATACCTAAAAGATAGTAGTTATAAATAATTCACAATGCAGTTTATTTTGTCACAGTCGAGGTGTTCATTTCGATACAGATGTTTATTGCATTTGGAGCAATAAGCCTGCATTAGCAGACAGGCGCGGGAGGTTGTTAGTGAGTAATCGGCGCGAGTCGACAGGGCTGTCATGCCTCACATTGTAGTGCAAACGCACTCTAAGACTATTTTCTTACCATAATTGACGGGCCTAAAGCATTTTATGCGACTTTTTATGTAATTTTATTATACTGGCAGTCATTTATTGCTCATGCTCGTTAAGATAATATCTTTGCGATGATAAAATATAAAACCGTACAAAAGTGATCTATAGAGCGAGAAAATTTCATTCTTTACCTAATAAGGATATCAATGAAATCGGGCATTTTGATTTAAATATATTATAAAGACCCGGAACATTAGCTGCTTCTACATTTAGACTTTGTCATTGAATCTTCTTTATCTTTTTTCAAGAATGATCGATAACTCGATGTAAGCAATGTATGAGGAAGTGTAAAGTGAGAGCCCTGTTCTAGTATAGAGTAGTGGCGTGGCAGGTCGCGTGGGTGCTGCTCATACTATCAGTCTGTCTGCGATCTGTGGGGCGCGCGCGCTGCTGACGTGTTTATGGGACAGGGGAGGACGCCGCCCGCCCTCACCCAGCCTTATTGTTTTAACAGCTACAACAAATTTACGACACTATGTGGGTACTCGCCACTTCCTTTACACCCGGCTACCCACTCGAACATAGCTTTCCTTCTTACTCGTAATTAACCGTAAAACTATTTAAAATTCGAAAAACAGCAAATTAAAGATCAGTCTCGCGTTGTCTTTAATACGCTTTCAAATAAAATCCACGTGAATGCATAATGCGTGTACAATTATTATACATGTATATAAATAACATTAAAAATAAAACACTCGCAAATACCTAACAAAACGATACGGAACACTGTTAGCAAAATTCATGGCGAGTTTAATAACAGCAATTTTCCTTTATTAGGCACACATGTCAATTACTCTTTTTATTTATAGTCGTCAAAACATTTGAGTAATCTGTTGGATCAGTGATGCGTTGTAGCGAAAACTGTCAAGAGGAATAAGCGTGGAGGCAAGGATGTAGCACGGAGCGGCGGACACGCGATCCAAGAAGACATGTAGGTAATCGGAGAAGGCATTGTGCGGAGGCGCGGGGCGTTGCGACCCTCCCCGCGCCTCCATGATAGCCCCGCTCGTCCCGAGGTGCTTTCACACGCCTGCGCACAGGTGTCTGATGTCGCCCTTGACGCTGTTCCCAAGTTCGTTCCATGCACTTGTGGTGCATTTCTGCAGTTGATGAAACTTCATAACCAGATTTCAATTACGTCATAAAATTTTCACACCTGTTTTCTTAGTACAATCAACAAATATCTGATATGGTAAAACATTCAATTGATGTTCATTTTTAAACCATAAAGATTACGCACTATAAAAATAAGAACCTGGAAAACTATTCTCGATTTACTTTGCTGATAAACTTTATTAACAGCAGATATACAAGCAAACATTCCCGTAAACATTACTTAATTTTAAATAATCACACAAACAGAGTAAAAAACGTAGCTAACATCGAGATAAGGTAAAAAACCTTGACATTAAACTTGGCCCGGCCGCGCGAATTAATGGCTTCCATGTTTTTATTTTCCTTGAGATTTAATTTATAGGCTCCGCTTGTGGCCGCGGCGTCACTCATTACAAATGCTACAGACCACAGTTAAGTAATGCTAGAATATGTAAAATGATATACAGGGTGACTTTTTAATCACTGGTTATATTTTTTACGTATCCTTGACAGAACATAAATAAATAAATAAACCTTATTTTTAAGGAAATTTAAAAATGTACCCCTTTTGAAGGATTGGGATTGATACGGGTCTCACGAATTGTGTTAAAGAGCTGTATTACTAAGTTTCGAGAAAATTGGACGATATTTATATATATTTTCCCATTCAAAATTTGAAACGTATTTTTATGTTTCGGGTGTGAAATGTTAAAAGACAAAAAATACGGGTCTAAATATATATGAACTTGACGTATCTACATAAAATTTGACAAGTGATTAAAAAGTCAGGCTGTATATCAACGGATTTATACTTCAGTAATGGAGTCGCACGAGTAACAAGCAAGCACGCCGTCTATGACGTAAACACACACGTATGGTTGAACCCTTCAAATAAAATAGCTGCGAAAAAGCACGAATAGTCAATTTAATTCACCATATAAAAACAACAGCAAAAAATGTTCCTTGTAAAAGTCCTTCGTGTTATTTTAGCAATTTTATTGAGGAAATGTATACTCGTAGATATAGAGCCACACATGTTACAGCTTTATGAGTTATAGTCATGATGAACGAAAACGTTTTCATAGAAAAGTTTATGTGAGAGGCGCTTGTCGCGCTGTGATGCCGGCGCGGGCGCAGGCGGAGGTTCCTCGCAATTAACATGCTAATGAACGCGCTCCTCGATATTATCGTGCCGGTAATTATGTCCGCGCCCTGCGATATTGTACCTTTACTTATATCTCTACTACGCGGTTTAGACAACACGCATAAGTATTTACCCTATGCCATGTCGGATCTCTTGAAAATATAATTCTCATGTTAATTCGCTGTAAACAGCAATTTTGTTTTATTGTACGTAGATTCGATGATGATTTCTCACAAATTTTTATGACTTCCTGTTACTGTGTTGTAGCCAACGCGACAATATCTTAAAGTTTTATTTAACCATCTCGTGGAAAGGTTACGTATGTTTCATACCACGTTTTATATCTTTAATCTGTTAATGTCTAGGAATGTGTCGTTATGTGTGTAATATGAAACTGGCCTCCAGTAGCTGTTGCACTTAAGCGTGTAGTGTGTAGCTAGGTGGTGCGGTCGCCAGAGGAGTTTATTTTTAGAGGGCGATTGATAGGTACGAAGGGTTCGGGGGTGGGGTAAGGAGGGAGGGCAACGCGTTATTTATGCAAATGTCCTAACGAGATGTAATGGTGGTGGCGCGGTGCGGTGCGTCTCCGCAGCCAGCCTGCAGCACGGTAATTAGGTCCTGCGTGCCGCGCCACCGCCGCCACCGCCCGCGCGCCCGTCGCACGCAACTCCCTGCCATTCTGTGTCGCCTCGAGCGCAACTGTTTTTGTGCCGTAAATAACGTGTCTTGTATGCGCTACTGTGATCATTGCAAACTCGCATGAGACGGCGAGGAGGCATTGTCTTCAGATTTATTATTTCAATTGTTAAACAATTAAATCTCAATCAAACAATTACACCAAACGCTCTCACGCGATTCTAATATTAGGACCGGCCAACGTTCTATATTTGTATGATGTCCATGACACTAACCTGCATCCAGTATCCTTTGCTTGACGGAATGTTGTCGTCCGTGCCAGAACTGCCACGCCTTGATCTCGTCCTCCGGTGACTTTTCTTCTCGGAACATCAGCATTACAACACTCTGAAACAAACAGAATACTTTTAAATCTATCACAAGAATATTAATGCATATCTACATATCCTAGAGATATATGACAAGGAAAAATGATGCAAATCACTTGAGATTTGCATGTAGAGAGGTGTACCATCAACTTAGCATGTGATGTAGTAGGTATTTACGCTATACAAATGGGCACTGAGGGTGGTCATTAGAAACACCTGACGCCGAGAAGCTATGCTCCCGAGATATTTATTACCAACTTTTAATGTGGAAAGCGCAGGAGAGCGCCGAGAGCATTTTGCGAATACGCAAAACGCGATTACCGACGCGCGTTTCTAACCTATTACGTTAAACGAGTGCGATTACGTCGTTGCAGCAGGCATCTTAATTTCATACGCATTTAAATGCAGCTCAAACTCACGTGAAATCTGCCAACATTTCCGTTCAGTTGAAAAAGAGAAATATGTTCGTAAGTGATTTCTATGAACGAGTTAGAAAATGAAGTGAAAAAGAAGTGGCTAGCGCGAGGCGTGGTGGCAGGCCAGACCATATAGGGCTAACGACGAGAAAGCACCTCCGATCGTCGCCTCTGATTGATGGATCGCGCGACCAGCCTCGCCCGTCGCGCGTCGCCCGCGCCTGCGCACCTCGCTGGCCGTCTGCGCATAACACTGTCTCTATAAAGTAGCATTCTAATTGCAGCATTCGTCAGCTCACATTATAATATCATGAATATGCAAGATAGGTTTTAAACAAGATGAAATATCCGGATTAAGAATTAGCAATTCCATTGGTAACAACTGTAAGCCGCAAGGACACTATGTGTCAATGAAAGGCAATAAAAATAGTGTTCTACAGTAAAACTGCGAATTTATGAGTAATTTGTGTCGCTTGGATAGTTAGGTAGTTCTAGGTGAGACACGGGCTTTCTCCGATATCGGGCGTGAACTGAACGGAACCACGCATACTAATGGATAGCTTAAGTATAAAATTGTAACGGTGCACTCAGCCTCACCTAACAGTTGATCAGGTCGCATTAATAAATATAAACATTTACTGATTTATTAGAATTCCCAAAATTTGTAGTGAGGTATGTGAAAGAATACATAATGCATGGTAACTGTAAATACGAATTAGTATATCGGTTTGTCAAAGACATTTAAATCAAAGATAAGCTGTATTAAAATCTGGGTTTATTGCTGTGTAGATGATACTTTTATTGTGTCCGTATTTTACTCTTTATTTATTAGAGATAAAAGTCCAATATGTTTATTTTATTGAAGGTAATTATTCAAAAGCCTTCACGAACCAATTTAATATCTACTGGTAATGGTTTACGTAATTTAGTAGATACATATTTTAAATTGCAATTGATACCGAATAATACCGCGTTGTTCAGCTATTGTCGCACGACAAAGATACATTGTAGCTGCTAAGCAACAATCTTAAATGTTTAAATTACGTAATTTATCAAAGACAAGGTTTACTTAGTTTTCATTTACAACTTCAAGTTGTTGTATTGTATATTTCAGCTTTAAATTGTCGATAATGATCCGGTTGCAGGTTTTATCGTATCAAATGTTTTGTACATAAAGTACGATGCAGACTTAAAAGTACAATTGCCCACAGGTCGCAAACACGTGGGCGACAACAGCTTACTCCGTTAATTGGATTTTTAATATGAACTGACACTCTGATATAGTGAACCTACAATGACCTATCCTATCTACAAACATTGTGAGTAATGATGAACAGATTAGCATCTTCATCTGCATATACGTAGTAAAAGTGTCGTAAAAAAGAATTCCTACTTTATAAAGTAGATAGTGGTATTAGCTCGAGAAAGCCTGGTGTCTGAATGTTTATTCAAAAATACTTACGTAATTACACAGTACATTTATAAATACATTTGATTCAACCATTCATAATTAAACTAAGATTTTTGTAAACGCTTAAAAAGGCTGGTAATAATAATTTATGACGATAACGCTAGTTATACCAAACGAAAAATCGGTAACATTGTGTTATTTTAATTAATAGACAATAATCTTTACATTGAATAAATAGCGATATTTGATACAACCGTCGGTATTTCCGGCATACATATTGATAACTGACAATGCTATAGGTAAATCTTTAAGAAATTTTCTTTCTCTGCCAATACTTTATTTTTTGGCCTTCTTAAAATCTATAGAATTTTTTGTAAGGATTTCTTAATTTGACTCAAAGTGACCGCTATCTCATGCGTATTTAAAGACGGAGTTTGTTTCACAAGAACAGTTTTTGTTTTTCGAACCAGTTACCTCCTACTTTTCGGACCGTCAATTAATTAATCGAGTGTATCGACATTCGACCCGATTTCAGGAGCTCGGTTGACGATCTGAGTTATCTGATTAAGCACGCTTTCTCTTGTCGCATATGTGACACATGCCCGGAGACTGTTGTACAACACGCCAACTCTTAGTTACACACTATGTCAAAACTAGATAGGCAGATATGAACAGAGTTACCTTAACCCAAAGACTAAAGCATACACATTTTATAAGATCACGTAGAAGTCGGCCATATGCGGCCGGCTGATAACTGTATGACAACCATTGCACATTAATTTCGTCACTCTATTTGAATAAATAAGCATTTACATTTATTTATTTCTCACACACTCGTACGCAAAAACTCGATCTGTATCTCGGACCACGTGTTTGAATTTCCACAATATAATCACAGAACAATAATTGATTCCAGATGAGAATTGATAATACGAATAAGTAACCACAGAATGTTACTGATTTTCGACTGATTTCAAAAAGGAGGAGGTTCTCAATTCGACTGTAGCTTTTTAATTTGGATGTCTGTTACGCGATAACTCCGCCAACTGTCGATCAATTTTCAAAATTCTTTTTATGTTCGAAAGAGTACGTGGACCCAAATAAATTTTATAGAAAATTATTCAAAAATAAACAAAAACAAAAAAAATACTTACAAACTACTTGGGCTTTTAAAAAATAAATAAAAACAAAAAAATACTTACAGACCAAAACTTCATCTAAATAACTGAATGACGTGTGGTTATCTGCTACTAGGCATTGTAGTCCGTAAAAAAATAGGAAAACTGAGGAAATAAACCCATGTAGTTTCAAAAGTTGCAGGATTAGTAGGGATAGCTCCCCTGCATGTTTTTGGAACTTATGAATGAATTCCTTTTTTGACACTTTTATTTTATTTGGGATTAAAGTCGGTGACTCCAACGTTTTTAACATGAAAAATTATTTCGCCTTGTTAACAAAAATTGTTGATGGTGTGTATTTGACTTAACTCTAAATAAACAAACTTTCAAAGGGTAAATTATTACTTCCTATATCAAACAAGCCATTCTGTTTTAACCACCTATCACTCTCACAATTCAAAAAGCTTACCTGCCATAAAAATAAATTGTGTTTTTCCGATAACATGATGGCTGTTAAGCGTCGGATTCCAGATAAATGGTCTAATTAAAGATTGGTACTCGACCGTGTATTCACTTTATTCTTTTATCGAAGTCTATTTCTCATTGATGTTGTTGACCCTGTCCAGAGAGCTTTAGCCGTCTCGAACACCGCACCACACCTGCCTCACCCCATCACCAACAGTAAGCTATAAGTTAATGGCGTCATCGACCTATCGATGCAACAATTACGTATTTGAGATTTTATCATGTTACGCACTTGTGCCCTCACAATTGGTGCATGGCGTAGCGGAACGCGAGGTATACTCGCATCATCTGTTCATGAATTATTCGTAATACTTAAGTAATATCGAAAAAAGTTTTGGCTGGAGGTTTTATCTAAGGTAAAGAAACTTATGCAGAGTGTGGAGGGGTTGATGCTTTTGTCCACGAATGCTTCCTCGTTAGTGGCAGGGCGCAGTGTCCATCCATCAGCTCCTATCTATTTTATGACAATTATTTATGTTCGCTGCCTGGCAAAACTATTTCGCTTACCGTTGAGCTTTATCGATAGCGCAGAAGTAATGTCCTGCCGCCTCGATACGCTGTATCTGATACGGATACGTCTGTTTGTTAAGTACGCTAGTTGTTTGTGTTAGTTGTTTTAACGCCTTGGTTATTTGTTGCGAATGTTCTCCGCAGTGAATGTCGGTTTCGACATAAATTCTGTGCGGAACTGTGGGTGTAACGGCCGCACGGTTGCCTACGATCTGCGTGTCAGTATTTATTTCACGTCAGCTGAAATTATATCGATGGTCACTTGCAATGCAAATGTATTTTGCAAATTTATATTTCAACGAAAGATGCACTAAATAACTGAGCAAGGATTCTAATAACCTAGTTATTTTTGTAATATGTAGTTGGCAAAAATGTTAAGTGCCCCCTTCAGAGAAGTAGCGTTGTAGCAGAAATATTTAACGCATAGCTTGAGCAAAATAAATGGGCGGGTTGCGTGCACGCAGGGATGGTGGCGCAACGCCGCGGGCGCGGTAGATTGCTAGAGATGTGCAGCTTCCGCTGGCGGACAAATTGCTCGCCGCTCTCCTGCGCCCGCGCATCCGGCCACCACACCGCACCGCACCATTCACTAATTGAATATTAAGCACGTATGCGAATATGAGCTCCCCCGCCACTCTATTGTAGGTACACGTAAATTTATTCTACAATCTTTGAAGCGATTCATCAATCAAATTGTTCTGTCCAGAGCAGAGCGATATTACTATCTGATACTCTGGTAACTTATATACTTTCAAGACCCAACTATGGACCACACACGTAATAGAATTAGGTCACTGAACATATAGAACTTGATTATTTTAAAGGATAGTAAGTATTGCAAATGGAACTTAGCGCCCAATGACCGCTAAATCTCGATTAAATCGGAGCAATTCCCGCGATCCGTCCACCGTCGGATTAACATCCGAAGTCACGTCGTAACACTAATCTGCTTAAATGTCGAAAGGAAATGTCAGATCGTAAAGTGCAGGGCTCTGGACGAGGCGTGATGCGGCTTAGCTTGACGTACCTACCGCTTAGAGCACGCTTTCAATCACGCTTTTCTCGATCCTAACATGGCGTTGTGCAATAAAAATAGTCCGATTTTATCCGAGAATAACATCAGATGGTGAGTAACGTCAACTTCATTGACGTAGCTTTTCCATAAGCAGGCAAATGAACTACACAAGCTTTACAGACTTGGTAGGTATTCATAGATAGAGCCTGCCAAAGCCAACGTATAAAATAATGGTAAGCAACATTGACCTATTACTAGTTTCATAGATGTGTTTGTTATAATATAAGGCCCGTGTTTACCAAAAATATAACCAACGGTTAAACCGCGGTTAAAAGCTAATTGGACAATATGTCAAAAAAAATGTATGAAAATTACATTGTCAAATCTCTGGTTAGCTGCTAATCGTTGGTTGAATTTTTGGTGAACACTGGCCTAAATAAGCTCTGGTTTACGTTGAGGTTACATAATAGGCTCACAGATGGCTAATGTTGCTGATTAGGGGCGGCTGCGGCTGGCCGCTTCGGTCGCGCGATGCTATCGACGATTGACGCTAAATACGCGCGCGTTGTGACAGTTCCAATATCAAGACAATGACAGACTCAGGGTTGCGTAACACTATTTACATTCAGCTTTAGCTGTCACCTAATTTAACAGTGTCTTGCGGAATTAATATTCGGAGAAAGTTGACCTAAAATACTTGACATATCACAGTCAATATAATTACGACGAAATCATTATCGTTACGTAAAAATGGGATAGATAATTAGTAATTGCAGTTGTTACGTTAAGGGATGACTAATTAATCGTTACGTGGTTTCAGCAGTTACGCGAATATTACCGAATAGTACGTAATATTTCGAAACGTAATAGCTATCGAGTAACGTTATGCGAGTCTGAAACCGAAGGTGGAAAATTCACGCTCGGCCGAGCGGCGCACGCGCATCCTGCCTACGCGTGCTCGCCAACTTACTTCGTAGAGTCGGGATAATTTCATCACTAGCAGCGGAAAATGAAAGTATGTCCAATCTTTCCATGTAACATTTTTTTTTCTTATTCATGTACAGCCAGAAACATAATTGATTTTTTACGCCCTACATCAAAATCGCGGGACTTTTATTAGGTTGAGAAACAAAATGTCAAAAAGCCATTGCACATTAAAATCACATAAATAACTTTTGAGAAATAAGGAACGTGTCGTAAAAAGTGCATTAGGTATTAAAGGCGAAACCGCGTCAATAATATCCGTAAGTAGGTACTGTGTTTAAATCACTATAAATAATATTGTATATCATTTTTATAAATGTTGTTGTAAACATAAGGAAATCATGGCGTTAAAGCCTATTAATATTGTTTACTTGAGATTGTTATTACTTTTTTTTTATAATGTTCGTAAGATATCCGTATAGGTAAATTAATTGAAAAATGTAACTTGAAACCCATTCATATATGAATATCACGCCAATAAAATATATAAGTATAAGTCATTTTAAACGAATACCGTTACAAAAATTTATGGTGAATAATTCTGCAATTTATAATCATTAGTGTTTTTCTGGTGCGACACGGCGGAGAGCGGGGCGGGGTGCGGGGCGGGAGAGGCGAGCGATTCGGGCACTGCACCGGCAACGCACCGCACCGGGACGAGGGTGCACACTCAATTGAGACATCTCAGTGATTGATTGCGATCGTGATCGGCAACTTTAAACTAACAACAACACGCATGCAAATTCCCAAGTCATTTTTTGCTCTCCCGTATTGTGAAATCACCGTTCGCAGGCCCCGATATGAAAACTTCATTACAGCGAATTTATTTTTTGAGAAATGTTCGATGTCTCGTATGACAGCCCTTCACTTGTCAGCCGAACGGAGCGCCCGCCGCCCGCTACCCGACGGGAGGGACCCTCGCCCAAATGCCGTTATAATCCCTCATCAAGAGTTAAGTAAACGTTGAGTGTAAAAGGCATCATTAACGATTACCTTAAAAAGGCAAACCGGAGCAATCATTAAAATCGTAAAATATTGCAAAAACAAAAACAACGGCGTGTCTCGTTACACGAGTTTCCGTTGCTACGAAAGTGAGCACAATGATGTCAGTTAGCGATAAAAACTTGTGTAAAAAATGCTCTCAATGAATAAATACGCTCTAGATCTAGACATACATGCATGGTTCGGTTAAGTAAGCGCTAGTATTGGTTGTGGGATGGTCACAGAGAAAATAAAGTGAGAAGTGCTACTGAATCTTGTTTCGCCTTAAGTGTGTATGTAAATTATATTAACTTTGATTACTACTCTGATTCCGCATTATCTTTATTTTAAAATAAAATATTGTTTATCGGTTTTCCAATGTATATGGACTTTATTGCAGTTCCTGGTAAGTTAACATTGAAAATTAAATGTGAATTGATTGATATTTTTAATATTTTAATTAAATAGCTTTGAACCAAAACTAGGAAAAGCGTACATGCGCAAATGATTGATGAAAAGAGTTATTAAGACGTATGGTGTATAATATGTATACTACAGTCACACAGGGCGCCGCCCCGCGTCGCTGCTGCCACCCTTCAAAATGTCGCAGAATATCCAAGTTGACGTGTCGTAGTGCCACTAGCAGGATGATTAATTGCCACTACATTCTGTGATTGATCGACTGTTTCTTACATTACTTTTTGTACTTAAGATTCTATTTCTAAGAAGACAATTTGTTCTGTAACCCTTCACAATGTTTTTCGGCATATCATTTTAAAATTCGATTAGTCATCCCGGATTGAAATGCAAATGTTGTGTGTTTAGTGTGTGAGAATGAGAAAAGTTTTCCAAAGTCTGAGCCAGGATCTGGAGCAGTTAATTAGGTGTAAATCTCAAATTCGGAGCGAACGGTGAAGTAGCGGGCGATGGTATCTCGGCCGCCAAACAACGCCGAAACAAGGGCGGTTCCACTCGTAATTACAGTCCCGCTCTCTGGTACAGTCAAGTGCATGACCAGCTTAATATTAAGCTTTAGGTACTTTAGCCAGCAGCCCTTATACAAAGCAACGTAAGAACTTAAAATTGCATGTGTATACTTGTGTCTGCCGTGAACTGTACTCCTCGTGGGCATTACAGCGAATGTCTGTTTACCAAAATTCTCCCATATCCTTTAACCGCTTTTTGACACGCAAAAGATATTCGCATCGCGTGCAAAATTTTTAAATTGTCAGCTACGGTTGATGTCTGTAATTAATGCTGTTTTAAATATCTTGTACGGCTATGAATATTTGCGAGTTTATGTAAGCGAGCTATCTATAAAATAAATAATTGATTGGAAGTAGTAAAAGCGATAATCAAAAATTAAAGAACGATTCTTCTTGCAATTTATAGCCTCTCAAACAAATTACTCCTTAAGTATTTATGTTGTTAAAGTTAAAATAAAGGTGTCTATTATTGAATGCCTGCTTGAGTGCCACTTTGTAATGCTAATGAACTATGCCTATCTTGGTAGGGCATTCATTAAGTTCTATTTCGTACATCACTTACTCACAAAAAGGGGTACGCTTGGGAATTCAAGCTCAAGTATCGGAATCCAGGCATTTTTTTATCTCGTTATTGAAACAGAAAGAATGCTCGTTAAGAAAACACAATGTTTGCCGCATTGAAATTATTTTATCATAATACAGCGTAGTTATTGTTTAAGGGAGCGATATTATCCGATCGGGCTGCTCCCGGGGCGGTCATTGTGTTCCTATATGGCGAATGTCAAAAGCGTCGTCTTAATTATCGGGCGCGGCATACAATGCGGACTCGATTGCGCCGAGATAAGCTCTCTATACCTATCTGAATCGTATTGAATGCGATACGCGAGCCCGGCCGGACTCGCGGCCCGCGGCCCACTTACTGCCCAGGGGCACCTCACAAAAGACGGATCGCATTGTCGCTATTTTAAGCTCAATGCTAAATTAGGTCTGGCCCTAGATGAAAATTGTTTCAATTTTGGTTTACTATTCAATATTAATGGTTTTATTAATACGAAACAAGTTCTTTAAACCATATTACTGTAACATCTAGTCATAATGACAACTCCCTTAGTTTATCAGTTTCATAATATTACAATGTACATTAACATAAGGTATAGTTAAGTGTTCACGTAATATATAACGACTCCCTTAATAATAACTTCAAACGTATGTCGCATTGTGTCTCTGATATTCCGATCTAAGCCCATTGAATTGAGATAAAACGTGTTTGAATATGTTACGTACAGTTGCAAAAATCGAAAAATGTATACTGAATAACGAAGTGCATTCATTGGCGAGTTAACTAAGAACATAGTGAATCATGTTGGATTCCACATTTCTCTATAAACAATAGATGACGATATTATAAAAAAATAAATGATGTGCTCCTACTCGAGATCAGTTCCGATTATCTAAACGAGATTGGCGAGATCGGTTACTGGATATTCTGGTTTTTCAAGAAACTTAGCAATTTGTGAAATAATGCAATTTTATTGTATGGAAGTACTATTTATGGTGTAGTTTTCCAGGGAACTGTCAGGAAATAATAATTGAGGGGATTTCCGATTACTATGGGAAATTGACCACGAGGTTTGAATGTGGTTTTATCTTTGTCTTTGATGTTATTTTCTCATGAGCTAATGGTACACCGGTCACGCTATCGATGTGTCACTCGAGAAGATAAATTAGATTGCATCTATTTTATGACTACGACTGAAAGACTCTAATCACAAAACCAGAAAGGTGATAAAAAATAAGCTGGATTTTAATTATTTTAACATAATTAAAGTTTTTCCAACGCAGTTGACCGAATACGCGTACTTTCAGAGACTGTAATATGGCTTGAAAGTTTTTTATTCAATAACTTACAATGTCTATAGTGTAAGGTGTTGGAATCTCCTTTTAAGCAAAATAAATTACTTGTGATAGGAGAATCCGCTCTTCCATATCATTACATGACATAAGTTATTAAAATTAAAAACAAAAAATCAAGAACAAAAGAATGAGTGAAAAACAAAAAAAAGGAAGTGAAAAAAGTAATCGAAAACTACAAACATAAGAAATAAAATAATAGCTATATTATATAAGACTTAGTGCCCAATATATAAGACTTAGTGCCCATTAATTAGTTAAGCACTCGTGCTTTTTCTTTCCAGTTTTTTTACTTCCATAAATCAATTTCAAATATTTTTTAGCAATAAGGTTTATGTACTGAATCTAATTACTTATGTTATACACAAAATAATAAAAAAGCTACTGAAGCAAATCATTTTTAGTTAAATTTTTTTCTCGACTCGACGTCCGGAGAAAAATTATGTCCTATACAGGGCTGTAGGTAAATCTCTTTTAACTTCTCGGGTGCTCAATCAGTCCATGAAACCGAACAACTTTCTCCAAGGAACACAGGTCAAAATACGAAAAAAAATCTTTGATCTCCCATACAAAATGCTCTATATGCTGATGAAGTTTGTATGGGAACTACATTTTTTTTCGTATTTTGACCTATTGTTGGGGGAAAGTTATTCAGTTTCATGGACTGATTAACTACCCGAGAGGTTGAAAAAGATTTACCTAAAGCCCTGTAGATGATGTGCATGTGGTATGAGTGATCTTTTCAGAAAGTTGCTCCAATCTTTACGCAAAACACTCCCATTTAGAAAATAATTGCCGAAATGTTATGGTGGTAACGAAAAATTTGACGAAGTTGAAATAAAAAAGTTACAGTCAGATTATTGGATCACTCAATCTGCTCGTCTGTAGAATACCTCATAACGTGTATCTCAGATTATACTGTATCGTTGTATTTTATTTTGAGTTCCATTTGTAAGGAATTTGTCAAAATATCTAACCACAAAAGTTTTATTCTTTTAAACGATTCGTCACATATATAACCATTTATTTAGATCACTCCATCTGCATACGCGCGGTATGAGTGATCTTCAAAATCATTAGTCATTACCTTTGACCAAATAAATACCTAATATTCTTGTTGAATCCAATAATTAAACACTAGGGTAAATTTGACAAACAATAATCATGACTAAAAAGTTATCGGTTACTGATAAATATTATAAAATCTTGAATAATATACCGTATGAGTGATCCTTATTTTGTCTTCTATTTACCTTATCCAACCTCGTAGATAGACGGAGGCTACATCCAAAATTGCCAAAAAGTTTTTCCTAAAATTTGGACTATCTTTTATTTTTGTAAGTATTAGAAAAATAACTTATTAAACTTTTTTGACATTGGAAATGTCTTTTAGTTCGCTCTAGTATAGGCTCCGATTTCATGAAAAAGTGCGATCCCCATAAGGGATATAAATCTCGGAGAGTTGTGAAGATATGATTAAAAAATACTCAAAAAACGCGTATTTATGAGAGCTGTAAGGTGCAAAAAGAATTATTCGAGAAAGTCAAAAACGAAAAAAGTTATGGCTGAAATAGTGAAAAATAAATTAAAATTTTAAAGGCTTTGCCCTGTAGCCTAACCTTTTTAAAAAAAGTCATAAAGTCAGTACGACGAATTTCATAGATTCATTTCCAATGTGCTCGATAGTCGTGTGAGGCACGAAACCCAGCTCCTTTCCCATTAATACACAATATAATCATTTTAATTAAAGAAAACATGTATCACAGTTGTTTTTGTAATATCGGGTTTTGTTATCCTTTTTAGAAATTCGAACGGTCTTGAAAGATTGTTATGAAAGTAAATATGCGAAGGTGAGTGAGATGCTCAGAAGCCGTGCCGTGAAACCGACATGCGGTTGCGGTCGGGACTTCCTCGCAACCTTATTCAAACCCATTCGCTCAGACACTATTTAAATAATCCCTCTCGTGTTACATCAGCACTTTTAAGTGCGTATACAAAGGGATTCTGTTGATGAAATAAGAATGTTTTATTGATATAGTCAAAAATGTTAAGGAAAAGTAAAATATCTGTGGAAGATAACAACTAAAGAAGCTGCCCGCCCGCCTACGGAGAAGAATACAATTTAAAGTGCTTCAGTTTATGGGATTGCTAATTTTATTAAAGAACGTACTGTAAGCGGCTACTGTTGTTAACTCTGCGGGTGTCGGCAGTGGCCGCAGCGTGGGCTACCCGCACCGACCAATAAAATTATACGCCTCACATTTATCTCGTAAATACTGATCAAACATCGATTACATTTCCGCACAGGAACAATAATTTTGCACATTTTATCCTTGCCGTCTTGAATTATAAATTGAGATGTTCACCGGTAGCCAATGGCGCGGCTCTATTTTACGACTGTCTATGGCTCTAAACTGCGCTCTCGCAGCTTTCTAAAAGACACATACAAGAGGTAAACATCCGGCCAGATGCCGTTTAAAACCGATAAATACAATTAATTTCAATAAACAAAAGTAACGGCTAACTACTTCTACCTGGAGACAAATGATATCTTATTTGTTTCATTTGTATTAATTATAGTTAAAAATAAAGTTTTGCTAACGAGTTGGTTCTTACTTAAATATTTTCCGTTAAACTCATTTCTCATTCTTCATCATGAATAATATTAATAAAATTAGTAAAGTGAGTCAATTTATACTTGTTGTTAAAAGTATTCATTTGACGTCAAAATATGACACACGTAGGTAAATGGAAAATAAGGTATTAACAGATAATTCTCGTATTCTCTACCGCAATCTGCTGGAAAATTAAATAGTTTTTTTTTATCTTTTACTGAGTTCCATTAACTGGGGTGACTTTCAAATCAAGGGTAACTTTGATAATGCTTCTGGTAGCTAGAAATTTGCGTTGATAGTGTAAATGTACATCTAATCGACAAGTGCTGCAACTGTGCAGCATGTGATTACAACAGAACAAAAGTATAGCATTTGTAAATCACGATACTTGGCTGATTAAAGGCACCTTTGATTTAAAAGTACGGTTCTTGGTTTTCAAATTTTAGTTTAAAAATATGTTAACATTTTCATTTATATAACAGATATCGAGAAATAAAGATGTGTGACTGACCTTTACAGTTTGATTTTTAAGCGGCTTGTCGGGGTCATGGATGTACTCTAATGTGATGCCGTAGAACTGTCCCTTGTTGATGTATGTGATGCGGTCGTCCTCGCGCCGCTGGGAGCTGCTGCTCGCCGTCTCCAGGTGGTACTTGAACCCGTACGGAGAAAACCTGTCGCAAACCACAACGCATATCAACACACATCGCCGCATACCCGCAACACCTTTCGGACACATTAAGATAAAAACAAACTCGTTGCGTCCAGTAGCACAGTAGACCAACATAAAAGTTTGTAGAGACATAAAGTTACCGACCAGAGCTGGTTCTGGAACATTTAGAAAAAGCTCGATTTCTTCTCCAAGATACTTATCTACGACTACACGTTCTCGACAATAAAGTTTCCATGAAGTAAAGCAATAAAAGTGTGCAAAAAGTGGAAATCTTAATTGCACCGCCAGTAAAGCTTGTCAGCGGCGTAGTTACATAAAAGTGTAGAGATCCAGTTCGTAGTGCGCAATGAAAAAATGTATTTTCTCGTGATTTCCTGCGTTCGGATCAGCGGAAGGAAAACCCCGCTAATTTTGCAGTCATCGCGTGTCGCGGCTCGTTAGCGACGCGGCGCATGCGGCGGCGCAGCGGCGCGGCGCTGTTGTCGCGCCATCTCAGCCCACGCCACAGCCGCACCGCCCGCCACACGCCGGTGAAAACTAACTAGGAAACACTGACATCATTATCGACTCACTCCATTGTACCTCCAGTTAACTTATGCAACGCGATAAACGCCCATAAATCCTAATGAAATACTTTAATCCGCTAATAAATCTCTCCCGGTACGCAGGAATGCTAGTCCGCGTCGATCGAGTTCCAGAGTCGCGGTTACACCATTAGTTAGAGCTTATTGAAAACAATTTGGTAAACAATTCCGTTGATGTCTGCGATTTAAACCGAGCGGGCAGATAAAGGCCGTGCAATGCAAACGCAGGCCGACAGTGACGGATCGGTCGCGGGCGCTGGACGCGCGGCTATCTGATGCTCTCTCTAAGTGATTCCAACCGCAATTTCCATTTTGACATTGCTCTCCATTGTCATTTCGACTAACCTTATTCTTTGTTTAAACATGTCAACGTATCAGACTATACTCTCATTCTGCATTGAAACCTTAATAGGTTTTGCACACACACTTACTGATTTTGCGTATCAAAACATTAATAACGAGCGAAGATCATTTTGAGTAAAGTACATGAATGGTTTCTCCATACACGATAATAAATAACACATTGTTTTCAAATGAGCTTCATTACAAATTTCAGCGACGCGAGAGTCGAAAAAAGGCACTTCCTGCGTGAACGCGAGGAGCTTTCATGAATAAATCAATCGCAGAGGCGCGGAAATTGATGAGTACACAAAAAGTGAGCGAATGCTGCGACAACAAAGTGGTCGCAGAAGCAACAAAAACACAGCTCGATAAGAGGACGGCACCGACGTCCTGCCGCGAGCGTGCGCGCACAGCCAAATTAGATGCGCATAAATCCGGCCTTATTTAGGCCCGCTCTTGAAGAACGCGAAACTCCGTTGTGAGCAACGTTGATCTATGGATTGACCACCCCCTAGGTTTGTTATCCAAATACTGAAACAATACTAACATAATAATATTACGTACCAAATTATGAAATTACTTACGCTACAGTAAGTCAAAAGCGGATCCAGCCTAATGAACGGGGGGTCACGAGGTGTAAGGGTAGCGCCCAAGTAGTAGATCTGCAGCCCGGGGACATTTATATTACTAAAAAAGTTACCGTTTGTCTTTGTAAAATTATTATAGACTAGCATTCCCCCCGGGACTTCGTTCACGTGGGAATTCGGGAAAATTATGTAGCCTATGTCCATCGGGGATAATGTAGCTTTCTACTGGTGAAAGAATTTTTCGAATCGGTTCAGTAGTTTCGGAGCCTATTCAATGCAAACAAACAATCAAATCTTTCCTTTTTATAATATTGTATAGATTTCGCCATTTTATATACTAAAAGTGAGGTCTTATAATGACCATAACCCTCCGTAACCTTATGTAGTGATAAGTTAAAAAATCTCTTAAGCCAAAAAGTTATTGAAATTTTTGAGTTACCGTTTCAAATTTATACATTAATAAGCCCTCTTGACAAACCATATACCTATTTTAAGACGATTTCTGTGGCCGGTTTAAATTTTAAGACTCATTTCTTCTTCATGGACCAAAAGAGTCTTAAAATCTAAACCGGCCACAGAAATCATCTTAAAATAGGTATATGGTTTGTTCAGAGGCCCTATTAACAGATATATAAATTTGAAACGGTTACTCAAAAATGTAAATAAAAAATCACATAATATGGTTACGGCGGGTTACGGTCATTAAGACCTCACTTTTAGTATATAAAATGGCGAAATCTATAATAATATCACAAAGACAAAAGGTAACCTTTTTAGTAATATAAATGTTCCCCGGGCTACAGATCTATAGGTATCCACAATTTTTATGCTCGCAAAAATTTTATATAAACTAACTAAAAATAAGTAAATAAGGTTGAGTTGTTGCAATGTATAACACGAGCACAGTACTAAATAACAATAACTTTTTTATTTTTGGTTATACGATTACTATTTACTAATTATTTTATTATTATTAGGAAAAAATATAAATAATGATTGACAACTAAACAATTAAACGAAAATTTTTGAAAGACTACGGAAATGTTTAAACATCTAAAATTTTCGTAGGCCTCAAATGCCAAATATACAAAGAACTTGAGAGACGAAGGCAGCGAAAAAAATTCATAAACTCGATTATTTTAATTAAAAATTATTTTAATAAACTTAAGAAATATGGCATCTTCGTATATAGACATCTTTTTCGAATATTTCGTATTATAGACATCTTTTTTTAAATGTTTGACGAAGTGTGCGAAAATTTCGAATTTTTCGACTTCTGTACCCAGCGAAAGATAGTCAGTCTACCCCCTGTATCCGCCCAGTTCCCCTTTAAATAATGGAACCAGGTATTTCCGGAGGGAAAAGTAGCTTTCACTATTTTTTAGCCAGCTTGGTATAGAATGATGTTTTTTGATTAATTCAATACGTTGTTGTATGCGTACGTATGAAAAACTGGCCTTTGCGGCCTTTGCCGGTTTCAAATTGTCCCTGCTGTGAGCAGCCTTTTAAACATCAAGATACTATTTCCTGTGCTATTACATTCTTTTAATCTTTTGAATATACTAACGCTATGATTTAGTACAGCAATTATCTGTTAATCACCTCCTCAATCTTGTGCGGAGAGAAGAGCGTCGACTTTCATAGCAAGAGGTATTTACGTCAAACTTCATTGAAATTAAAAGATGTTATCTGTGGATACTTATAGGGTACACGTGATAGCATGTTAGGATGAGCGGTACGGCGGCTGCGGGTAATGAGAGCGCTTAGTCCGGTAATGGCGGCGTGTGGCGCTGATTGCCGGCCGCTCCGTCCACGCAGCCTCCACCAGCTCATCGCCTCCACAGTACAATTACACCTAGCTACCGCTCCGCCAAACGACCGCCTAGGAAATTGTTTGCGACTACCGGATACCATCACATTCGAGCACCGATCCTTACCCCCGATCGAAGCTGCAATTATGAAGTGCGGGAAAATAAATTTTAACCAGGCGATAAAACACATAATTGGATCACCGCTTTCCAACTAATAGAGTAAGGGAATGAAAATGTAGCTTCGATATTTAGCTAAACTGTGGCGAAGGAATGCAGTTTAGAGTACACATTAGTTCAGCTTAAAGTGGACAGATGTTAACTTCGCGTGTTCGGCGCAATCCTGAAGCATTGCCGCTTTATCGCTCCCACACTTAAACCTCCGGTGATCAACATTATGCATTTTTATAATAAGTTTACAACTTAATAGTATCTATCCAGTGCATCGTCAATTATTTCCAAACAGCATAAATATGTTAATGCGCTCTTCAATTAGGACCCATTTTTCCAATGAAAAAAGTAGCAGGTAAGTTTTTAAAGTGCTAATCACATCGCATACGTGAGTTGATTAAGTTACTACCTTTTAAAAGCTCATTCGTATGTTGAGTGAGTATTCGGGTAAATAAAGTGGCTATTGGAGGCATCGGTTGGGCCTTCGTGTAGTGCTTAACTGGGTGGTAAGTAATAGTCCAAACATTTAGTGAGGGCGTTGAAAGAGCGGCGCAAGGGCTGGCAGTCACTGGTATCGAACGGCGAGCTATCTCCTTTGGTAATTTAAGACGTTGGAAGCCATCCAGCTATTTGGGCCAAATGCAAGTAAGTAATTATCGAGATAATAATGCTAATGCACTTATCATGTCGACGAGTGCTTCCGCCGCGTGTCGCTTACGCGTTTGTTTGACGATTACTTCGAAGGGCTCCCAACGAATATGTACTTTGTCTAAATGGAGTTGAAACTACAAAATAAAATGTTAAACAACAAACTAATTTGAATAAAAAAACATTCATTTGGTGAAATAATATTTTCTACAATTATAAAGATCCCTAAAAGAAGACTAACATAAATTCTAAATTATAGTACATACTTACGTTTCCTCGCCTGCGTCCACGTAATAGTTTGCGTGCAAATGAATTTGTTTCATTATTCAATGGTTACTCAATAAGTGCGTGCGAAACGGTCATTACGCTACCTTTCAGTAAAATCAAGCAGATAGACAATATTTTCGTAATTACTTACATTATTTATTTTATAGTTTATTTTCGGGACGTTCCTCGAGAATTTTTAAAAAGTATTTAAACAATTGTTTTCGATTTGCAAAATTATCGACATTCCATATTGTACCTACAGGAATCGAGTCCTTGAGTCTTTCATTCAAGAACTCGATTTGATGTTAGTACTACAGAGCTCACACGAGTTGTGACACCTATCTGAATCACAATATTTTTTGTTAATTTGAATAAGTCATGAGTTGCAATGAAGGCTCGACAACTTTCTAACTTAGGAATCTTCCGAGTCTTGGAGTCTGAAACGAGTCTTACATAAAATTCATCCCAATGTTCGGTTTCTTCAAAGATCTGATTTATTGTCACATTGTCCCTCCTTATATCTACACCCGGTTGTTATGTCTTTTTAAAAAAGAAAAACTTCTGTATATTGACAATGAAAAACAAATTGTGAAATAAGGTTTTAACAATAAGTAATTAGGCTTTTCGATAAACAAATAAAACTGTAACCAATTTACAAAGGTTTTACTTCCGTATTCAACGATCACGAAATCCTATTTAGCATCTCTTAAAAAGATCCCGTTGGAACAACAAGGTAAATGAACCATGAACAGCTCTCCTACAGCCCTAGTTTTACGCAAACACTTTCTTCTTGATTATTTTTAGAATTTCACCTAATAATTATTATTATTTTTGTTTTGTTCGATTCTCTTCATCAATAGTAATCAAAAATATACATACTGAGATAATGTTCAAAACAAGATGTGAATTAACTAGAAATTTATCTTGACAATGTGAATTCAAAATAAGAAGGGTATTATAAGTTTGATGAGAGAATCTGTGTGTCTGTCTGTGGCATCGTAGCTCCTTAACGAATAGACCGATTTCAATGAAGTTTTTTTTTGTTTAAAAGTTGGCGTAATTGAGATGGTTCTTAGCTATATCTGATCAAAACTGGTTCAGCAGTTTAAGATTTATAAGCGATGAATTTGTAATTTTGTGTTATATTGCATTGAAGATATTTTGTAAGTAGCAGTCTTACTGATAATAAATTATACAAAGTTAGCGCGTTGATGTCTTTTATATGGAAATCCATTTTCATCACAAAACGTTAAGTAAAACAATGACCTAAATTATTGTAGGAGTGTTTATAAACACTTGATACTGTAATAATTTGGGTTTATACTGGTTTTGCGTGTGTCCAGGTTCGAAGAACTGGCTGAGTTAGCGCGTCAGGTGCGAAGTGCTGGGTCAACACAGACAACGTCTCGGCGCACACGCACTCACATTACTTATGCACGAAACAGCTCGATCAATTGTCCAGTGTTTATGTATCAAATTCACACCAATTTAGTGAATTGTTGGTACGTGTTCCTTCTTAATTGACTGTAGTCGGTACTTGGAGTACTAAGTTGTTAATTCTTAACGGTATCCAATCGGTATTTTTTTCTAGAACTTTCAATGAAATATTGGTCTCCCTTCAGAAAATAAATATAGGAAAAACAGTAACTCTATTGGACATAAATCCAGGCAGACACGTCAGCTTGATCTATTGGCGTCATATTGTGAACTAAACTTTGTACGGAAGTCTCGTATGTCTCTGTTTTTGTTCACTTTTAGATAAGTGAGACGTATAAAAGACTGCCTTCAATAGTTACGGTTCTAGCATTCTAGATGCTCAGTTCAGGACTCACATACGTATATATTATAACGTGAATAATGAAGCCTTTCAGTTATTGTGAGAAACTATATTTTTGCTTTACCCAAGGAACGTAAACAAAACATGTCACCTATTGTAAAGTCACTGTTTGCAACGTGTTCTTAATTACTCTATTGCGCATACAAAATGGAATGGACTTGTATACTTACTGTCAGTTATTTTAATTAGTATCAACTCAAGTGTCTTGTCCACTAGTGATATGGTTCAAATTAGAATGAATTTAGTACCATTTGTATATTTAGTTTAAAAAGTTCTCATTTATTTTTCTACGTAAAAAAACACTTTTCTTATCTGCTGACTTATTTTTGTAAGCACTATGCAATGAGACAACACACGCTAGTAAAAAATATTATCTAGGTGGAAAATACTCACAATTTGGCAATTTGAATCTTGTCGGCATCATTCTGTCGTCCAAAGTCGTGCCAGGGTCGTGTGCGGGGTGCTTGCGCGGGGGAGTGGTGCGCGGAGGGGGTGCCTCGCCCGTCTTCGCCAACGCTAGGTTGCTGGCATATCACCGTGTAGTCGAACGACTGCTGGGGAAAACATTTCTGTCAGAATCATCTTCAAGATAAAATTATATGAAACCTCTGCAGATGCGCGTAGTGTAATATATTGAAGGGGGATTCATTGCGGAAAAACACCTGGGAAATAGTGTTAATTAGTTTAATTTAATTATGTTTCATATGTATGTTAGTCTCTAAGGTATTTATTTATCTATGGGCTTAGATGCCTGATTATAAATGATTTTATTATTATTATGTTTGTCTTATGACCCATAATCACCATTAAGTCCCGGACTTTTGGAAGGCATGCGTTATTATTGCCCCAATATGTTTTGGACTTATTTATTCACGATCGTTGTAAAAGGATAACAGATATCGAGGACATAGCAACCCTTAGTATGTCTAGTTTATCATTATATTGGGTAACTTAGTTAGCGAAACTTTGGGCGTTGATTTTACCTCATCTATGACCTCATCATCATTATCCAATCTGGACACCTTCGTCAAGATTGGGGTCAAGAGTTAACCCATCTCATAATATAAAAAAAACATTAAATAAAAATGAAACTGAACAACTTTCCTTAGGACACTCATGTGAAATTCTCAAAAGAAATGTTTGACTTTTCATACTAAAGCAAGCTGACTGCACAAGTTATATTAAAATGAAAACATTTTTTTAATACTTTGACTTATGTTTCTTGGGGAAAGTTGTTCAATTTAATGTGATGATCTTCTTCTTAGCGAGTCGATGGCAAGTAACTATAAAGTTGTGGCAATGTCATTCACATCCTTCAATTTCGTTAGTTAATTTAAAATCCCTTAATATAATATCTCCTCAGTTAAATTAGATCTGTAGCCCGGGGACATTTATATTACTAAAAAGGTTACCGTTAAGATTTCGCCATTTTATATATTAAAAGTGAGGTCTTAATGATCGTAACCCGCCGTAACCATTGATAAGTTAAAAAATCTCTTAAGTCAAAGAAGTATTTAAATTTTTGAGTTACCGTTTCAAATTTATATATCTATTAATAGGCCCTCTTGACAAACCATATACCTATTTTAAGACGATTTCTGTGGCCGGTTTAGATTTTAAGACTCATTTCTTCTACATGGACCAAATGAGTCTTAAAATCTAAATCGGCCACAGAAATCATCTTAAAATAGGTATCTGGTTTATTCAGAGGGCCTATTAACAGATATATTTTGAAACGGTAACTCAAAAATGTAAAAAAAAAACACAAAACATGGTTACGGCGGGTTGCGGTCATTAAGACCTCACTTTTAGTATATAAAATGGCGAAATCTATAATAATTTCACAAAGACAAACGGTAACCTTTTTTGTAATATAAATGTTCCTCGGGCTACAGATCTAAAAGTGCTAGACCGAAATCTCTCTGTTTTAGTTTACTACGACGCCTGTTACCTTTTTGTCTTCAAGCACATATCGCTTAGGGCCAATCTCACCAAATATTCCACCAGTGGCTACTAGTTACACAGACAAATTATTCAAAAAAAGAATGTAAATATTATAATCAAATCTCAGGTTAGCTGTTACCCGTGAATTTAATATTTGGTGAACATTGGCCTTAATATTACATACTTCGGATAAATCAATATCATGTTAACATCCGAGTAGATGAGCGAGA
Organism: Aproaerema taeniolella; assembly: GCA_949987775.1. Taxonomy (NCBI): domain Eukaryota; kingdom Metazoa; phylum Arthropoda; class Insecta; order Lepidoptera; family Gelechiidae; genus Aproaerema; species Aproaerema taeniolella. The sequence continues at coordinate 11,123,706 of OX465247.1, read as the reverse complement.
TAGAAACCAGGGTTGTTTCGTTGTTTTTTCAAAGATTACTTTTTAAGGTTGGTACGTACGTAAGTTTGTTAGTCTTGATCTATACGACTACAGTATGTAATATGAAATATCTCTTCAAGTATTCCGTTTATTATTCAGATATTCAAATTTTTTAGATGTGAATACTCAACTCCTCAGATTCGATTCCCCAATCTATCTATATAGCCTGTTAAGCATATTTTTTCAACCATAGAAATATGCAATTGTGCTTTGTAAACTCTCAATTTTTACTAAGTATAACAGTTTGTAAGTGATCAATTATGTTTTTCTTACAATTAAATTAGTTCGTAGCACAACATTACACTTGTAATACTGTTAAATGCCCCAAATTAATTAATATAAAAAGCTGCACCGATTGAGATCGAACTTGATACGCTTTGAAGTTCATATAGTTATTATTTCGTGCGAGAGAATTTCCAGCATAAGGTGCTCTTTAGGATACAAAATAATGTATCGCTTGGGCAATTTGCTAGTTCATATGTAGTTCTAGATTATCCGCTTGAGTACAGTAGGCACCCTTTACAGATACATAAGGACTTTCTATCCGCACCTTCATTCATGTGAGACAGAAAAAATAAAGCCACAAAGTCACACCCCCGAGCGGATTCGAATTTGTGACTATCAAATAAGAGGCAAGCATAAAGAGTCTATACTATAGAGTCTATATATAGACTCCTGGGCTACGTATTCTATCTGACAGGTCGTCAAAACAAAAATACCTTCTCCTTCTTATCGTGTAGGTATAGTCAAATTTATAGATAGAAGTGTGTGGCGAACTTGACTAAGCCTGTGTCAGAGTTTCCAAACCGCACAATGGCCTCTGACTTGGTTTTAACGACTGTCAATCGACAACAGCTGGGACCGACAGATTGACGTGCCCTCCGAAGCACGGAAACCTCACTATCCACGAGCGCCACTGGGCTACATTTCTTAGTGGGTGTCTACGTAATTTATGAAACAGTCATGCCAAATTTCTAAGTTCTAACACCAAAACTTTTGGCTGTGCGCTGAAGTGTCAGTAGTTCACTTCCTGGTTTTATTTCTTAGAATTGAGATCGAAAAAACATAAGAGATTTTTAGACCTAATGTTCTACTCCAATTTTGAACTTTTAAAACCGACTTCAAAAATAAAAGGAATTGTGTATAGTATTATCAAGTATAAAAATATCTCTGTCTATGAATTAGATACCAAGCGCCATCAGTATCTGTTTGTTCTCCTTGCGGATGAAACAACGGTTAGTTGGGGTTTTGACGCAAAGCAACTCTTGAGAGAAATGAGCCGTTCGGTTAAGGAACGTTGGCGCTGATCCCGCGCCGGATCGTTCTTGGTGCGAAGGCTGACAGCTATACCTTTGTACCAAGAACGGTTACGTTTTAGTTCTTGACCAATTTATGGACTTCAGTGTTAACAATTTGAATAAACAAGATAATAAAGGGCTTTAGATATCTCTCTTGCAACCTCTCGGGTGATAAATCAGTCCATAAAACTGAACAACTTTCTCCAAGGAACATAGGTCAAAATACGAAAAAAATATTTAACCTTCCATACAAAATGCGCTATAAAGTGATAAAGTTTGTATGGGAACACAAAATTTTTTTTTCGTATTTTGACCTATTTTCCTTGGGGAAAGTTGTTCAGTTTCATGAATTGATTTACCACCCGAGAGGTTGTAAGAGAGATACCTAAAGCCCTGTATATAAAAAAATGAATAATATACAATTCCAATAACTCTTTTTTGTTGAATGCTTGTATACTCCCACAAGATGATCCCATAAGTATTCACCGCGTGAGGACCTGACGATGGAACTTTGATAAATTCAAGAAAAGTACTGAAAATGTACAGGCTAAGTACTGTTTTCTTGGTTTTTATAACATATTAAGATATTTTCATCTAATCGTTGACTAAGCCACAGCATCCATTACTACTAAACATTAGGGGGTGCTACCGCATTTTGTTTATACATAATACCCAGTAACGTAACCTAGTACAATAGCGAGTCTTGATAGGTATTTTATAACTAGTATAATATACACTATAAATATACACAATCAAAAGTGGATATGTGACAAAACCTCAAGCAGTTTTGTCACATATTAGTATAAACTGTAGAGTTAGGATTACAAACATTTAATCATGCAAAAATTGCTCTACCTACGTAAATTTTTTGCAATAAATCGTACCTACTTTCATGAATGAATCAATGGATGACGATCGACTATCAGAACAATGTCGTGATACTGACTTCTGTAAATCTACGTTTGCGGTTTTTTGCGAAAAAACAGATGACAATAGCCGAGAATGTCGAACACAAGTGCTAATAATAACACAATGAAGATCCGTTGTATTGTATGGGAATTTCGTTGGAGATAACGTGTCGACTGTTTTGGCAAATAATTACCTACTCATACCTATTTCCTAGTACTTTACACGATGGAAATTTTTTATAAGGCTATTTTCCATAAATTACGTCTAATTGACTACTTAATTTATGATAATGATTCATTATTAAAATTTTGTTGTGAGATGTTTGTTATTATCACTTTAAGTTAGGATAAAGGAAACTGAATCTCTAATATTCATAAATTAACTCCATACACTCAAAGGCTTCCTTAGTAACGTGGGGTCCATTGGGACCCCAACAAGATGTCACAAACATCCAAAACCGAGAACAAACAAACACTTGCAGCATTATCATGCTTATCAGCTTGTACCAACAAGATACATCCCAACCAACAGCCGACGTGTAAAATCATCTTGTTCTAACTTACAGTATGTGGCGTTGTTTCTCTGTGTAACGGTAATCAATAGTTTTGGGCAAACGAAGGGATAGTTGGGGCATGGTGCGGAAATAGGTATGAAATTAGTACCTATCAGGTATCGCTCGTAGCCCAGTGGCTCTCGCTGATCTGAACCGATCAGATAGCAACGTACACAGGGGCAAGGAACGATGGGTGACCAAAGTGGCAATTTATCACGAGCTTTTCCGTGCCTTTGAGTGCACGTTTAGCTGGCGGTCTTGGCTTTTGTGGATTGACTCAGTTGTTAAACCGAGTACGAGGCCATTTGGCTGACACCAGGGTTATTCAAGTTCGTCACACCCTATCTGGTGCTGAAATTCGTGATTGCGACGTGTTTTCTGTTAATTTAGATAAGAATGCATCCTTTATTTATTATTTAACTTTACCTTTTACAGTAAATTCAAAAAATGTTTGTAGACAAATACCTATCCAATTTTGTGTTTATTACACTAAACTAATTTCTCAACGCTATGTTCATTAAACGCTTACTATTAGTTAAGTAGACGCCTTAACAACATTTTATAAATTCCAAAGTTGTAAGTCACCAGTTGTAAATGCAACGTACCGATTTGCAAGAAATAAATACTTGTAGAAGTTCAGACATAAATCTATCGAATAAATTACAGCTCGATTGATAAAATCATAGATCTTCATTATTGTGTTTACCTACTCGTATTGTCTTTGTTCACAAACAAGAATTTTATTACATATACGTCAAAGACTGGAGTAGATCACGGTGATAATTATATACGTAAATAAATCCTAGCAACATAACTTTGATACTATTTCTACAGTCTGATAAATCTCAGTACTTAAACGGTAGTTAGTTTTCCGTCACAGTGGATTTATATAGTGTCTGGCTTGTTTCTTTATGTCAAGATAACAAAAGGTAAATTTATAAATGCTTCGATCATTGTTTGTTGTGGCTCGTGATCGCCACGCCCTGGACAAAGAGTGTCCTTCAGTACCACTTAGTTTAACTAGATTACAGGCACGCTAATTTTAATAAAGGATAGTATGTTAGTACATAGAGAAGTCAAACGGAGTGTACAGATAACAAAGTTGAAGGTCTCGCCGAGATGGCCATTGTCTGTGCATCGGTGCAACTGCAATTAACAGAACCTACGTATTACGACTATTATTTTCTAACCAGCGCATTTATGTATATAACATAACCGCTATGAAACGATGTACTAATCAGAATGCCCATCAAAATTCCTAACATAATCTTATTGAAAACAATGATCTTTCTTATACACATGTAGATAGATTGTGGACTGAATCTGAAAATTTTTATTTACTTAGAGTTACTATTAATCAATAATTTCAAAGAGCGCGGGTGGGCAAGCATGGCTAGTGCAGTGAAACAATTTGTAGTAACCATATTTTAGTATTCTTACATCACTATGTATTGATAAAGGAGAGTATGTATAGAATGTTTGACGAAAAATAGTGGCGTGTTCTAGTCCTAGATTAATCATTAATTCGTTATGGGCTAGGGTTGATGACACAGACTATACAGTACTATAAATCCGCGAATTTGAATGTGATGTGTATGTTTGTGTATTTGTGATGTAGTGAAAGCCCGCCCGCCCGCGCCCCGCTATAGTAGCCACCGACCTGCTGCACGGTGGTGTGGTCCCGTGGGGTCACCGCATCCGCTCCAATGCCACTATCTGGCGAAGGCAAGTCCACCGTCAGCCCAGCGGCTGCAATCACACCCTTGCTGTGGTATCGAGGGGCTGCGTATCGGTCCCCGAAAGCCGACGCCGAGGCAGACTCGGCGTCCCCATAAGGTGGTGCGGCTCTCTGTTGATAACCTTCGCCCACAAAGTACTCTCTGTAGTACGGCTCGCCGGGAAAGGTGGAGGGCTGACGGGAGTACTGCTCGCCGTAAGGTGTCGGGCTGGGGGTGCCGGGCGGCGCGAACATCTGTGCGGCGTACATGGCCGCGTCTGGCAGCAGCGAACCAGCCGAGGAGGCGCGTGACGGCGCCGGCGACGGAGACGCCGCTTCCCCGGGCTCACCCACCGCCACCTGCGGACACACGCGCCTGTTACACGCGTTCTCCCACGACAACTGTCCGCTCCGGAGCGTCGACGCGTACATGCCGCGTTAAATCACAGTTCACAGCTTCACGTACACAAGGGATGTTCAGTGTTTACACGTTCACGATAAGAGAATAGAATCCGGGATAGGTCCTGAGGGTGTCCAGAAAGGGCATGCACTGGGCGGGCGGCGCAGGCCGGCCGGTAGGGGCGCGGGCGGGCGCGGCTAGTGGTCGAGCACGTCGCTCGGCGCATCGTACGCTAACCGCGATAAATAATACATGAGTGACCGGTGCAGCAAGTGTGTGAGTGCGTGCGCGCGCGGCCGCGGCGTACGGACGTGTGACGCACCTTGTGTCTCGGCGGCGGCTTGAGCGCGTGCGGCTCGGGCTCGTCGACCACCTTGCGGCTCAGGTCCTCGGGCTCGCGCTTCACCAGCCCCGCGTGCAGCAGGCCCGACAGCTCGCCCAGCTCCGCCCCGTGCCCGCCATTGGTCGCCTTGAGTGTGGCGCCGGCCCTGCGGAGGGGAGACAGGCGTGATTGGCGACATGCGCGCGCGCAACTACGTCTACATCCGACCTCGTCGTGCGCGCGCAAAGTCGTCACACTATCATTCTCGCTCTACGTACTTACACATTGTAAAATTGTCACGCGGTGTTTACCTCCCGATTAAGATTTAAATAAAATTATCATGTAAATTGCCTATTTGTATGTATTGGCTATAGCCAGCCCATTCGCTGATTGGAAGTTTTTCTTATATGTATATTTAGTTTATACTGTCTTTTTTAATAAAAACTGCCAAAAGCAATTTATAATAAATCTTATTATTTTGACATTTTTAATTACAAATATAAACAAACTTAGCAGAAACTATTTATTCCTAGAAGTAATATCTTTAAAAATCAAATATTTATGAGTAGTTTATTTTACAAAAAATAGAAAATAGAACATTAGTTATACATATTTAAAGAACTCAAAGTAGATTTAAGTTAACTAATAAAAAGTAATTTCAAAAATTAAATTGATATCCTAATAAATTAATCTCAAAATTATAAAATAATATTTTTTAGGGATTCACAAAAAATGAACTAACAAATACTAAATCAAACTTAGGAAAAAAAATTGCGAACTACCATTTCTTTATGAGGTCGGAGCCAGCAGAGCCCTAACCTAGTTTTACTTTTTCTTTTGACTTTATTCGTCAGAATAGGTACATGTTTGACATGGTCTTGAAATTTAGTAGCAGTGCATTCTACCTTTTACAATAGGTGTGCAAATCTTTGTTAGTATAAATTAAATAAATAAGGAATTTATTCTGATTATTGACGTCATTTAAGAATTATAAAATTAAATAAATATATAAACATAACATTACATAAAAATGATTAAATATTTTTGTAAATGTCACATTACTGTTATACACTTTTGTCACATGGACAATTTATTTTTATTGATAATACGGATTTCCTTATTTTCTATGGGTATATTTTTAAGTGCTGCACTGACCTCAAAGAAAATGGATGATCCCTAATTGGTTTCGTGCCTACATTTGATTTTGCATTTTTTAGTTAATTTCGTAAGTACCTATACTTAAATATAAAAATATGATTTCATAATTTCATGTTAATTTCATTAGGAAGCGTATTTGATTTTTGAAATTACTTTTGCTTCGTTGTTTTTAGTTTTAAGTTAGAACTGAAATATTTGTAATTTATTTAATTATTACTTCCCTTATTTTTCCCTTCGGAATCACAACCGCAGCTCGTATAGTAACTTCCCATAACGTTCACTATTAATCCTTCTAGAACTTAACGTTCAGTTGGCGGTAGCGCTGCTAGTTAAGGCATAAAATTCGATAGTTCGTAATTTAGCTACCTGAAAGGATCTCTACCTACATGGACGTAGTATAGAGAACAGTAATAAAGGTCCATTGTAGGGATCCTATCAGATGACATTTATCATTCGAAAGGGATTTTAGTAGTTAGCAAAATTGTCAAACAGACAGTAAAACTTATACATTTTCGTATTTAGAGTTAGGTTAGTTTTTACTTAGCTTTTTTATATTTATTTTACTTTTTAAATCCCTCATTTAACGTGGACAGTGATAAAGTTATCAATAAAACTGTATGTTACTATCATCCTTACCTATTTTAAAAGTTAACCGAAAAGTGCTTTACAATATCTTTACAGCATTTACTTATTGCAACTCAGCTAAGGAATGCAACAACACCTCTGTTTATGATTTAAACGTCTTGCACGATATTTGTATCAGTTTTATTAAGGAGTTAGCTAATTGAAGGCGGATAGCAAAGGAGTTGCAGAGAGGTTGGTTGTATAAGCCAATGTGATTTGTCAGTGCAGCCACCTCCGCAGCGGTGCGGGGCGCGCCTTTCGTCCGGCGTGTCAGTGCGCACCGATTTATGATAATTGAAGACATGTTTCATTGGCGTTCAGATGTTTATTTTAGATAAGCCTCTCGCGGCACTATTTCATGCGTCCGAATTGGCCGGGACGCGCGACCTCCCGCAAGCTTAGCGCTCACACCGGCCGTGTCCGATTGCAATTCTCGCTTTGCTTATTCTTCGCGATTTATGCACACGGTTTGTAAGAGAAACGCGACGACTGTGAAATCGCTCATCCGATAAGATAATGCTCGGGTAAGTAAAATATTTCAGTGTCCATCGGCGATCTTCAGGGAGTGTCGGTTTCTTAAGAGCTGATCGCAAAGAGAATGCGATTTCAAAAGTTGTGCGGACATTTACTGTTGCGTAATCACGAAGGGTGAAATCGGTGGCTTTTTGTAGGCATGCAAATTGAATTTGCGTTAATCCGAGCGCGGTGTGCCGGCGGCGACGCAGATATCGTTATTCATGTGCGCGGCACAATGCGGTGTTTGCTTGTCGCTCATTGTTGGCGCCTACAAAAACGCGAGACAAAGCGCGAGCACTGACAGCTGAACGCCGAACGAGCCTCGGCTGCGCCTGCGCCGAAGCAGCGTCGTCACGACTAACTTCTTCGCTCGCGGCGAATTGTTGATCTTATGCCAAGAATTCTGCTATAATAAACAATGAAAAGACAAAATTTTGCCATTATTCTTTTTATCTTTACGTTGTAAAAGAAATCTTAGAAGATTTTTTTTAAATTATGCTGGTTACAGAAAAAGTCGAACGATGTCTATAGTTGAGTTTATGCAAGGTTGCGTTAACATCAAAAAGCGCACTTTACAATATAAATTAAGAAAATTCACAACAATAAAGAGCATTTAGGTGTTAAAGTTATAAACACACCTATCTAATCTTATTATAATTGTGTATTATAAATTGTGTATTTTACTCTTGTTATTTTATTACCCAGCTATCTTACGACATTGATTTCGAGACATTGCACAAAACAGTTATCCAATTTATATTTCAACACTAAACCTGCAAATACGAGGTACCTACTGTACTACAGAATTCCGGTTAATACACTTGTTTTCTTAGATGTGAACCGGATCAACCGTGTTTATAAGTCGACGGAGACACTCATCGAATGCAGGTAGTAAAATCGAGATTCACAAACTTACAATCTGATATCAGTGTCATGTTGCAGGTTATTAGCATAACACAGCGCGCCATAAAGGACAGGAATGAGCACCTTCTAGCAACTGCGTTGTATTTTACATGCAAATATAAAATTTCTTATCAAAGCAGCATCAGTTCGGCGCCGGATGCAATTGCCATTATAATTATTTGCAATGTTTACTTAACACCCTTTCACACATGACGAGAGCTCGACAATGCGCTGTTGGGGTGCGCACCCTCCAACTCATAAGTATCACACGGAGAAGCTTCTTATTCATTAATCGAATCTACTCTTATGAATCACAAAGAAGATTACCTAAAATCTTCAGTTTTCGTTTCTATTTGGATTCTGTACCTACTCTTTAATATTTATCGACATCCTTATGTTTTGTAAAATAAAATCATTTTTCATTAAATTAAGAACTAAAGGTATATTCTCAACTTACTGTATGTATGCAAATATATTTATAATAAAATTTACGATTGTAAATTATTTTTAGTACAAACCAAAAAATAAAATTTGATGATCGTGATGCAGCAGTAGGTATCAAAATCGCCTTAATTACGAATTTTAATTATAACCAGATCAGCGGTGTAAACCTTACAAATGACTTACACTTATTCAATAGATAAATGCTAATACGGGCCATTACGGGTTGCTAGCCCTGCGGAACCACGGGAAAAATTATTGGACACGCACACATGTGCAGCGTTATCGCAATTAAATCGGAGGCGACGACAGTTTATCCATCGTTTGACGAATAGATTAGAATCTATCTGGCGATAAAACGAGATGAGGCGCTTGCAGCGGATGCGAGCAACGCAATTCCATTCTATTTGAATATATCATCCGACCAAATGTAGGTTTATTGCTACTTTTCTCACGGAACTAATACATTATCAAAAAACTTTAATTGAAAACGATTTCGCCATTTGTCTATGCCATTAAAACTTCCATTCAATTGCGCATATAACTAAGTGATTAATTTCCCGTTAATATTTTCTTCGAACCTAATTAGGCGACTTAAAGCAGTTCAGTTAAGTAACAATAATTTCTGAGGCAGTTAGTAATAATTCGCAGATGACTGTAACGGCGATTTCAATACGAACGTTCGCATGATAAAAAATGGTCAAGAAGAATGGTCAAGCCCTGATTTAATATTTCGCTACGCGATGACCACGACAGCCGGGGCTATAACGATGTTACTGTCTTTTTATGCATTATCTTCGTAAGAGGGTCGGGTGTTTCCAAGGGGAATGAATGCTATTAACTGCTGTTCCATTAACAATACCGCTGTATCTTCAGAGTAAACCGGTTCTAGTCCTAAATGGGTCACACGGTTCCAGCTCCCTGAGTTTTTGTTAATCCACCGCGACACACAGCCGCGCAATATTCTAAACCACTTCGCAACACATCTGCATAGATACATAATAAGATATCTTATGAAATCGTAACAGTCAATGTACCAATATTCACTTACGAATACATAAGTATTTGCACTACACAGTACGACAGTAGGCGAAGAAAACAAATTACCTACAAACGAATTTATTTATGGCTAGGCAGTTTTATTTACGTTTCTCCTAGTAATTCCTATTTAGGTAAGCTATAAAGTAACGACGATACTCGCGTGTGGAGAAACTGATTTCCCGTTAGTAGCGAGTGTGAACAGTGACAGGGTCAAAAGGGCGCAGGCCCTCCCCGCCGGAGGCTTCCCGTCGTGAGTTTCTATGCTAATTTTAGCTTTTGCATTCGACGGCCTCCGACAACTATTAATGGTTATAGCCGCAATATTAATACCCATAATATCCGTGGTCCTGGATAGAGGAGGCGAGTTGCGCCCGCGCACACGCAATGCTTTTACGAAATGCGCTTACGCCTACGATAGATGTGGAGGGAGCGTACAGACGGAACTAGTTCATTCCTACATCTATCGAGCATTCAATTCAAATAATACGAGCGATTTAGACAACAAATACAGCGCCCTGAACCTGACGATGCATTGGCGCTGAGCTAACGGATTAACATACAAACACACACGGAGTCAGAGCGCGGCCGCGGCGCGGATGGGCGCGGGCGCAGGGCATTCGTTATAATTTTGAATGTATGAATGAGCAATAGGTGCGCGCGTTGAACCGACCGCGTGGGCCGCGTGCCGACAATGAGCCGAGACAAGTCCTGGGCGTCCTTGTCAATGTGAGCCGCTTCCAGCCACATCCGTCTATTGTCATTATTTGTATTATGCACTCCCGTAGCAATGACGAGGATGACGAGCAGAATGCTTCGGATCGCATTCCGGAGCACCTCGCATGTCACCAACAACGCAACGCGCCACACGTCACCAGCTCCTTACAACTTGTGTGGCTTCCCGCGTAGAGAAACAATTAAACATCTTGACTCGGTACCTACTACATTATATTAAAAAGATTATTGTTCTTATTTTTCTGTGAGGCAGTGCATTTAATTTACATTTGGAACTAGTTGCGCTCTTTATAAATGCGATGTTTATGGAATATAATAAAACGACATTCTTTCAATATAAAAGTTTAATAGGGTCAACGTAACATTATGCACTCCTTGCATTAGAATGTGACACGGCAACGCTTGCTCATTTCGGCGCTGCATTCAAGGGATGCTGTTAACAACTTCTTTCAAAGAGAGAGTATAATTTGATCCGGGTCCCATTTCTATGAGAATATGTTGAATGCATCAACTTGCTTATGTGTTCAGCTAAACGTACCGAAACGATTTCTTTTAGGCTAAGTCACTTTAATAAATTTTTATTTTTAGAATTCTATGTACCTACTTTCTAATTTCTCTAAGTTTGCTCATATGTGAAATTATTGTATACCTAACCTATGTTGTGCTACTATAAGAACATGAACGAAACACCTACACAAGTTAACATCCTCCGTTAATTCAGCGAATCAATCGGTTAAACATTTATTAAAAATATGCAAAATTAAATAAATAAGTCATTGGAAACCGTGTTTTGCAAAAACATTGTCAAATTGCTAAAATATGGTAATATTGATATGATAAACGCAGTAGATTACAAGGGGAATAAGACGCTCGTCTCAGTTGCAAGTTGCGAACCTTTCGTTAATCCCGCCATACGTATTCAAATGAGTGCTTATGATTTATTGAGTGGAACATTAACATTTTTATTATTTGTTATTCTTACACCTTTCGTTGGGGCCGGAAGCCACGCGGCCTCTGTCTCAGTCTACTCGGCCGTGAGACTCGACATCTCAACCCTACATCTACTTACTCTACACAAAAAGATTGCATATTATCATAGTTTACATATAAATTTTAGGCGAATTCATTCCGTATTCCCTACGCCTGCGTCTCTAAACTCTCTGATTGTAATGATAATTGCATCAATACACGAACGTTTGATGATGATGATCTACGGCCCTGAGAATCACCCAATCATTTTCCGTGATCGACTCTGATTCACCTCTGATAGTTATTGATATTCAGTATTGGCGAGATTTACATATTCGATTACGTTTTTTGGCAGTTTTTCGTTTATATGTTTGGTAATTTATTACAAGTGTTAAATTTTTGCACGATAGTCGTAAATTATTTATTTTGTTTTTTTGACACCTTTTGATTAAATTATGATAAGCTGATGTAATGAGTAAATTTAATTGCGACATAATAGATTACCTAGAGAAATTTATTTTAAAAAAGTAAAATATTCTAATAATGAAAAATTCAAATCATAATACCCGAGGACAAACCATAAACTTAATCTTTTAATATACATAGAATGCTTAAATAAAAGATAATTATGTCTATTTTACGCTGTTTACGCGTATTGCTACACTTGGACAGTAATTACAGTGTTAGATGAGCTGAAAGTTTATTTCTTATTAAAAATATCTATCACTAAATGATATCAAAGTATTAAAAAAACGTTATAGCTATCTAATTCGATGTTAGGTAATGTTATTGACTTTTTTCAAAAAAGGTGGTTCTATGCTCAAATGTATGTATCTTTTTTTATGTGTGTTCACCCGTTTTTCCGTCATATGTGGACCGATTTCCAAATTATTTTTTTGTTCGAAAGAGTATACTCCAGAGGTGGTCCCATTGTCAGGTCAGGATCTGATGATAGAATTTAAAGAAAATCGCGGGCAACCCTCGAATTTAATAGGAACTTACACTTTCTATTATTTACATTAAAAATGGGAAAATAAATGAACTTTTTAGAAAAAAATTAAACACTTCAAAAGCGTTATCTTTTTTTAACATACTTCAAAAGTGTCTAAAAAGTTTTAGAGAAAAGATAACGAAAAGTTAACTCACTCCTCTAAGGTTAAAATATAAAAGAAAAATTGCCTTTCAATACAAATTGCACAACAAGCTGATTGCCTTACGGGAATTTTAGAAAGTAGAATTATTGTTTTTTTTTAGATTTTATTTTCTAGAACTTACTCTGTTTCGTGGTGAGAGAGATTTACCTACTGAAGTTTCACTAAGTTGAAGTTAACATGTAATAAGGTTAGAAAACGATTCTTAAAGCTAGGGACTCACGGCCAGACATCAACAATTTTCGCGTCTTTATGAAGGTTGAGATGAGCATCGTGTCCCAGTGACGGTAGCTTGTAGAATTCGGCAACAAGGGGCTGCGGTTGGCCGTCTTCGGAGACCCCGAGCACGGCGGATGTGGCGGCGCTCAGCGGGTGCTCCGCCCCGCTTGAGTAGTAGCGCCATGACTCCCCGCCGACCTCCATCACTTCTTTACGTCTTCTGTTGGCAAAATAAATACGTTATCAATGTAATTCATTCTCTTTTAGGTATTATCAATGTATTCTCTGTGTGGAAGTGGAATACATGAAGATAACGGTATAACCCAATAGAACAGACAGGGTATTATTTTTTCGATACTGTGTTAACAACATTAGACCCTGAGGGCTTTTTAAATGTTTTAGTAATTTTCCTCTACAAAGTTTAGCTAAAAATTACAATTAGTTCAGTTACCAAATAAGTTCTGGCGACCCCCGTAATACCATAACGCAGTGTTTTTCAATCTTTTTGAATTCGCGACCCCTTTGGATCATATAAAGTTCTGGCGACCCCCTAAGATCCCTAAGACCCTTTTAGGCTAAATGTATGACTACTTCGGAGATTTCAAAACATATAATAAAAGAGTTTGCCGCGGGGTAGACGTAAAAGGCGGCGGCGGCAGGAGGCATACAGGCACAACCTTTTCAATGAAATTGTCTTAGTTTAGTGTAAGATTTACAAATTGTTGTTTTTTTCTTTTACCTGCGACCCCCCGAGTAAGACTTCACGACCCCCCCCCCCGGGGGTCGCGACCCACAGTTTGAAAAACACTGCCATAACGAATGCTTCGCGAAATACTATTTACAAGTAGCCGTCATTCATACGTCACGTTATACGGTGTATATACATAGCACAAATTCCTGACTGGTTTAATGTATATCGTTTTTCATTCAACCTGTCGAATCAGTCGAGTAAACATAACGTAGAATACTAGTATCCCAAGCCTGTAGTTTTATGACTGGGTCGACTACAACTTATGCGAACCAGTTATTAGGCGTGACCATTTTGGTACGGATACTGACCTTTGATGGTACCCACGAGCGGTCGTCTGCACATAATCTGGCGTTACGTGTGCTAATTGTTGCGTACTCGGAGTGAGTCAGCAAGGCGAGTGGCCGGTTTTGGAGTGAAATGAGTAGTATCGGGCGGGCAGTCCGCGAGGCGATCGCGCGAGGGCGGCCCATCACCGGAGCACTATTTCGGATGAGAGCGGCTACTGGTGGCTCCGGCACTCATACGTCACGACGCGGGTCGCTGGTGCCGCGCAACCTGATGTAGAACAGGTCCGGACCACTCGCAGAACCGGAAGGATACGAGGCAAATCCCTGCTCCCTCGCTAACCAGTTTAGGTCGTCTGACGTCACGCCCAGCGGTACCCGACGATGCAGACAAATAAATAAAAAATGTTGGAAGCACGCGTCGGACGGGTTTGACCGGATCGTAGTTCTACCTGATTCCTGTTCCTGGTCTGGTGTTGATATCACGGGAGGTCATTGTAGAAGCCGACAGATAATTATTCCTGGAAGTTAATTGCACCTCTGCACCGCTACGGCGGGCGCGTTGTACAAGGGTGGTCGGAGGCTAGGGCGTATTAGCAATTTGCTGCTGCCCATCTTGGGCGAGAACGATGCTGAGCAGAATATTAACTACCCAATAGTATCAATCACAGAACTTATTATTACAGATCACAGAATGTCAATAATAAATACATTGAACAACATCAACTCACAAAAGATTTCAAATAGAAATAAGAACGCGACTCTTTTATATCTACCGTATTGACTTAGCCAAATAAACAGGTAAGTTATCCTAATATGGACAAAAAATCATGTCAACGGCAAGTGTATAAAGAATAGAATGCGCGAATTGGATCAGAAAACTGGAAAAGCCAGCTTCTGGTATTTAACCAGCCGAAGCGTGAGTCATTTGACGAGTTAACTGGCAGGCGAGTGGGGGGCGGGTGCACCACGTGAATGAGATTCCGGTAGGTGCGCACGTAAAAATCGTGCAACGAATCTAACAGGTTTGCTTGGGGTCCTTGCGAGGCCGCTGGGACTGGTCTAACCTGCCCTGCGCACCCAAACCACGAATTTCCGACCGTTTTCTATCAAGCTTGCCTGCGACCGACACAAACACACAAGCTCTTATTTACATCACTAATACCTACAGAACTTTAAAGATCGAGGTTATCGTGCTTTATGCAACCGATTTAACAAAGCGTTTGTTGACTCGCGCTTCTATAAATAATTAATTGATCGGTGTCTCTTTTGTGTCAATTGTTCGGGCCTTTTAAAGTTTCGCAAGTTGCGTACTTGTAGTGTTTGTTTGATGTCGAGGCGGGTATTGAATGAAGCGATTAGAAAGTGCAGCGCGCAGCTGTCACGACGACGTGACGTATGCTGGAGCGGAACGGATGGCTCCGAGCGAAGGGTTGAAGGAGTCTCGTACACAAACAAAGCATTTGGCACGGCCATTCAGTGCACGACCGTTTTACAGATGGTTGGAGTGGAGGTACTAGATAGATACCCTTGATAACCAATATCCAAACTAGCTTTCTACTGTTGTTTTACTGGCAAATTTTAATAGAATAGAGTCCAAAAAATCGTTACATCTATCTTGTTTTGTGTTTACCCTGTATTGGCGTCTATCCAGGAGGAGTAAAATAATAACTTTGACAAATAACTTAGCATTTTCTGAACTGTAAATAATGCACTTCCCATATTAATATTTAAAACAATACATTAATATCTTCGTTCGTTTCTTAATTCTTGAATTATTGTAATGAAATAGTGTCCCATTTTTATGTGATAGAAATCATATTTTAAGTCGAGTGGGTTTTAATGTGCACAAGATCGAATTATCGAAGATTCAGTGCGCGCGTGCAGCGGAGTGGCGGCGGCGGCGGTGAGTTTCGAAAGGCTCGTCCACGTCCACGTCCGGTGTCGCGTCCAGCTATCGATCATTCGGTTCGTTAATAAATAACACGATGGCGTCTCTCGCCGCTTATCTCGGCTGCCCGGCCATGTGGAAAAATTTGGTGTAGGTGTCGTAACCACGCGGCATGCATGTCGCGTAGGGCTGCGTTGCGTGCGCGCCGCCGCAGCCGCCCGCCGAGCTTATCCTACGGTCGTTGCCTTATGCCTTCATTTCCAATCTCTTAATTAAAAACCAACGGGTCGAGACTCGCCTGAGATAAAGAAATTAATTAGGTATTTCCAAGCTGCAACAAATCTGTGAGCTTATAATCATAGCTTTTAAGCATTCGCCGATAATAGTATTACGGTACTCATCGTATCAATTAAACTTTCTGGGATAAGTTTAATCTATCACAAAGTAGAGAATATTCTCACGTAGCGATGTAAACACATAAAGACTTAAGGAGAATACTGAATCACTCGTTAGTGACAGAAGTGGCCGATCTCACCTCGCTCACCCGGCAGGTGCAGGCGGCCGCTGGCCATGCTGCAAGGGAAAGTGCAGGGCGCGGCTCAAATCCACGCATGTTTTATCATCGTTGATAAGAGAAACTAGTATCGATCGCTACCTAACGACTCATTACACTGAGCTAACTTAAACCATCAACGTTAAAACGCCTGTTATTTTTCTCACCGGATATCATGTACATACCATGGTAATAATCCTAAAATTGCTACCGCAATAGCCATATAAACACTATGTTTATGTCATATAGAAACGATATTCTTGCAATTACTGTAATGAGAGGGGGAACCCAGGTAACACCTTACCATATTTGTAGAGTAGGAAATAAACCTGTGTCTAATATAAAACCGTATATTACAGGATAACACATAAATGAATGATTGGTGATACAATTAAAATATACTCATCCAATACATAATTTCCTACTCATATAGATGAACTTTGCATAAATACAAATTGAATGTCTTTTAAACATAATTACCGACATAGACTAAAGAAGTGTCGGGTTCATGAACAAGAATGGAAGCAACCTTTTTGTTTTTAATAAATTGCATTAAACAATTATCACACGTTATAAAGAATGATTATTCGTCTTTTGCAAGAGGTAAAAATGTGTCATTATTAATGCATTTCGTATTCCCACATTAAAGCTAACGATCTACTGAGGAATGCGGCGTCGCTGCATTTCGTCAATTAAAGAATCTGCCGTCCACGGGCAGCGCGAGCGCAGCTCGCAGGACGTACCTACGTAGCTATGGACAGCAAAAAACACTCACATTCTTCATACCAGTATAAATAAATAAGGGATGAGTACAGACAACAGCCAGCGGGCAATGCCCAACACAGAGAAAACTAAACGAGAAGCATTTTCGACAAACCTCTTTTTGCACTCTGACGAGGAACGCATATGCGATGATTCATTTACGGAGTTCTTCACAGTACACGTATGGCTAACATTATTACTTACTTCTGTTTCCTTGGCAACATAATAAGACAACAAGAAATGTTTTCTCAGAAATATGCGCCCACGCAGATTAAAGATGGAAACGCAACATGGGCACTAAATAAGTCATGTCTCCTGTCTGCGTAATAGTAGCGCTCAGATAATCTGGAACCTTAAACGGGCGGTAAATGCCTTTGTAATTATAACTGCTGGATTCCGAAGGTTTCAATTAATCGCACAAACGAGTACATACCTCTAAAACATACCATCGATATTATCAATAATATCTTTCAAAACTTCGGTTTAAGAGGGTCGTGAGTATAAATACTTTGCGACGCTCACGGCCCATAAATAAAAGGGGTGTTACTCATACTTCGATGTTCGATTAAGCGCCTGTTTGGGGCACTCTTCTTTATTATCTTTAACGCATGGTGTTATAAACATTGCAAGTACCTTTTTTGTTTATTGTTTATGGTGCCATATAAAGAATTGAACGTGTAACGGTTTTTACGCCTCGCTTTATTAAACATTTATTGTTGCGATTCAAATTCTGGTAAAACGATATTTTTGATAGTAGCCATGAAATGAAGAAAAAGAATTTACATTTAATATTTCTGACGTGGACTCGTTAACCTCTCGATTTTGGGAATTGATATTTGACATGGATGTAAAGTTCAATAATAGGATGTAAAGATCCTTTTGATATTTTTTTCTAACAAAACCGTTGGCTGACCGTTGAGTGACACATCTCACGGTTTCGAACTCAATGAAAGCTTCTTTAAAATGTTGAATCGCGCTCAGTGAAGTGGGTCTTCGGGCTTTGGTGTGGTCGAGAACAGACTACTGAATTAAGTCACGTGTAAAGACTGAACAAGTAAATTTATTCTTTTTATAAATGCACATTTATTTTCGTATTAGATACTTATGTTGTTCTTTCTAAATCTGTGAAATTGACCAGATGAACAGAATCAAACAATATTCTCTACTACAACGATATAGGTGAGATCTCATTGTTTACCGTTAATTTAATGAGGGGAAGTGCGGAAATGGAGACGGTATTGAAGGTCGACAGCTTTTATAAGAGTAGGTATTGAACGCAAAGCAGCGACAGCGCAGGCGCACCGGACTATTTGTGCGCGCAATTATTCCACCGCTGAAATGCCACAAAAAACAAGACAACTAACGATTTATCAATATATCAATTTAAAAAGAATGATCTTAACATATACTATTCTTGCTCTTAGATTAAAAACAATAAATAAAATCTTCAAAGCCATTTATAAAACTCCACATGACTCTTTAAACTAAAAACTCTTAAATATGAAGCTATCTTCAGATCTCCAAATAAAATAGAGAATTTGAATAGAATAACAAAAATTATTACACTAATCGTCTTAACGGCCCAGCGAAACTGGCAACGAACAACTGTTTCGGTTTCACCACAAATCAAAATGAAATATCTGATCGATGTTTCACGCATTAAGTTCTAGTATAGAGCTCGCGTAAGGTGTCTTATTAGAAGAGTTACGAGCTTAGAAAGAAGGGACGCCCGCGGCGCTGCTGCACACTAAACCCAGAATAAATGCTTCATTTCCGTTTTGTCTGGTTTCCTAATTCGAAAGCCCGTGTGTGGTCCCTATCCATCGACTAGGCGTTACCTAATAGCTTATTATAACCTCACTTATAAATCAGACACTTGAATATTATTACTGCCATACATGATGTAATTGTAGACTTCTATTTTGTACTATAACACCTACTTATCTCGTTCAGGTGAAGTAATAATTTATCAGTATGACAAATAAATTCAAAGCTGAGAATTATTCCGTGTGTGTAACAGACGGTGCGAGATGTTGTCACCGTCGAGCCTCGAGTTTGGGCCGAGGCTGAACGACTCGGTTCGGCTGATTAAAGCACGCACGTTTCAATGGAAATGTTAATGCTCTCAATTGTGTGCTAAACGCGATACCTACTTAAATGGAGATCTGAACAAAGACGATACACTATAAATTGTATATGGGACAAATAAAAAATGTATAATAGCACTATAAATGAATTTGCGATTCTTTGTGTGGGAATAGTAAAAACCTGGGAACGTTAGTTTTGGAGGGAATCGGAGGTTGTGGCTAAATGAGCATGAAGGTATAAATTAGCAGCGACGTCGCCCGCGCAGCGACGCACAATGCGTCGCACGGGCATTGTGCTTCGCGACCTGGAACAGGTTGGCCTGGCAGGTATCTATATTAATGATTTATGTGCGATTATGTTGTACTTCTATGGCTATAATTAAATCGCAGAACTATTATACCCGAAAGATCTGCGACACTGCCCACGGAAATGAACTTTATTGATTTTATGTACTTATAGCTGTGCTGGGATAGGGCATTGTTCTATACAGAATCGGAAACGTACATGTTATGGTGAATCAATTATAGGAACGCAGATTTCACAAGCTCTATTAATTTGTGATAAAGTAGATAACATCACCACATAAACAAATATATGTTTTTGGCGCTTTTCGTCCGGCCTCTAGTCGTAGTACAAATGCTTCCCTCACTTTGGAATGCGCATACCGCTACGTAAATAACGCCATTCGTCAGAATATACGAAAAACCGTTCTAACAACAGCCTTTAACATTCATAGAATAGTCAATAAACTAGTGAAAACGTAAATATTTGTCGAATTAAGATAATTTATCAAGAAAAACAACAGTTACACTATTAAAAATATTTCCACATGAGGTTGCACTGGCCGACACAGCCGGCCGGCCGGTACCGAGCAGCGGAGCGGCGCGGCGGCGGCGCCTCGTCGTGTTTCCTTTTTAATGGTACAAAAATCGCAAGCAACTCGTCAACAAGCTGACAATTGTGAGAACGCGATCAATTATCCTGTGCAAATAGTAATTGTCAACAATAAATATAGTATGAATTAACGGTGCAGAAACGTTTTCATTATCGGCTGGCTGTTAAAATAGCATGTCAATCATTTTACGGAGCAATCAGCGGTCTGCGATGGCACTTGGCAGAGCGGGAGATAAGCTTTTAATTACCTCCGACGCCTATTTACATATTGTAGGAGATACGAAGGTATATCTCGCAATTAGGGGCGTATGCTTCTTCCTTTTACGCCTGGCGCTGGCTGCGTTTGTTGGATTGGATAACATCAGTTTGACGGAAAGATTAAATACTCTCATGAGGAAAATTTGCAATGCACGCTGCAGCGTTGCTATTTTATATAGCTATTTCCATTTTATAAAATATTTAGCAATATTGGCTGCCGGTCTATGTATTGCTGGACATCGGTAATTAATAAATGTGTCGTGTCTACTGGATACAATTTGCATATTAAATGTGATATGCAAATTGACTCCTAATAAACACGAACAGTCATATTTTATATTTTACTCGAATACAAAGCGAAATTCGAATATTTTTTATCGAAAGTTAATTGTAAGCAGAGATTTATTTTAATAGCTTATTATGTCTCTTTAAATTAACTCACGCCCTAGATAAAACAAATGTTAGATTTTAAAGAGAAATACAAAGTACAGTGCCGCGTAGAGCCAGGTAAATTGATAACAACGTTAACCATTCACTAGATTTAAATGTTTTATGTTTTCTCGGGGCTGTGTGGTACAAAGTGCGGCTGTGCTGGTCGGCAGAAACGTATAATGCGCCAAATCGGCGCCTGCTAATTGCGGAGGTCGATAATTTACGAGCAGCCTGAATAACTGCGCTAGTCAGCCGCTGCCCGCGCTGCTGTGTCTAATGCCACCCGCCCTAGACGAATTGCTACATTACTAAATTAGCATACAGTACACTGCGTTTCCGTTTACAAATCCTAAAATAACTAACTTCAATACAAAACATACCGACGTGTAATGTAGACCTTAATAAAGACATAAGACTTCAGACTGATACTAAACCTTTTGAATATCTTACAATCTATCAAAATAATCATGCAATCATGCCTTCCTCATTTATCATCTAATATAAATAAAATTGCCGCTTGCATCCTCAGGACAGTAGTTATTTACAGAAAACTGAGACACGGACCGATGATTGGACGATTAAATCTCTCATTATTGGGATGCGAAGCCATCTCGATTTTTTTGCGAGAATATAATTTTATAGTTAATTTACGTGTGATAGAGTAAAACGGCTTGCGGTGGGGCGGGGCGGGGCGGGCGACCAGCGCTATCTAAATGCAAATCGCGGATAGTTCGGTGGATGTGAGCGATAAATCAACCGCGGCCCGCACCGTTACCTGTGGCGGCTGCGGCCCGCGGCCCGGGTCCACTGCCCGGGATCGCGGTTTGGCCATACGTCGCCACCTCAGATGTCTTGTCCTACTTATTTCAATGACAAGACATTTCATGCATTAGCCTAATAATATTCTATTCTTTCTATACTAAATATTATATCTCCTATAGCAACAATAATTGAAAACAATCAGTCAGAATTATGATCATAAATATCACAACAATTAGAAGAGATATTATAACGTCATGTCAAGGAGACCCTGAATATTTACTTTTAAAAAGAACATAATGCTTTGTCTCACGGCTTTCCACTTGAGCCAGTGATTACTACTGCAGCAGAAACCAGGACCTATTGCTTATAACATATTGCCGCATTTACAATTCCAATTCGAAAAAACCATAACTTTGCCGTTCCAAAAAGGGCTTTGTCAGGTTAACCTACGTTGCAATTTGTAACAATTTGCATTTCATTACGTTTGGTGTTGTCACAGGTGATTACATCTCATATTCTTGGATGAATATTTCTGAATATTATGTTGGCATAAATGCGTGCCACAAGCTACAAAAGACTACTTACATTAAGTAGGATAATAAACTTGAGAAATGGAACGAGCGACGTTATAAAACAGTAGTTTATTTAAAAGTCCAATAGGATTTTTATACATTACTTGTTAACTTTTTTAAACATTATTTTTTGTTTTGGATTACACTAATTTGCAGGAATAATATGATTGTAACCACGGAGTTATTGTTTAGTTTGTCTCACGATCGCCACTTTTTGACCGACTTTTAAACTGGCGCAAGAAGGGTTCCGTACCATTACCTATAAAAACGGCAAAAAATCACGTTTATTGTATGGGATTCCCCATTAATTTTTATTTTATTATGTTTTCTAGTATTTGTTGTTATAGCGGCAACAAATACATCATCTGTGAAAATTTCAACTGTCTAACTATTACGGTTCATGAGATACAGCCTGGTGACAAACGGACGAACGGACGGACGGACGTACGGAGAGCGGTGTCTTAGTAATAGGGTCCTTTTTTTACCCTTTTGGTACGGAACCTTAAAAAGGAGGATTCTCAATTAGATCGTGTTTTTCTTTTATATGTTTGTTACGCGATAACTCCGAAAAACTGTCGGCCGATTTTCAAAATTCTTTTTCGTTCAAAAGAGTATACTCCTGAGGTGGTCTTCTCGAACAAAAACTTCAACAAAAAATGCTCACACATTACGTTTAGTTGACATTTTGGTTTGTGGTTATTTGCTAATAAGAATTGTTGAGATTGAATTCGGTTGGTTCATACGTTTTTAACGTAGACAATTATAAAACTACAGCAAAACTTGACAGGTTGTGTCACAATTCAAAATTACTATTTATACAAAAAAACTGAAAACCTTTTGTGAAACTTATGTAACAAAGCTTTATCAGTCAACGAAAAGGTAGTATTTACTTTTACTCTGAGGCAATCCTATTAATAGCAAAAGTAATGGTGACAAGAGAGTTATATCCACTTGTAAGGTCCTTGAAATGGGCCCTGCGCAAACGCAGCCGTTGAGGAAACTCGGGCTTTGATCATTTATCATCTATGTAGGTACCACTGGCAAACTGACACCACTACAGACTGCTAAATACTAATAAGAAACGGCTTAGAAACATGGAATAGTCTACGAAGTAATCTTTTACCGTCAAGTTAGCTGCTAACTTGCTTGTATAAAAGAGGATAATATCGTTTTCATCACAATTAACTTTGAAATAGTTGTAAAAGTACGGTAGATCTTATTCTAGTATAAAATTAGCAGTTACAATCGGTATTTATCTGTATGTCATTTACTATGAGAGCGATGGTTATTTTATTGTTCTTAACAAGCTGTTACGTGGAACAGAACTGAGGCAAGAATACGCAGGTTATTAAGAGAACCGTTTTTCGTAGTGAAATAATTAAAGCTTTGGTATCGTTACTATCTACGCAGTGACACTTAATTGTCGCCGATCACCGAGTCCAATCCTACTCATAACCGTTTTTATGGACTAGTCCAACTAGTCACAATCTAATTAGATTACCTGTGAGCTCGGCTCTCCGCTTTAAAAATTATTATCTCCAATCGAATCGAACGGAAATGTCTCTGTAATAAAAATTGTTTTCTTGATACATTTTTTCTCTACCTTCCGTTCTCATTTACAATATTTACTTTTTACGATGTCATTGAATACATAAACACAAGTGTCTTTAAGTGCTACCAATCTAGCCGACTGTGTTTATAGACGGCTCACTGGAATTTTCCTTGTTATTGAATTTCACCGCAATCGAACGAAAACCTAATTCACATAAAGCTTTTTAAATGGGTATGATATCTCCTTCCCTTAGTTTAGTGCTTGGATAACAGTTTTAATCTAATTATAGTTCCTGTTTAAGTGTTTTCTGATTTGGCTAAGTGCGTATTTAGATAGCTATGAATTATTTTCTCCCTGCTTGTACCAATCAAATCGTGAATGTCGTTACAAGTTCGCGTGTAATTTAGTCCGAGAGTCCGTTAATGGACCTATACATTTATTTACATCTCAATTCAACCAATTATAAATATTCATTCGCTACCAGCTTTATCTTTGTCGATAATGGTGTAAATGATACGAGTATAAAATGAAATACCTATAATTTTAACGATTATTTATTCCATGTTATTTCCGCCCCTTAGCCTCGACCGAAATGAAGTGTATACATATACCTATTTGCTATATTGATTTCAATTAATTTAAAACGTAAGTAAGATATGTCTACGTTTTACCTAGATAATATTTTAATTACTAAAGTAGGTTATGCTAATCTCATACAATAGTTGTAATGTATTTAAAGTGTAAATAAATTCTTGATTCGTTATATATAAACTTTGTAGAGACTGTAAAGCGCTGGAGGGAAATCGCTCCTCATATAATTTAGTGAGAGTAGGTACTTAGCAAATTACTGTGCTAGTGCTCATTATTCGTCCATCGTCTCCGTAATGTTAAATAAATATTAATTAAGATCCTACGGTTTTGCAAGGGAAATTTTGATTGAAGCGATTTTCATCGTGGTTAAATATGGAGGAGTCATGAAAAAGATGCAATTTTATGTAGATACAGACACTTAGTGGGCACAATTATGCAAATATGCGCCGTCGATTACTGCCTAGTAACCACGGACTAGTTACAAGAATTTATCGTCAACCTGCCTCCCCGCCCGCCCGCCCCGCGCTATATCTGTGACTCGGCGAGGCCTGCCTAGCACTCCGCCTGCTGTCCACCAACGAATATGCAACGTCAACATTTAGTACTTACACCAACTGACATAATACACCTCTCTACCGATACCTGAATACAAATTACTTTTAAAATTTAATAACTACCCTTAATTCGACAATATAAAGTAATTCTAGTAAAAGTTTTACTAAAAGAACTTGTTTTAAAAGAACGAGTAATTATAATCGCCATTTCTGACTCTAGAGTTACGAACCACGAGATATTGAATTTACAGGCATTTTAAAATATTTTAGCGTTGTAAATATACGTATATTATACCGTTGAAAATAACGGTACTAATGTCATATCAAGCAATATCTTGGTTCGATCTGGAAAAGAATAGAATGACATGATGAAAAAAGAAAAACTTTGATATTACCCTTCCTTTCTTATCCTACTTATAATCAAGAAGGCAAACTTGACTAACCTAAGTTTTTAATTTTCAGTAGGAATCTTGTTAATGTAAATAATTAATTTGAATGTGAAATGATAGTCGTCGATAACTCATGCCTTGTATGGTTTAACTTACAGTACAGACATAAATTCAATATTAGGTTAAGCGGATACGCAAAGAGATGAGGTCACGCCAGTACATTAACTGTCTTAGCTTCAAAAACATTATAACTGAAGCAATCAACGTAGTAATCAAATCAATCGTAGACGCTTGACCACATTAACAAACATATCATACAAAGCCTGAAACTGTTGTGACAGCCAAAAATTAATTCTATAAGGCTTCACATATCTATAAACCCCCAAAATAGCATATGAAACTCTAATGTCGACGAAAAGATAATACCTGTAATATCGTCAAATTGAAAAAGTTAGCATCCGTAAATACATAGTTACGCATAAGTGCTACCTTACTGTGAGCAATTGGCTAAACCTACCCTTTCCGTGGGAGAGTGCACCACCGCACGCCTATATACATGATAATTTTTCACCAAAACTCTTTGTATAAGCAATTATAAGTGCATTTTGTCGGTGTGTCTGTCATTAACTTAAACGTACGATGTTATTTTAAGGGCCGTAATGGCCACCGCAGCGAGGCTGTACGTTTTTTGCGAACGCTCACGAAAAGCTATGCATTTAAACGCTTGAATTATGAAATTACAGTATTGAGTGTAAACAAGAGTCGGTGGGGGGCGTACCTTCAGCTACAAAAACTGAGACCGTTCAAGCACGTCCGATGTACCGTACTTTAAAAAAATACCTATGCAAGTTCCTTTAGTTTTCCTACTCAATCATTATGATTACAGTTCTGGAAATCTGTCTGTATACTAAATTCCGTATTGAAATAACTCAAAAAATTTAATAGGATAAATTATAAGACGAAATTCCGTTTATTACACAGAAAGTGTCAGTTAAAAAAGATTACAAAATAAAATATTGAGCTCGTTGAACTCTTTTGTTCCACGAATTAATAAACCAGTCAGTAGTTGAACAAATGGCTGTTGATATAACAATATTGACACAATATAAACGAGTCTCTATTGTCTCAGCATGGAGTATACTCTTACCTATTGGTGGTTACAGACACATCCTAATACGTTACGTAAGCTCGACACCCAGAAACAAAAGCTGGCTATAGATCAAATCGCTGTATTGGTTCACAATGCGTGAATTTATTCTGTTATGACAGGCGAGCATAAATTGTCGGCAGGAGCAGGACCCTCGGATGCTGCAAAACAATGATCCTACCTGCGGGACGCTATCACAGACCACCTTCACGGACACTCGGCACAGGGGTTGAACAGTCAACAAAGGAAAGGGTTGCGAAACTTCTATTAATTGCAGGGAGACAAATGGTCAAGTGTACACTCACCGTGTGAAACTTAAAGACGGGTATCCACATTATTGAGAAGACAGAATAAATTACTGGCGCACAGACTACATCCAAGGATGACGTTAATCAAGTGAAGTTTATTTTTTCTTAATTATTGTGGTAAACTTGTCACTCTCCATATTATATTAAGCCCATGTCATTAATGTAATGTAATAAAACACCTGCGAGTGACCGCAAAATTACAGGCTCCCGGCGAGCGAGCTAGCTACGCTGCACTCACAATAGCGCGCGACTTCACAACTAACTGATTGCCAAATTACAGGGTAAAGTGTCATAAGTACCGGGTATGACGGCGCCACGCTGAATGTTTATTCATTTATTGTTGTTTACCGCACTCGGGCGATACTATCTAACGCAGAGGAAATACGTGAGAATGTGGGATTGCAAGCTGCGATAATTACAGTTAATAAACTCCGAGATATTACTAGGCATATTTATCTGGCAGATACGCAGGGTACGTATTTTAGATTACAATATCATGGAAAGATATTGTTTTCAATGGAAAGATACCAAACAATTGTTCGAAACATTTACTTTAAATTTTTTAAAATAATGTGTCTATATATCTATATCTATACATATTATAAAGAGGAAAGATTTGATTGTTTGTTTGTTTGTTTGCATCGAATAGGCTCCGAAACTACTGGACCGATTTGAAAAATTCTTTCACCATTAGAATCCTACATTATCCGGGATGGACATGATTTTCCCGAATTTCCACGGGAACGAAATCCTGCGCGAAAAGCTAGTAAATAATAATTGAATCTATACGTTCATCGCATTTTTTGTATAATGAAATTAAAATTCTAAAGCTTTTTTAATTACAAAACAGTATTTAAACGTGTAGCGCTATGCGTTTGGAATCCAATATGCGGCGCGGCGGCGAGAACACAATCATAATTTTTCCATAATGACAACGCTATACAACGCCGGTTGCACAAAAACCCTAAAGCGTTGCGGACCCTTAATAAAGGGTTAAGTAAAAGAAAGCGGCAAAAAATTAAGAATCGCCCCGATGAGCCATTATCTGATGATGTTAAAAATAATATGGTCATAGGGTAATGGTAATTCATGCGCGGAACGTCCAGGAGCGCATTTGAATACGTCTTTGTGACCCGCCGAGGGGTGCGCCGGCGCCGGACTTCACACGCTCCCGGAGCACGGCAGGTACCGCACTGCTACCCTGCGGCTCTAATACAATACCTACACATGTAACGCATTCGTTTTGATACTAGGCGCAATGAACTTTCATTAAATCATGTTACATCAAAATTTGATCGTCATTTTAGTACGGTCTTACTTCGATTTCAGGTTTTGTTCTAATATATCTATTATTATCTTCATCAGATACTTAATTTGCTCCGTTTTACTCAAAAATCACTTTGTAAAAAACCACAGTAAAAAATGAACTAAACTAATTTATATTTCGACTAAAGCATTTCAACTTTCATCTAATTACCAAGTCATGTCACATTAACAAAGTAAATGTCAAAAAAGCAAGTGTCAAGAGTATTAGAGCGCGCTATTTGATGGGCGAGCTTATTGTGCTAGTGGTAATTGTGATTGCTAATAGAAAAATGTGATTATTAATAGACGTTATGTTATATTAAATACAAATAGACGGTAAATTTTAGCCAACGAACGTTCAAACGTTTAGAATAAATAGTAAAATATGGAGCTTTAGTGAATATTTGTGTTTCTTTTAAACTTCATTTATAAATTACAGTTAACTTAATTTGGTTATTTTATTTATTAGGTGTACTAACAGTTCACGATCAACACCAAATAATGAACAAAATTCAGTAAGTTATTAATTAACTGGATTATACATACCTCTATAGACTATAGACCTAGACGTATGCGCACGTATGACAATTTAGATGGAAGGTAATTTACTGTGTCTCTCAAAGTTTTATTAATTCATTCAAAAGTTAGGTTTACTAACGTAAATATCTACATACCTTGGTACACAAAAAATAGTTCCTACATTATGTATTTTCATGATATTTACTTATTATATTATTTGATCTACGGAACTTGACGCAAGCATTTTGAAAATATAAGTAAATCTATGTTTTCGAATAAATAACGACATAAATGTTTTTCGAATAAAAAGTCGCCAATTATTTGTGTAGTAAAAAGGTACACATTAAAACCAAAAATGAATGCTGTAAATAAAAAATCAATTAATATACGACTCCTAATTTTACGACTTCCTACCTATTTATTTACTGCCGTTAATTGACAGACGAATGTAATTGTAGGAGCTTATAGTACATGTTACTCGATGGTTATGTGAATAATCAGAATGGGAAAGAGCTTTTAATAACATTAACTCAAGGTATAATATCTCCGAAGCTTTCCTTGGCTTGGCTCATGCCGACTTGTCATGTTTGGGAATTGAAACTCATTTAGAAAAGTTAACAGAACGCAATAAATTTTACATTCCGAGCCGATATACTCGGCGTTCATCTACGATTAAGATAATCTTTAGACGTATGGATAACGCTAAGGTTAACTAAAACTATTTCGGTGAGGTTAATGCGTTTCCAAGTTAATAGTTAAGTGTTAATACCTATACGTTTAATAAATTCATGAAGATGTTACGCAAAAGTTGCGGTGTATTAATGTCTCTTTTGATGGTAATATCAAGCGGTCAGTCCGAGCAACCCTTGTTATATATTAATACTAGCTTTCCGCCCGCGGCTCCGCCCACGTGGACTACAGGTTATATCGTGCCCAACTGTGGGATAAAATGTAGCCTATGTCCTTTCCCAGGCTCTAATCTATCTCTGTACCAAAATTCATCAAAATCGGTTCAGCGGTTTAGGCGTGAAAAGGTAACAGACAGACAGACAGACAGACAGAGTTACTTTCGCATTTATAATATTAGTAGGGAGTAGGGATGGATGAAATCTACTCGGTGATCTAAAAGGCGACATGTAATAAATCCGAATCTTCACCTGCCACTCAGACTTATTCTCATTTAAATACTCCGATAATGTTGATGATTCGGACGCGTTATAAACACGGCAAGTAACATCGCGTGTCATTTGACATTCGTGAGTATTCAGCTTTAGAGTCGAGGCGCAGCGTAGTGCAGGGCTTTAGAAAGCGTGCACACCAATAAATACTCGTCCGATTATGATCTACGCCGCGTAGCCTGTAGCCACAATACATTCAGTAGGCATACATCATGCTATATTCTCTTTACGAGTGTACCACCAATTCATCTTAACTACATGTGAATATTTACCAATGTTTGCACAGCAAGAATGCGTTAATTGCTACCTCGTATAAGGGAAGATACTGTACCAATATAAGGGAAGGTATAAATATAATTTTCCACGTTATAAGAACGTATGATCACCGACTTCAATCCCAACAACAGTTCGCACAAAGTAGATAACTACTTAGTATTTTTTGCGGACTACAATGCCTATTAGCAGATAACCACAAACGAAAATGTCACTCATTTATTTAGATCAGTGTTTTTCAATCTTTTTGAATTCGCGATCCCTATAGATCATATAAAGTTCTGGCAACCCCCTAAGGTCCCGAAGACCCATTTAGGATAAATCTATGTACTACTTCGAAGATTTTAAAACATAATAAAAGAGTTTGCGGAAGGCGACGGGAGGCATCATTATACAGGCACAGTCTTTTCACTGAAATTGTCTTATTTTAGTATAAGATTTACAAATTATTGTCTTTTTCTTTTACCTGCGAGTCCTGCGACCCCCTGAGTAAGGCTTCACGACCCCCCTGGGGGTCGCGACCCACAGTTTGAAAAGCACTGATTTAGATGATGTTCTGGTTTGTAGTATTTTTTGTTTTTGTTGATTTTTTTAAAGCGCTGAATCATTTTCGATAAAATTTATATGGGACCACTTCTGGAGTATATTCTTTCGAAAATCGGTCCATAATTGGTAGAAAAATTGGTGAACATACATAAAAAAATACATACAGTCGGACATAGAACCTCTTCCTTTTTTGAAGTCGGTAAAAATTTATTTTTAACCAAAGAAACCTTTCTTACGAACTCGAGCTTTCTGGACTTGTAAGCACATTCCACGCTGCACTCACGCGTCATACCTAGAAAAGCGTAGACGACGTGCGTGGGATTCTCGGGAAGACGCTAACTAAACACAAAAACTCGACTCTGCACTGGGCAAGTATACATACATAGGTACGACTTTAAACTTTTTGTGCTATGAAAACATTAATGGATTTGAAAATAATAAGTTACTGCAGTTTTATAGCAATAATAGCATATTTTTGCGAAAGTATCTGAGTAAATTGAGCAACTAGCAATATTATGGGATGGGGTAAGAGTATAGTAGTGACCGACCCGCCTGAGGCAGGCATTAGCATAGCATCCGGCGCGGACCGAGCCCCGCCGCCGCCCGCCGCGCCCTCCGGTCGACCAAATCGTATGGATCTATTTACCAATTTCGATATGTCGTCCGTTGTGTAGGAGGCATTATCGCAAAACATTCACAATGTAGGTCAGCCAAATATCAGCGCGGCCCCAAGTAATTGGATATGTTAGTAATTGTACACCTATGTATGAAGTGTTTATACTTAAGTTTACCATAGCCTATGATTACGATACATGTTCTTGATTTATTCTTTATTATTCGCAATTTAGAAAGATAAACGCTCTCAGGTACATTTCTATTCTGACTCATGGTTATTGGCAATAGCTTTCTGTAATACATAATTTAATGGGTTTGGTATATAAGTATTTTTATTAAGATGGGATGAAAGGGAGCCATTTGCAAGATGATAAATTGTTGTTTGTGACAGATATTATTTATTTCACCAATTCGAGCTGACCGCTCTAAATTAAATTGGCATCAATTACAAAATTGCGATTTGCGTACGCCTACCTACATAAGCGATATTTATGAGCATGTGTACATATGTGGTCGTGGGGCACTCCACACATGTGGCATGTCTGCTACTTTCACGCGAGACGGCGCGCCCATATTAATTGCTCCCGTTCTTCGACGAAGCCTTATTTATTGCCCTCGTCGGTGATTGTGAAAAGCTCTGAGTGTACATTAGTTTTAATTTTATCTGGTGTATTCAATCTGACGTGTGACACACAAGCTCTGGACAGCGGCTGCGCGTCCCTGGCCGTCTCTGTGTCGCCGCTCACCTCTTCCACCACAACAATTTTTTATGCGTTTTTTTTTTGAAAAAATCTGAAGCTCAAAATCTAGGTTTGCTTTAACTCAAATTTTATCTATTGTTGGCTATGAACATAAGCAAAAATTAGTACTAGAAGTATTAAGTATTTTATGGGCATTGAAATTGGCAAAATGTTCTAGACCGTAAGAGCGTTGTGGGTAACCCAAAATGTAGTTGTCCACGCCAGTAAATGACCTCTATTTCTATTTAATATAATCATATAGCTAATCTATAGGATCCTCTCGTGGACTATAAATGAAGCATGGAAATTCCTTCAGAATTTTGAAAGTAATAATTGTTTTCAAGTGGGTGCTCAAGAAACAGACAGAACCACTATGAGACCAAGCCAACCATATTTTGCCATTACGAACATTTTGCTTTCCGTGAGAATATTTCCTAGACATTTTATTGCCGTTACAACGGGCAACACTTGGGGAGTCAACAAAAATCAATTATTAGCTGAACAAAAATGTGGACGTCGAATGCCGAAGTCAACGTTTTTAGAGAAATAAACATTTAACTGTTTGCACAACGACCGCGGGCCCAACCAATATTTGATATTCGAAAATACTATTCTAATGTATGTCGTCGACATGGGGAACACTTTACGACTCGCACTTTAGCGGCTCTTTTGGTCTCCTCTTGTATTATACATATAATGATCATATAATTCCTAACATACATAAGTAAATGAACAATCCCGGAAATAGAAAACAAGGTAAGCAACCATTAGATAAGTTGTAAGCAACCATTGATGTTAAACGCATAGTTTTAGTTTAAGTCGCCCAGGAAAAAAAATCTCTTTCCTATCTCAATAATAGATTATTTTACAATCAATACAGATTATTTACAAAATAATTATGTAATTTCTTTTATTACATGTCAAAGAATAAAATACAAAATAAATGTCCAATATGTCCAAAATGTACTAATGTAATTCACTACTTTGACTTCTTTTAATTATGTAGTTGTAAAATATTTAATTTACAATAAAATGTACTTAATTTTGTTTTTTAAAGTGTAACTTATCTTTAGTTTTATTTATAAAAAAACTTTTGAATTCATAAATTTAAAAATAAATTTATTTATCTTTGCAAGCCTTGGACTTGAAATATCAAAGTTTATTCATTCAAAAACGGGAGGTCTAAAATAAGTTTATTGGAATTTATTAATTGATTAATGGGATTTATTTAAAATTAATATAATTAAAACCGCCCCAAAATAAAATTAAATCGTGCTTTTCTGACATCATTTCACTTAAATATCAATCCTAATTGTATATGTTTAATCGATTTTTAAACATATTATTAAATATTATTATCCGTTGTTCTTTAATATTTGAATTATAATAAATAAACATAGTTGATATAAAAGACAGACGAAACACCTCCGCATACGGAATTTATAGAGCCTATTTGAATCACTATATAGTTTGAAACATGTCAGTTCCTACGTGATAATGATCAAGAGATGGTACACGAGATTGTGGATAAAGTAAGTAAATATTCGACAGTATTTTCCGTGGACATTCGATTCGTATTCATTTATTATTTATCCAATAGGCGTCATTATTTTATGTGTTATGGCTATAACTTCTGACACATATACTAGCTTCGAACGTTAGGTAGTTTTTTATTTAAATCAGATTTTAATAAATAACTCATTAGGCAAAAAACAGCTACGGTTGAGATCTCATGGCCGAAGTCGCAATAAAATGTGTTGACGAACGCGGAGCGAGCCGCGGCCGCCACGTAATGCGGAACTTACTACCTAATTATCAAATATCCCATCTACATTGTAACTTAGAATCATAATATTTAAATTACATGTCTACCACACACATTATTTTCAATTACTGTAAGCTTCTCATGGTTAACGAAGTACTCAAAGTGTAAACAGTAATTAAAAGAGTTATTGTGTTGATTAGACATCAACGCGAGCTCTAATTGAAATATCGAACTTATATTTCAAAGTTAAACGTTCATTTATTCTCTCTCTAATTGACATTTACAAGGAGTTAAGAAGCAATGGTTTACTTGATTTTATTAAATTGTTATTCAATATTAAAAGCTGTATAAACAAAAACAAGTTTTAATTCCTTTAGTGTCAAATAATTATGAAAGAAAACGGTTGCGATACTCAATATAAAGAATAAATCACTTTTTAGGATGTTTTGAAAAAGAGCAGGTCAATAGGAATACCTGATGAACGAGTTATGAAGTGGTCACGGCGGGGCAGCTGACCACCCCGCGTCAGCGCAGGGCGGCTTGCACCGCTTGCATGATGTCAGGTACCGGTCAGTCGGGGGTCACTTGTGCACAATGGTTCGTCCGGTCGCCCTACGGTCCGGTTAGGGTCGGATTTGGGAACAGGTTGGTCAGTGTGGCAGTAAGGCTAGCGGCACGCGGTTGTATGGTGCGGCCCGGGTGCGGCGCGGCCTGCTACTGGCCGCGCCCGGCAGCCGCGCCGGCACCCGGCCGCCGGCGCTCGCGCGGCCCACGGAGAAGGGTGACATCGCGGCTCTTCCTCTTTTATTGACAAAGCCCGACCAAAGGGGTGCCGACCGTTAAATGCCAAGACCCTTTGTCCTCATTTGTCTTACACGGATGAAGCTCCGATATCATCAAATTTAATATTACACAATCATGCCACGAAGACTAAAAAATATCGTTTAAATTTAATGTATTTTAATTTGGAGATATTTTATGTAAAAATTCTTACAAAATTTTATAAAACCCCGCGGTAAACCTAATTCACCTGACCTAATGCACTTAGGTGAATTAGGTATACTATAAGTAAATTACAATCACTTAGGTCCATTAAGTATACGTTAAGACAACACCGACTCAAAAAATAATAATAATATAATATTCGTTTTTAGGGTTCCGTTCCCAAAGGAAAAAAACGGGACCCTATTACTAAGGCTCCGCTGACCATCCGTCCGTCCGACCGTCTGTCACCAGGCTGTATCTCATGAACCGTGATAGTTAGACAATTGAAATTTCCGCAGATGAGGTATTTTTTTGTGCCCTATAACAACAAATACTAAAAACTAGAATAAAATAAATATTTAAGGGGGCTCCCATACAAAAAACGTGATTTTTTGCTCGTTTTTATAGAAAGTCTGTCCGAGGCTGTATCTCATAAACGGTGATAGTTACAAGGTTGAAATTTTCACAGATGATGTATTTCAGTTTCTGCTATAACAAAAAATACTAAAAAGTAGAATAAATTAAATATTTAAGGGGGCTCCCATATAACAAACGTGATTTTTTTGCCGCTTTTATAAAGGTAATGGTTTTTATAGAGTCCGACTCGCACTTGGCCTGTTTTATAGGTAATGGTACGGAACGGAACCCTTCATGCGTGAGTCTGACTCGCACTTGCCCGTTTTATAATATAATTTTAAATAAATATCAACCTACTGACTGATCTTTTTTCATTTTTTTTTGTGTACAAAAATAATTAATTTGTCATTACGCCGAGTATTCTTTGTTCTCTTTAGTACTCTTACTAAGTTGACTGGAAGAAATACTCTCGTGGGATAAGTCCGCCTTTGTAAACTTCCTATTAAACTTGTTATTCTCTATATTATCATTGTACAATAAATAATGAATACATACATACATCTGATTATTTGCAGGCCATGTGCAAACTGCTGCGGCATGATGTTAGAATAGATATTTAATTTAGGTAAGGAATTATACTCTATGTAAGATTTTAATAAATTAAATAACGAAGAGATTTGTGAACACCAATTAGTTAACGACATTATACATATCACCCCTTTAGAAAGATAGGGACCTTACTCAATGGTTAACTGAGTTATGCAACTGAGAGACACATGTTCTACTGAATATTATATTAAAACAAAGGAACATTCATGATAGAATAAGAACTCTCATTGAAACTTTGAAATAATAACTGTCAAAGTTAAAGAATCTAACTTTTCGAATACCTATCCCAGTGTTTTTTGAGCCCTTATTGTTCCAAGGGTGCGATATATTAAAACCATTATACTGCATAAGTTTGGTAAAAGCATTTTATTTTGTTTAAAAATTATGTCCTAAAAATAAATAAATTGTCATTCGACGTTTATTTGAGAATCACCATGGATTCTGTATACAAATATAATTGGTGAAGTACTTATATAATCGGCTTTCCGTCTGCGGCTCCGCCCGCGTGGATTACAGGTTATCTTGCCCAACTGAGGGATAAAATGTAGCCTATGTCCTTTCTCAGGCTTTAATCTATCTTTGTACCAAATTTCATCAAAATCGGTTCTGTAGTTTAGGCGTGAAAGACGGACAGACAGACAGCCAGACATAGAGAGTTACTTCCGCTTTTATAATATTATATTAAGTAAGGATAAAACTTACCTATTTAAATAAAACGAATAGGCAGGTAATTAAACAAATGCTAAGTACCTACTTGTAATGTTAGTCTTTTCTCCCCGTTGCGTAGTTCTCTTACTTTTACAATCTTCACAACTACTAACCAACTATAAAATTTAATATCGCAAGAATCATAATATAATTGAACATTTTATTGATCGTATTCTATAGTTTACTATACAGCATTAAAACTGAATCTCGGAGTCATATGAGTAGGTATTTCATTAACGCAGAATTGCTCAAGTGGCATCACAACTTTGAATAAAATAATATTATCAGCATAACCAACAAGCGCAATAAGAAATAGGTATACTAATATGTTAAAGAGGTTTGTTTGTAGGAAGTAATCTCTGGAACTACTGAACCCATTTTAGAAATTATTTCACTGATAGAAAGCTGCTCAAGAAAGTTGGTAATGAGCCAGACTTATAACCGGAAGGTTACCGGTTCAAATCCTGGTGCAGGCCCGTACTACCACTAAACTCGTCTTTTAGGATATACAAGCTGTAAATCTGCAAGCTTGCCATATTCACTGAGGTCATTGTACTGCTTGTAAAGAACTTAAATAAATTATAAAATAAGATTGACAAAATTTCGATTTTTTTTTATTTTTTTTTTATTTTCATCGACAATTAATGCACACAGCACTAATCCATCGATACATTATTGATACTCATGCACATCCCTATTACATGGCGTGTACGGTTTGTCAACTGATCAATTTAACTTACACGAACTATTTGCTGTCAAATAACAAAAAGTAAAAAACTTGACATTGGCACAAGTTTTGGCAGAAATGGTTGTTTGTTTTTTGCAAAATTAATAGTACCTAAGTTGAGTTGAACGCGGATTTTTACCGGTCGCGCTTACGTCACGGGGCGATACGTAAAATTACCGAGAATAACACAATGGATCGGACGTGATGGCCCAGTTCCCTGGCCAGCGCGATCCCCGGACTTATTTGTGCGTGAGGAGATGTGAAATGAAAACTTGAAAAGATTGGTGTACACGGAGGAAATTGAATGTATTGATGTGATACGAAACATAATTTTCAGTGAACCGTAAATGAATCGTAAGGAAAGTCATCAGAAAGTCATCATATTCACCAACTTAGACCGGCTTGATAAAGACTGGCTGACTTTGAGGCATTGGCTCCTTAACTGTGTCTGCAATCCAAAAAGTGCTAGAACACGTATTCGTTTTGGTTTGAATATCATATGCACATTAACTAATTATATTCGTAATTCTTATTATTGGATTCAATTGTCGATTCTAGAAACTCATTTTCCGACAACGGCTATCTTCGTCCGCATACTACGGAAAAAAATTAATAGTAACAAAATTTACATTATTAAATCATGATAATGCAGCGTGAGAAAAGCATAGACGATGTAAGAATTAATTAAAGTAATGGTCGACCGGAGACCAAGGAAACATAAACTGTCGGCAGCGGTCGGTAATTAGAAGTCAAATTTGACTGCACGCGGTTATTTGACGAATCGTTCGAAAATTTTCACATTCTACAATACATGACTTTTACTGAAAATAATTGCAGCGGTGAAATCACGACCGTAACTTATTATTACATAATCAAATATCGTGAATACCTTTTAAGTACCTTTTGTGGTCAACAGCGAACCCGTTTTTTAAAAATATAATAAAATCAAGTTTTTGAAAATAAGGTAATATGAAAATAGTAAAATGATTTCAAAGAAAAAAACAAATATCATAACAAACTAAGATATAGAGCTGGCCTAGAACAGCGTTACCAATGGGAAGCTTTTAACCAGAAATTGAATCAAACGATCTCAAAAATCACGCTTTCTATATCCAAGGGGAAACGTTTCGACTAATTCAAACTTAGTACAACGGTGAGACGCGCGTTAGGGGGAGGAGACTCGCGCTGCGTGCACGCAGATAATATAAATTAATTTGCGCTTGCGCTGTAACACGCCTCATAGAAACTTCCAATAATTAAATTATCATATCAGTATTACAAGAAACTGCTCAAATGCCTATCATCCTACGCTATTTGTTTGGAAGTACGTCGATAGAGCCCCTAAAGTAGTAACTTTAATTTATATCTTGGCGGAAAGAAACATAACGTGACAATAAATAATAATAACCCAGATAAGTCTGTCAATTTCGATTTCTATTAAGTACATATATGTGAAAAAAGAAATAGCTTAATTACCTACTCAACGCATTAAGTATGATCAAATACGGAGACTATCAACACTTTATGTTCTCATAAATCTAATCTTTCACCTAAGCCACAAATACCGATTTCAACTGAATTAAATTGTACCATAACATAAAAGTAGAACACTTACGTCAATTGATTGAAACCAAAACAGCTTTAAGATTTGCCGTCTCTCAGTTTTATTATAACGGCCATTAATTTATATTGCGTTACAGATAGCAAACAGTTTAGATGTGGTTTTTTTACCGTTTTACATAATTACAAAATTATGCCTTGTCTTTACGAGTATGTGTATGGGTACCGGTCGGCGGCGGCGCGCCCACTCACCGCCGGCTAATAAGAGAAAGAGAAGCTCACAGAGATGGATTGCCGCAGATAATGTGTCACGTTCGATCTCAAGTAGCCAAATACACTAACTAACTAGTCAAGCACATCTCTAATGGCACGCTCAATAAGACTCTTGATAGATTCGTTCGCCAAATAGACGATTATACAATCACATACAAGCTTTCAATTCAAATTGATCATACGATTGTTTTATACACCTGACATATCAATAGATATTCACCAACATATCGTTGGTGAATATCTTAATATGTGCTGGTAACTAAACTTTCTGATCGCATAGTTTTCGCATATGATGTATGTGTGTATATGACACATCGATATATTATCGAAAAGCACTCGTACGTTCATCCATGTGTAACTGACGAGGAAGGCTTCAAAGTGTATGATTGGCGTAACGAGCGCAGGTACCGATTTTGGTCAATAATCGCCATAAGTATAGTGAACACTTTTGCGTACCGAATGCAATAATAATTGGAGGGTCCGATTTATCACATCGCTGTTCTCCGAAACGGCAGAGCAGTTCTTGTGTAAGCCCTGCACGTCGTGCGCACGAAAATATCTCGAGGAGCCATGCCGAGTGCACGTAATTATAGGTGGAAAAATACAAGCATGGGAAGTTCACTCGAGATGATTTTTATCTTTTCATTTCACCTAACCGTTTAAACCGTGCAAAAAATAAACAATCACACAACTGAATTTCCTTTGAAGCACCCCTTAGCTTCAGCGTCACAAAACACTCCGATAGTAACACAAAGAAAGGGTCAAGCAGTAACAAAGAGCTAACGTACCTTCCCACGCTGGTCATTCGTACTGGTCATCGGTGGTCATCGAATGTTTTGTTTAGATATTGTCTCCATAGGAAAAAAAACAACCCTTTCTTTCTTTTGAATGGGTTTGAAAGACAACGGCTAAGGTGCGCAACACCCTTTCGAATAGCGCAAACGGTCGCAGATCGTGAGAGCTTTGGCGCACAGGTAATCTCTCCATATGGACAACAGTAATACTAAACAATGGAGCGATGCGATGTGGGTATATAATTTATGCATGACTATACTTTTTAATTTGCTTGGTGTGAAAGAGAAAATTAATGTTGATATGAAACATTTTATTAGAGTTATTAATCGAATTTGGGTGTTTTCTTAGTTTTCTAATATTATTGAAATGCGTGAATTTTTCTGTTTGCAAATCGATGGTAAACATCAAATCTCGGACTAAGCAAATTGGATATTATCACTATGCTATGACTACTCGAAACTAGTTAATACATCGCATATAACAGTACATTATGGAGAGAGGGAGGCTGTGCGACCTGTGCGTTGAGTATAATGAAAACACGCGAGGGCAGGCAGAGGGCGCGCCGTGCGGGGTGCGGGGCAGCGCAGCACACGTGTGCATGGATATCGACACTCGGAGAAAGTCGACGTGATCATGATAAGCCGCTCGCTTACGATAAATTTATGCGCCCTTTGTTTCTTTTCGACGATTTATCAAAAAACCCCTTTTGTAACTCACTGACGTTCTGCCCTTTTATGCAACGTCATAAATAGGTCGCGCGGTCATACTATGTCCTATTGTTTATCTCTCGTAGGTAAATGATCACTTCAGATTGCTGTCTCCACAGGTGAGACTTTATACTCCATCGTACACCTAAATAGACGTATAATAAGTCTCAGACGATTACTACTACAGCAGGACCGCTGTAATGAGATAAGCAACAGGATAGATAATAATAAAACCGTACTGTTCCGAGTACCGTAAATTGCTCGTTTTGTTCAAATAGGCGGCGAGGGTCAATTTGGCCCTTATCAAGAAAATGACCAACACGAAAGAGTAGCCATATTAAGTGCACAAAGAAAAAAATAATTGTTTGTGATTATGGATTGTGGATAATTGATTGTCGGCGAGGACGGGATGTGTCGCGCACGCACCCCGCGCCGGCAAATAATGGGATATGTCAATCCACCAAAGAAACGCTATTAGGGCCGATTATTGAACACCATACCAAGTTGTTAAAGCCTAAATTGCCGTAATTTAGTTCGTATAAAAACCTGTCAGTAAAGTATTTTTTTAATTATTTTTATACAACATTTCAATTTACACATAAGTAACTCAAACATCTCACAACTCAGAAAGAATACAATATTTATTTTTCTATGGGCCTTTCTGACATAGTAGTAAATCACAACATTTGACGGCGCTGATAAATTGTCTCGATCTAGCTAGCGAATAGCCAATGCCTCCATGTATGTGTATATTGTATGAAAGTACAGTTCTAATACATTATTGATAGACAGTTTATAGTTATGAGAACCAGTAATAAATGTAACACCTTCTTTCACGCGTTTCAAACAGACAAAAAACATCTTGTCATTTTACACCATTGTAACTTTTATGTAGAATTTATCATAAAATTGCTACATTCATTATTTCATTAGAATATGCGAAAACATTAATTCTTACCGCTTACCTTGTAACTTGTAAGAAAATATTCGAGTAAGAATTTAACGATATATTTTCAGATGATGGCGTTTGTTAAATACATAATTAAAGTACACTTGAGTTGAGCCTTTCACGTAAACACAGTATGTTAGTGCACTCAGTTTTTAATGTCCGTAGAAATCGTAAATACAGAGCCATGAATATTTAACTAGGTTCCTAATGACATCGGCACACATGTTTATGACAAAGTAATCGAAGTTGGAGTTGTTAATTGTATTCGTCATATGAATTTAAAAATTCATGGCATTTAAATGCCAGCTCGGTCGCCATTTTAGTTCGACACAAGAGAGACTATCACCTTGAACACGACTTAAATCTGACAGCCTCGAATGTCACTCTCGTTCGAACCAATTAAATTAAAATTAAAGTTTTTGTCTCGATCGTCGTCATTTAGCCACGATCGACATTAGTCGTGATTGTTTTTCTACATAGGCGCCACACGTTTATCTTGACGTGAAGTGCGGCACTTGGTGTAAAATAAATTAAATACAAAAAAAAATTATTTATAGAAAGAGCAGTAATACAAAATAATAAAAACTTAAATTCGATCAAAAGTACCTTTGGCGGTGTAAGTCAAAAGAGAGATAAAACCGAAACATGATAGGTAGAGCGAGACTGACTGACGAAAACAGGCTCAATGTTGCATGCCGTGTCGCCTGCAAGTGTTACGTATTGCGAAAGTTAATGTAGCGAGAACAAGGCGGGCAGATCTGAAAAGTATGTTTATATCATACGTGTATTACACGGTAACTACCAGCGATCGAAAGATAAGTAGACACCTTACCCAGAAAAATGTGCAAGAGCTTAGCTCTGCATTCATCTAAATCGACATCTTTTCTTTCTCAGTACCGCTAAATGACATTTCTAGTAGCCGTGTAACGCGTTTACAAGGTACTTTGAAGATGCTACGGTGTGTCCGTAATGGCTATTGCAATATTATACGGTCAGATGCTCAAGTGATATCAACATTCCCCACTGTGTAATTTTTGTCCATGAAATATACTGTATACAGGGTCAAAGAAAATTGTAGAGGGTACACAATGTGATGTCTAACATTTGCCGCGTATCCGGCAAGCATCTAAGCTTTCTTAGAAAACGAGAAGTATAATTCTACAACAGCAAGGCATTTGTTCAACCATATCGACATTTTATCTACCGTCTTCACAAGAATTCACAACTGTAAATTCAAAAAGCGTTTAGTTACATTTCGTGGCTACCTACCAACCAAAACCTGGAAAGTCCCTTTAATCCTCCATGTCACAAGGAGGATTAAAGGGACTTTCTAGGTTTTGACTTTTGAACACTCATAAAATTCACAAAAAAATTCTTAAAAAATCATTCATAACAAGTTGCCTTTTCTTTCAAAAATAAAACAGAATAAATGAATACAATAATTTTAAAGATTTGAAATTGGGCGGAATGTCCAAGTCTTTCAGAGAAAATTTAATTCACTGAAATCTTAGAACAAATAATGTTCAATTTAATGAGTATGGCCCTTTGGGCTGTACCTTTTTAGGACACGTCTCGACAGCCGACAGTGATTGGAAAGCCACCGTTATTCAGTTAAACACTCGCGCATGCGCACCGCGATCCTTATCGCGGTCTGTGTTTGAACTCAATTATTTACGACTTACCTACTCGCATGACAGTTGCATTAAAGAAGTTGAAGTCGTGCAATTGGTCTAACCAATTCTAATGGCGCTTGTGTTCGTCGTGAACACCCGTGACTAATGACTCATAAGAGAGTATCCTATCTTCAATGGTTTATTTTTTTTTTGATTAATTTTTATTTTCACTATAAAATATTTACTTACTAGCACAAGGGTACTATTACTAGGTAACTATTTATTAAAATTAGGGAACTACCATCCAAATGTAATTTAAGGATAGGAACATTTTAAAACTTAATTCTATTCGTTTGCAATTAAAAATAACGGAAATTAGTCATGGTAGCACTCAATATTTGATATTGATTAAAAATGCTTATCTGAAATCGAGTTGGGCAAAATTAATGGCGAACATTAAGCGCAATCACCGATCGTTGCTGAAGCGAGCGGCTGGCGATTGTATACAAATTACAATCGTTAGATGAGACGTAGCCAAAATAAGTGAGCCGCATCTCTTTTGCAATCTCATATGACTAAGTGCGGAAGCGATCAACTTTGGGCTCACTGATTAATCAATCAAAAATGGTGTCGTAAAATTGTGATACCTAAATGAACGCCGGCGGCGGCGGCGGACGCTCCGGCCGCGGTTACCGGCCTCTATCACCGCCACATTACACCTCCATGTTGTTATAAAATTTATGGAGGCTCTATTTTGGAAGCTAATTAAAGATAGTGATGGCCGTTAGAAAAGTCAGACCGTGAGAAAGTGATAAAACTTCCAGAGAAGTAATTTGGGCTGTATGCTATAATTAGTCAAAAGTAAGCTCGAATCATTGCCTCAGTAACAACTTTACCTATTAAATTCACATGTATTTTTATTTAATTTTGTTTAAGTACACATCTTGGTTACTAAGTGAGTAGGTAAGAAGTATGTAATCTGTATGGAATTTCAACGGGACTTAGTACAGCAATATATTTATAGTGACCCGGTCCGTCGTCGGTTACCAGTCATGGACACTGCGAGGAACTGGTAGTTAGCGCCGACTTTGAATTACGAGCAGCTATGTATCCTTGCGACCTCTAAGAATGGAATTCAATAAATATTCATATTATGTGAAACGCATTTCCCTATAAATAATGAAAATTATTATGCTATTTAAGCGAACAGAGGATCAACTTCGCTAAAAGTCATACGAAACACAAAGGCATCTTATTTTTTATTATAAAT
The DNA here is from genome assembly GCA_949987775.1 of Aproaerema taeniolella. Lineage (NCBI taxonomy): Eukaryota > Metazoa > Arthropoda > Insecta > Lepidoptera > Gelechiidae > Aproaerema > Aproaerema taeniolella. Next base: position 11,079,433 of record OX465247.1, on the reverse strand, counting down.
TCAGAGCAAAAACATTATTTCAAACTCATCGCTTCACGATTTTGTCAAAAGGAAGTCGGGTAATGAACTAAGCACGCTTGTTCCACACAGGAAAGAAAGCCAATATTTATGACACAACATTAATTAAGAATCGTAATTTCACCAAGGAATTACGAGATTTATATCAAGAACATTTTATATCGACCCCAGACGAATTCGTTTCTAATATATCGTCTCATTAATTACAAAGTCGCCTCGACGTGAATGAATTGCGAGGCTGATACAGAACCTACGTCTTGGATTTAGTCACGCAATTATTCCGGGCGGACTGAAACGACCCGACGATGTTTTGATCCTTCGATTTCTATTACGTCCAAAATAATTTGCATATAATCGATGAACGCCTACAGCGAACTACTTCAGCGATGAGACACTCGCACCGAAACATCATTTACTTACGTGAAAAATTCATCGTGACACGATCCCCATTAATCAGAGATCCATCCATAGCTAACTTGCAACCGTTTCGAATCGGTATCGAATAGAATAAATTCATTTAATGAGGCATCTAAGTGGTTCGTTGAGTGCGTTGTAATAACCGAATCACGTTCGTTTTTCAGCGAGTGACCGCAGCGATGTCGTCGGACGGTGACGGATGGCAACACGGTGCCGAAGCCGGTGCACGGTGCAGTGAGCCACTCGCCGCTCAGAGATTTATGTTCCAAGTAAATTAGCGCGAAGGGCGGAGCGAGGATTAAGCAAAACTCCATAGAGTAAACGCGCTCGCGTGCGCATGCTGACCTACCACTACGACGATCGCTGATAGCCAACATGCGCCGCGCAAACATTTCTTGCTCGACATTACAAATGGTGCCTCCCACAATGTCATACAATTGGAATCAAAGTCGTGTGTAGGTCTGATAGTTATCGTATATGGTAATTTCTGTACATATACATCTATCGTACTTGACCTAGAGCTCTTCGAAGTTCTATGTTTTTGAATTGGAGCTATAAACAAATATTCTTTGTAATTGGACTGTAAAAGGATCTAGCCAGAGCTTTTAAGGGGCGAGCCGTGCACAATCATTTAACAATTGCCTTCAATTTGACAAGGTAATAGTTGTATTTTATGAGTTAGGTTTAGTAGTAATTAGCGGTAAATCTAAACAATAAGGCAACAACAAAGCGAGGCGGTTCTACTGTGGAAAGTAGTCTGCAGATAAACGCCACTTAAATTGCAAGCATAAAATACTTTGTTAAATATTGTACAGACCTTTGATTTTCAATCCCAACTTGGGTAACAAAAACTTTTAGTCTTAACCAGGAATGTGGGTTTCAGCTGTCTTTTCCATTAACAGTTTTGCTAGACATAACTTTTTGCATGGAGCAGAAAAATATTTTAAATGAGTCAGTGCTACGCAGCGCAGTCGCGGTTTTTTTTTGAAAAGCTATCTCCCTAAAACAATGGTAGATCTGTTTTCCTTTCCCTACTAGCAACCCTAATCATAACCTACTTCATTTAATTAAGCTTAATGGTTACAATCAACAGTAAATAGCTCTACCTACACATTTTCTCTACTAAGTAAGAGTTTTAACTAAAAGAGAGCCAGTCAACTTTTCAGATCAACGGTACAGTATCGTAGTCCATGGTACTTATTAACCATTTGGTATTTTATGAGTGCTAATTAGGCTTCTTGTTGGCCACTACCGATCCTGAAAGTAATTATTAGTTCTCGGTGGTTTTTATCTGCCGCCCACGGACAATGGGAACGTGACTGCACTGGAGATCGGCCCCTGGGTATTATTACTACAAGTGAAGCGCACTGCACTTTGTCTGCACGCACCCTACTATGTATAAACATTGCAAATCAAAATCGTATTTATTTATTAATGTAAAATAAATTGTTGGATTTGGACGTGTAGGTATTCATTAGTTTAGTTTTCTTAAATTCATGTAGTGACTTTAAATAAGTTAGGAAAATTTAGGGAGTATCTTCAAAGAACCCCTTTCAAATCATCGAAAAAAAATCGACTTCTCAAACTAGGCAATCCAGCAGATAGCACACGTTGTATCGAGAGGCGAACACTTTTTTTACAATTCAACCCATGTTTCTTGGATAAATTTATTCAATTTAGTGGGCTAAAAATTCACATCCTTTATTTTTGATAACTAATATAAAGTCACGCAATATAGTCCAATATAATCTTTCATGAGAACACTTAGTCTTTATTTTCGTAGAACACGATCAACTGAGGACAATTAAATTAATTAAAAATAAAATTTGTTATTGAAGAATGTTTTTTCATCATTAGCTGTAAACCTTACTGGCTTAAAACTTGACAAGAATATAAATTAATTTTACGTTTGCATACTTTTCGCTTGCTTCGTTTTATATCTCGTGAGGTCTTTCCGCAATTCTTTAAGGAAATATAAACTCACTTTTTGTTCATTTCATTATATCATAATGACTCGTGAAACCCGATGCCTTTCATTGAAATTCTTTATTATTAATAATAAAAAAGTGTACAACAAAACAGAATGGCAGTCACATAATATTTTGTGTCAAGTCTCCGAAACCATCAAAATAATATTGCATATGAAACTGTAACAATACTTCGTTATATTTAAATTATGATGCCACTTAAGATTTTAGTCAACTGTGTATTTCTGACATCGTAATTTAATGTATTTACTTTAATAATTTTAATGTTAACCAGTTGCGGTACAAAAAATCGAAAGAAAGTTGCTTCAATATTTTCAAAATGCATATTTAAACGTATAGTTCGACATCACTTACCTACTCACATAGGGAAAACTATGAAGAATAAGTCAAGCTTTTCGAATAATTTATTGTCCTATTCCGACTATTTGGTCCTAAGGGGTGGTCCGTGTAGAGTTTTGCAATTTTCCATAATATGCTGATTTACATTTGGAAACGTCGTTTTATTTTAAACTTCAGTTCGTATATCGGTAAGTATGTAAAAATCTATGAATCTTAATAAAACTAAAAGAAAAACGTAACAACTCCCACTTTTTAAAAATTACTTCAAGTATTAGGTGCTTTATTTTTTGTGTACTCGTCCACTGCTATCGTGAAAAGAGTAGAGCCGAGATAGAGTGGCAAATAAAATACAAACAGCAAAACGCTATAAAACGATGTAGCCACGGGTTCAAATAACATTGTCAATAAAACGTTTATGGTAGTATCTGTACTGAATGTCCATAAATTGTGGAGATTAAGGTCAATAACGCGATGGATATGATTATTGCTAAGAAAACGTGAAACGTTTGCAAAGTTCATTTCCATACTTCATCCTAGGTAACCAATTAGCATTTACACCGAATCTATTTAGCATCAGCGCTTGCTACCTTTATTAAACAAGCTATTTATATAACCTGCCTAAGAGCTTGTGCACTAGAAAAGTTATAACCGGGCACTTTCTTTGCATAGTTTGGTTTTTACAACAAACTCTACAACAAAAAGAAATGACATCTTGCATACCTATGTGTAATTTTTTTTAAAGTTACTTTTTTTTCGAATTATGTTCTGTGTTAATATATGTTCTGTGAATAAAAAACCATTCATTGACCAATTAATTACCTTGTAACATGTACATTTTTCAACTGTCACATTGTATATTCATCCGGTTAAGTACATACAGTAAAATATCATAAAATAGCATATGTGATTTTTCATCCTTGTGCGACAAATTTTGTTTATCCGCTGGTTTTTCCTAGTGAAGGATCGACCAAACAAAAACAACCAATACATTTTCTTATTTTATAAGTACATATTAATAAAAAATCTTGTCATGTCTGGGGTGGGGACCTGATAAACTGAGACACAGGGGATTCTAGTTTAGGTACCAGCCTCTGATATTACATTAATTGTATCTAGTAATAAGTGCACATTGATAGAGAAAAAAGATTTTTTTAAAAGATTCATTAAAAACGAACGCAATAGGAATATGTGTCATGCACATACTCAAAATCTTATATATTAAACTACGAGTAAAAGTTGAATTTAGTTGTAAGTTCGTCCAACATATTAGGCTTTCACATTTGAACACGTGGCGCCATCTGCCAGAGAAGATCAGAATTAATATAAGTATAGCGCGACTTCTAGTGACATCTACTGGGTGAGCCAAGTAACACTTTCGTAGCTCTACACTACAACTACTTAATGTAGTTACGATCAAGATCGATCATTTCATTTCTGACTGTTTTTTTATCTTGATTAATTATGAGTGAAAAGAAATAATATATTTTGATCCAAGAGTCAGAATGTCATAAAGAGTACTTGTTTCATTGCTTTTTAATGTCGGACCACGCTCTTTATGATCTTTTACTGAAAGATGCTATGTTGCGAATAGTCAGCATTATCTCTTTTTAGTATGTAATGTGTACATTATGGATGAATCTTAGACAAACGTTTTGTCGCCGCTTGCGTTAAAGAAAGCAACGAATACTTACAATATTTCAAAAGAGAAACCCAAGTACATCTACACAAGAGCGTCGCCAGTCCTTGGCCCAGATGGAGGCAAGTTAATATTATGGAGGATGAAAAAAGTATGAATTGTAGGTACAGTCAAGGGCATGAAGTTTTACATCTTGTAGCGCGAGTCTTTGCCTCTATGGAGATTGTAATAAGAACGGTTCAAACTTTGGTTGCCTTGCAGGTGGCTACATTTTTTTAATCTCTAGGGGGGGCAGTTGCCCCTCCCTGCCCCCCCTTGGCGACGCCCTTGGATCTACATATATTAAACACATAAAATATTTCCCCTAACAAGATCCTCACAATAATTTGCACCTGTAACTGAGTGACCACAGATAATAAGCCGGAAGTCTCGTCTGATCTTGACTTAAAATCTTTCACAGGAATAAAAAAATAAAAATTAAAGAGCCATTGATTGGCAGAAGACAAGCATGTCGCGGTGCGCGCGCGCATGCAGGCCACGTCCACTATTGTTTTAAATAAAATGCGCACATGTACAAAAAGATCAAATTGACATGGTCTGCCTCCCATCTTGTTAACTCTTGATTTTCATTGCCTTCCAATCAAATTTAAAAACCCTTGCCACAATTTACGGTAACTTTAAATTAGTCCATACTTCCGTTAAAAAAATCAGGGTTCCGTTCTTCAACATAAGTAACATGATGTTAATTAAATTCTGTATAGGTGCCAAAGAGTCACTGTCAAAGCCTTCTTTTCAGTTTGTATCGTATAAGAAAAAGCATCTATCATTTATTTATTAGTCATACCTACACGTACTTATACATTGACGACCAGTTTAGTTCAGTAGTAATCAACCGTTCCAGGTTCGATTCCCGATGAGATCCAAATCGCATTGTAGGGTCCGTAGTTGAAAAAGTAAATTTTATTACTTTATCAACCATTAATACTGGAAAACTTGAAAAGCTACTTTAATTTCGTTGTTTATGCTTTTACCGTGAACTTTTTCAGATTTTTAAAAACATATTCAATATGCAACGCTTTGCAGCATTAAGTATAGTGCCAAAAGTCTTAAAAAACCGCGGACAAACTGATAGATGGACATCCGGACACAGTGAAATTATAATATTTGAGTTTATAGTTTACTACAGAACCCTAAAAAGCATATGATAATTATTATATCAGTTGGTAGATATATTTGGTGTATTTGTCTGACCTTGTGTATTGTTTTTAAAAGAATATTATTTACATAATTGATACTCAACGAAGATAGAGATATCCTTAAATAAATGCAAGTCAATGCGCTTTTTATATTGTTGTTTCACAAACTACTAAATATTTAAAATGTTATCAGAGGAGTCGAAGTAACTCCGACAAGAAGTAAACCATGTATTCATTCTAAACTGAGTAGTTTCCTATCATTATTACAAAACAATCCAATTAGTTTCGATTGAAATGAAATTATGTGGCCATTTTCACCGTAATTTTGATGAACGCAGGCATGCGATTACAAAAAAAGCTCATTACTCTATAGTGACTTAATAAGGCCCATATACATTATTAATGGCCGTCGTCGAAGGCGGCGAAGTGGCGGCGGCGGAGGCATGGCGGGGCAAAATTGCTCTCAGCCCTTCACGCATAATCTTTCACGGGTTCTGCAGAATAACCCTGTTAATTTCATCGATTTCTGAAATTGAGGTAAATCCCAACCCCTCAGTACTTCCTAAGTTACTGAACCAAATAAATTATGTTAATTGTGGAAACGGGGTGATGCAGAAAGTGTAAGCCTACGCATTTTAACATTGAATCATGTTTCTTTTCAAATTAACCTTCTCAAAGCTTCTCAAAGGCATGACTAATTAAATAAATGAGATAAGAAAGCGAAGAATTTCAGAACTCTAATTTTACAGCATGGTATTTATAAAAAGAAATAAAAGAGCAAGGGACATGTCGAGCTTTCAGTGTCATTAATCAGGCAGATAGACGTTCTGTGAAAGCTGCGCTGACTTTAAATACGAAATTTCGGGTAATTCTCATTCCGTAAATTAAATGTAAAGCTTTAATTAGTGTGTATTTAAGTGTCGTTAAAAACGTTTGTTTCTGTCCACTCAGCTCGTCGTGTTTTAGCGGTCTTGAAATTTTTCTTTTTAAGACTGACTAGTTGCCGGCCAGTCAACGGGAAGACGCAACAACAATATTTAATTTAATCGTATAATGTACACCTTTATCTTATAATTACACACCGTTTCAAAACTTCTGTCTCAGGGAGCTAAACATTCTGAGTACGCGTGCGTTGCAAAAGTCGCCTATTATACGTAATTATGCGGCCGCATAAACCGAGCACTTTGCTGCTCAAGTCCCAATTACACTTAGCGGGCCTCTTAATATTGTTCATTATGCTAAGGAAATGACAAGATTTTGCTAGAATCCATTATCCTTATAAAGTCGTAGACGCACATATATACGCACCGCGTGATCAAAATGACAAGAACGCACACTCAATCAGTGTTCCCATAATAGTAACTCCTCGCCGGAATCCCTCTTCTTAAGCGCTCGCCTCCTCGGCAGCTAATCATATTTGAATTTCAAATTAGTAGCCAATTAGATTTAACTGCACTAGCCAAGCCATCCACCCTTGCGACGTCGCGACGTAGGTATGCTTTTTCTCTCAGTAACGCCATGTAGTGACAAAATGAAATCAATCACGTTTGCTACAACGTGTAAAACGAAAGGTTTCGTAAAAATAATAATTTGACAATGACAGCATTGGCTGACAGCAAGTAATAATCCTACACTTTACATATTTTACAGTTACCGAATGACAGGTCGCCTCACTGTCATGTCGTCGTTGGGTTGGTCGTGTTCATGATCGAATGCACACATTAACGGTAACGCACTTTTTGTCCACCACATCCGGTGCAACTATACTCTGACAACATACGAGTATGATCATAATCTTAAACGCAATTACTTATTAGTGCGCCTCGACAATAAGTAACTCATATATTAGATATTTGTTTTCTACTAAAATCTTCTTTTATAATAGGAAACATGCAATGAGAAACATTGTCTCAAATTGTATTAGTACATCAAGTATTAAATGAAATATAAAATTAAATTAACCCATCTTTTTTTGCTTTCGCGAGATACTAGGTACCTTTAATGCACCACATAACATTTAAGTGTCTCTCTTACAATTATTTACAGCAGAAATAGGCTTTTACAACGATAGTTCGCCGAGTACTTTGCCTTTAAATGCATCGGCAATATGGGATTTAAATTTATTTTGTATATTGCAAAATATACCATTCGCAAAAGGCCGTTTTTGTAAAATCTTTTACAATCTCTTAACACTGCCTACCTTTATATAAAACCTGTATCTAAATTTGCATATCTTTGAGTCGTGATATTTATACGGAGTATATTTTGTATGAAGATTGTTAAAATATGGATATTATTGGATATTGGCATTCCAATAGGTAAAAAAAGGTTTTATTAAGGTAACATTTGGTGGCATTGAGATTAATAAGTGTGTGAAGTTGGCAATGGAGTGAAACACCTGCGGGGACATGAGCACTCTTCTCGCGGCGAGCTATTATTGTTATAGCAAGATCGAACCAACAGCAATTTGTGGTAACCGGCGTTAATCGATGTTAAATTACCTATAGATGGCAAATATATTTAAACGATATCGTGTTTAAGCTGAATGAGTCTCATGCATGCTATACTATTAAACCGTCAGAATGAAATATATGTATTTAGATTTAGCTACCGAAACGTTGGCATGTTCATTTGCAAATAAACCTATGTCCGTTAGTTCTGAAATTACTGGTACGAGCTTACCACACATTAGTGTGCCGTGGATTGGATTATTTAAAGAAAAAGTAAGTAACAAAGTTGCGGTTATCAGTCCGCATATATTAACGAGTGGAAGTGCATCTGCGTCGGAGGATTAGTAACTGTATTACGCTGTTCTTCGCAGACTTGTTTACTGGAATTTAATCTGAACACAAAGAAATACATTTAATCACATCCTTGTAATCGATTGGATAAACTTCGAAAGATTTTCTTCTTCAAAAAAGTTTAGAAATATAATCAGTCGATAAAAAGCAAGTATCCATCTTCATTTCATCGAATTAAACTCAAAACTTTTCTATGAGTCCGTTATCGAATATGAGTCTGAGAAAAATTCGTAAATAAAGATAATGAAAAAGAGAAAAGTATCATGAAACAATATTACCTACTTAGCTGAGATTTGATGTCATATAAAATGTAGAGCATAAACACTTATGCAGTGGCTGAGAGAATATAGAGGAAAATATTAAACTATCATTAAAATGCGTAAAATAGTTTCCTTAGTTGTGTAGTATATTGTTATGGCTTCGTGTCAAAGGTACAAATTACGCCACAGTATTTAATGAGTAACATTACCTGCACAAACGATGCGCCGAAGGATTCTTGAATCGCTTGCTGCTATTATTTTGGATGCGAAATAAGCATCAATTATGTATTATTAAAATTTGTGAAACGGTTACTATTAAAAGAAACTTCTGTTTATTACTTAAAATAAGTAAAAATAAAATTCATGCAAATGATTTTTCTTAAATAAATAGTTGATAGTTCAAGAATTGCTTCCCGATGACGTGATACACGTTAGTGGGCAGTCGAAATCATTCGAGTGCTTCAATAATTTGAATACTGACACCATCTGTGGCACTCATTACAACTTTTCCAAAGAAGACGAGGCAAAGGCCTGATCATATGATTTATAAATGTTATTTGCAAAAAAGAACTGAAGTATTTTTTCGATCACCGATACTAGCAGTCCAAAAAGTCATCAGAAATGCTATTACGAAACGGTTACACAACGAGTTATATGTCTCTCCCTTTTTATTTTATCTTCTACATATTATATGCTGCACAAATATATAACGGAATCACTCGTTTATTGAAAATCTTATCTCGGAATGTTTGGTAAACGGATATTATTTTCTGATGAGTCTTGGCAAAACATAATTAAAATCAAAGGATGACACAAGAAATTAACTTTTCAAGTAAAGTTGCGATACGGAAAACTAGTGATATCTAAAACTTTATTGAACCTTGTGAAACCTACAGATTCCTTTAAAACTGTATTGTGCAGTGATTATATCATAATTCGCATTATCTATTAACGTTTTAATTCAGACAAAAACGCTGTTTTAAATTTGCTCACTTAATCACCTATTCGCCGATACAGCCATCTCTAAAGGTCAAGGATAGATTTTATGGCGATGATATTTAATAAAATAAATTATGTCTCCGGCACGTTGTGTATTCGTTTAATCTTAATATACAGACATATAAATACTTCAAAGTGATCACTTATAAAAAATTCCACTTCAAAAACCTACAAATTCTATTCTATCCTGTCTATAAAACCGTCCTATCTTAAAAATAATTAAAAGAAAAATTATTAACACTCATCAGTCCCTATCAGTCCGTTCTTATCTCATCAGTTCTTTATTATTCTGATTAAGAATGTTCTAATTAAATGGTATTTCTTATAATAACTTTTTTGTAAGTATAAGAAAAATAACATTGTTTTTTCCTATAATCTGTGATTGATACTTAATCGTTTGCAAACATGTTTTTTACACACTTCGAAAAACTAAAGTAGGTAATATGACGTTTTTGTTATGAAGATTTTAATAACAAGTATGTATGAACGACTAATTGAAAACATACCGAGCCAGAAATTGATTCCCTGTATACATATAAGGTAATTTAGTTGCATATCTAAAATATGTAGATATTGCTTAGTCTGTTATAGTGTAGGTACATTGAATTAACTGCATATTTTAAAGGGTGCCGCTGCAGACGCACGAGTGAGAGTCACCACCGGAGAAAGTCTGTAACGCCCTGTTATGGAGGAATTTCTCATTCCGCGGAGCCTTTTCCCCCATTACTCGTGTAAATCTGTCTCTTTGGTATTATAAATACTGCTATTCATAGTTTCTCTTGGCATGAACTGTCGACATTATTACAGATGAAGCGCCAACACAATATAACTGCTGAAGAATATTTATTTAAGAGCTAAATTTATAAAATAAGTCAAGTCGATGGATGCAATAGATACAATGACACGTTGACGCCAACCTTGACCATACACGAATTTTCCTCAAAAACAAAACACAAGCGATTCACTAAGAGATACCAATCTTTACATTGTTCTATTGAGGCGACTTATTGTATCTATTGCACTTCCCAGGCCTGGGGAACGAGGAAGAGAGTACAATTGTAGGCATTGTTTACAAGTGTGAATAAATAAATCAAAAATACTTAAAAACAATATATGAACCAAAAAGTAAGTTGATCCTAATAAAATCACTCCTTTCCTGCGGCAACTTTGCTTTCGTGGAAAAGTATCATAGCAATTATATTCCTTTCATCATAATAAAAAGCGTTTGATTGTACTTCAAAACACAGATATAATTTGACCCAATAGTTTGTTTGTTTATACATTTTTACACCACTTTTGTTTGTTTGTTTTTTCTACTTATTACTTCTTCACCTCAAATTATTTCTCAATTTTAACTGAAAGTTAATCGGCCGTACATACCCAATTGGCAATTACCCCTAGTTAAATGCAATTGTCTCTAAGGTAATGTTGTAAATTGTGTGCAGCAAGCTTTAGGAAAGCGTGGTATGGTCGCAGGCGCATCAACACAAGAGTGTGACCTCTGAGAGGCGCGCGGCAAGGTCACGAACGCGCGTGCGACTTAGTCGTGACCCGCTCGTGCGCTTTACCACCTTCGAAAAGCGATACACACACTAAAAACAATTGCCATAGAGTCCATTATCTTCTGCACGAGAACTCTCCAAAGCCTCTCGCCACGATGTCTATGTATCTAATAACAGCGGCGGTATTCAAGATCGCTGCTAGGGCATATCTATCGCGATTTAATTCCAAACGAGTACCTAATATGTAAGCAGTTTGAGTGCTTAAGCGACATTAGTCGGTACGAATAGCAACCTGCTGAGATCATAGACTGTTTTATTTGTAGAAGTTAATAACTATCAGCGTGTTGACCTAGGCTAAGAGTGGAAACGCAAAGAGATATTTTATATGCGTTTGTATTTAATAAGTAGTTGTAGCGTACGGCAACATTTTTATTGACAACTAGCTTCCGGCGCAGGACTTCGTTCCCGTGGGAATTCGGGAAAATCATGTACCCTAAGTCCATCCCGGATAATGTATGATTCTAATGGTGAAAGAATTTTTCAAATCGGTGCAGTAGTTTCGGAGCCTATTCGATGCAAACAAACAAACAAACAATCAAATCTTTCCTCTTTATAATATGTATAGATATAGAAGATATAGACTATGTCTACGATATAGAGGTAGGTACGATCAAATTAATAATCTTACCGATTTACTTAAATCACGAATTATCTTGTAATAACCTTTTCTCATTTGTATGTGGATACAAAGTGTAAAATAAGAATGCGTCAAATCACAATTTCATTATTTATTATTAGTACTTATATAACTTTCTGCAGGTTGCCACACATTTTCGAAGAAAAGATGCACGAGTGACTGGCCTGATAGCTCAGTGAGTACTGATCTGAAGGTTGCGGGTTCGATTCTCGAATTCCCGACCAACACAGTGAGAAGTCCAAGAATAGTTAATTATCTTTAAAGATTTGAGGAAATCTTTGTTTGACGTCATAACTAGACAGTGTTAAATATCCGTGCTAGAAATTGAACTCCGTATCTTCTTCGTTTATAATTATTATGATTTCGACCCTTATGATCAATGATCATAATTGCAGTTCATTACGCTAATGATGCCACTCATACCAGAACAAAAAAACGGAACAAAAACAAAAATATTAACTAGTTAGACAATGTCGTTGTGTAATATTGTATAATAGCTGCAGACACTCGTAGTGGAAGTGTTCACCTCAAGCCATGAACTCTATTACCGCGGCGCGGCGCGGGCGCAGCGAGACAACAGCGAAATTGTACGTAACACGTATTTGGTTAGTTCACGCGCACAACGCAACCAGCACGCGCGGTGAGATAATCTTCATTGCCTCGACCCCGATGGCCGGAAGTTTTTGACGAACATTAAGCTTCCATCCCTATAATTGTGTTTGATTATCTTCGTAAGGTGTATTGCATAGTTAGCGAGCGGTTAGGAGTAGCTAACGGTTGATTGTCGTGTGCCTTATACGCCGGTGGTGGATGGCCGAGAATGGGATACATTATTCAAGGGGATCATTTACATCGCGGTGCGGCGGACGTGGCGGATTGCAACTCCTTCTATGTGCATGGTGGCGCGCTCGGCACTCTACGCAAAAAACCTTCCATATTGCCCCTTGAAGCCTTTCTTTTTTCAATGTAACAGAGGAATTCACTTAATGATCGAGGACAACGTCCGTAGATTGAATTGAATTCAAGAGATAAGAAATTTTATATGTTACTGTTTGCTAATTACCGTATAAAACGAAATTAAATACATCAAATTTTCTATACGCATGTCATGCGCATAATATTAAAATCAATCTCATCTATAAAGGGCTACTGCGCGATACTTCATAAAAATAGAACCGCTTATCAATAGTCTTGTATCAATTGTAGGTAACAAGCGCAAACAATCTTTTTGTGAGCGTGCATGCAACGACTCTACATCAATCAGCGAGATACTCTTTGATGGACGTAGATAAAGGTGACTTATTATGTACCATTATAGAATCAATTAATAAATATCAGGCGGAGATCACTTGGCAATTAAGTTGTATAATTACGTCGGCATCCGAAAATAGTGACGCGAGTGAGAGGGTGCCCTTGCGCCGGTGCAGCAATGTCATCCGACCGCCCGCCACCCGCGGACGTAGCCGGTAACCCCCGGCTACTCGACCGTGCAATGCGTACTTACAAGAGAATGTACAGCCTTTACATTTATTAAAATAAGCACGATACCTATATTATCAAGACCATAACAAGCTTGAGACAGGAGTTTGTGAAGTTCTTAACTTATCCCATACAAGCAAATTGCAAAATATTGGGCAGTGACACTAGAGGAAGATATAGGTAGAAGGAAATGTTTGAGTATTTGAGTAGATGCTGACATCATAATATCGGTATTTACTTGGAACAGAATTCAATCCTAGTGTGGGGTGAGTCAGCTATCAATCCGTTCGTAATACAAACAAGTTGTAACACAAAAAAGTGTCATTTTATGTTAAGTTAGATATGTTTATTTATTGCAATGCTTTAAGTACTATGCATCAAGTTAATCACTATATATGAAAAGAAAACCTATCTAGAAATTCATTTATACTTATGCATAAGCTCAGCCTTATGTTCCATTTGGTCAGGGAGAAATCACAGATTATTATCAATTAGTAACACTCAAACAAAACTCTACATTCATGATTCATGCAAATCGGGTAGGTACTCTTACGCAGCCATTCTTCAGTACTCCGCAAAGTGCGTTCGCCTAGGGCGATCTCTTCTAGCCTTTCTAACCTCCTTCACACCTTATCTTATCGCTCATCCTTTTAACAAGCTCAAACCACCGTAACATAACAAAATGTTACTTCTTCATCGTGTGTCTTCGACAAATTACTATTTACTTTTTACCCGTAGTACTGGGCGAAGCTATCCCCCGCAGCCTTTCATGTCTCCTGATCTTGTGCCAACTTCCTCCACTTCTTTTTCTATTGACAGCCAAAGTCATCCTGCTATCTTCTTTTGGTCCATGTATGTATACTTATTCTAAATTGAATAAATGATAAAATTTAAAATTTAAGAAACGATAAGATTAATTTAATGTATGTATGCATTTGTCACATTAAACATCCAATAACAAAGCATTATATACAAAATTGTGATAGTGGCACGAAAACGGTCAACGGTGGTCAACGGTTACGCCATATTATTTTCCTAATTAACAGTACCATTGTGTCTTTGACGGCCAAGCGCAATTTATGTCGTATTAATTTACACATCGATCTCTTGCACATAAAATTCTTATTCCTTATACTTCGCATTATTAGTAAAGCCATAAACATTTGTGAGAGAAAGACATTGTGACTCAACAAAACCTTCCCACGTGTAAACTTGCCGAATTGTGAAATAAACTAACCGAATAAACTAACCGTTCTTATAATAATAGACCTAGATATCGCTATTAGATGTACCTGTGGCAAACAAAAAACTGATACTGATAATTATCCAGTCCACATATACAGGTATCTTTCTGTACTAACGAGAATAACAAGACGGTAATTGTATGTCCTCACATATAAAAATTTCACTAGGAGGAACATAGGCAAATAAATACCTCTTAAACATCTTTAATCAAAGATCCAAATGAGTCAGCCACCCACAAGCCATAGGTAACTGTTAGCTGTATTTAAATAGGTGTATGTATAAACTGATCTTTGGCATTACTGCAATAAATAATTAGCGGATAACCATAGTTGTTGTCTCTTTCATTTATTAGTTATTATAGTGAGTTACTCGGCAGTTACTTAAGTACTTTAAAAAATAAATAGTATTATTATTTTATAAAGTACTTAAGTATGTAAAAATCAAAAAAATTTATTACAATAAAATTATGTACTATAACTGTTGCTTTTCAAAACAAATTATTATCTATCCTTGCAAACAAAGCGTCAAACAGAGATATAGTTTATGAAAAAAGAAATAAATATCTGATGTAACGTATAGGCTATAATCTTAAAGTTGGTCTGAATTTTGAATAAATGTACCCATATATTATTAAAATGTTGAGTCGTATAACGAATCGAGTTAATAAAAACGTACAATCATCAACATATAAGGTAAAGCTAGCCTTGTTGATGTCTGTTCCTCTCAGTCACACAGGTCAACGGTGTTCTCTGTCTTTATCACACTAATAAGCCTCAATACAGACACAATCCACTCACACGCTGAGACCAACCATATCAATGTGTGCACCACGTCAATGTGATGAATAAACAGTTTCTCTGATTTTACGATTGAATGATTATAGATACCTATCTATTCAAAGTTGGTTAATGATTTTGAAACACTTAAGTGGTCTTGTGAAATTATGTATCACAAAAACAAAAGTTCTGTGTTGTATTAAGTTATTTTATTCAATTGCATTTTGAACATCACCACTGATTCATTTTCGCCACTACCTAAATATTTTTATGTTCTTAAACCTTCCATAAAAACGTATGCCAATTTGTCGAACTATTAAACTAGGTTTAATTTGAAATTGAGAGACTGACTATATTGGTTATAGAAGTTTTTAACAACAAAATCGTATCTTTATAAATCGGAACTAACTATTATACATATTGAGTTATGTCTATGTGTAGCGTTCTTAAAGTAGTAGTAAATACGTATTTAAATAGTAGCTAAGCATTTACAATTGATGCAAATTATATCTGCATATAATCAGTAATCACAAGCATTTCCAAGAACATGATTGTACAAATTGTATTGAGCGCAGCGATCAATCAGATACAAAATCAAGAGCTTTATTTGCGCAACGGGTGGCAAAATTACAAGACGTAAGTCATGAGTGTCATGCGTGACGGCGCAAGAATTCATTATAAACTTATTTTAACGCTCCATCAACATAAAAACAAAAACAGAACGTAATTATTTAACGACTAACCACAAACAAAAGCCAAACAACGGGACACAAATCTTTATCCCGGCCATCCTCCAAACCACAAAGGAATCCCCGGCAGGGTTATAAAAAACCTCGCGTATCTTCGCGAGTTAACTTCCCTTTCGTTCTCAATCGTATTCTTAGATAGCATAGAAATTGTTTTTAAAACAATCGAATGAATAAACTCACAAAATACTAGTCTATGATGCGATTCCCAACCTTGACGTCAGGTAATAAGGTTCATTCAGCTCTTAGCTGAGGCTGAGAGCCAACAAAAAAAGATGAAAGATTTAACAACTTCTGGGTATGGATGTGACCTTATCCTTTTATATTTGATTGTTTACTCGAATCAAAATGGTGCCTACAATATTAATAACAAACCAGAACACTCCAACATAAACATTTACGTGTTTCTCAGACACTGATAATAAAGTTAGATAATGATTGATAGTGTAATTTAGTATAATTACGTTGTTACGAGCCGTACTACCTATATCCCCACATTGTTAAAATATTTTATTAATATAAGGTAATTGTTGCAGTCGTGTCAAGTAGAAGCATTGCAAATTTATCAATGTCTCCCAGTTGACTCTTTAAAATATTAATTAAACCTTTGTATATAGTACCTTTGTCATTTTGAAAAAGATATTGAACACAATAACGATCAGTGTAAATATCATAAAAGTATATTTTTTTAGTTGGCCGTAATTTAGTCTTTTATATAACATAATTTATACTAATATTATAAAAAGGAAAGATTTGTATGTTTGAATTTTTGTATCGAATAAACTTAAAAACTACTAGACCAATTTCAAAAATTCTTTGACCATTAAGATACTACATTATTCCTGAGTAACAAAAACTCCATAATTTTCCGAAATTCCCACGGGAACGAAATCCTGAGCGGAATGCTAGTTGTAAATAAAATAGATAAACATCTGAAATCTTGTTGCATAGAAAAATACGGAATGATAGAAGGGAGTGTTTTATTTAACTTTATACTTAAATAAACAAGCCAATATTACATTATGTTGTTTTAATTTAAACAGTATAAAATCGATCCATACAAATCTTACGGCCAAAAGAAATGTTATCCCCCGTCGAGAATTCTGTTGGTCGTTGGTTCGTCGGTGCCTAAAGTGAGGCTGAGTGACTACAGAGCTGCGAGAGTGTGTGTGTTTACGTACATGTGTGTGTATGGACCTCAACCTCCATGTGATGGGAAGTGAACCCTTTACGCGGGGAAACCGTTTTTTATTTGCACTCGGACAGCGGCATCAGGTAGAAAGGATGATCGTTAATTTTTAAAGGACACACTGAACTTTGTGTTTATACTCGTGGTCACTATTGACTCTCACATATCTTTAGGATGTGATTTTTGAGAAACTTCAACTAAAATGTCGATCCGAACGACTTACGACACAACAACCGATACTTACATCGAAAGGTCAGGCCAAAAGTGTAATAAGAAGAAAAAATCGCGAGGGCTGCACGAAGTCGGTTTCGAAAACAATAATAATCGCTCACAACAGCACGAAATCGCCAATTTGCGGGACCGAGAATTTTACATTTCGAATGAATAACGTTAAAGAAATATTATTAATAATGTAAAACGAATGTGTATAAAGATAGCGAAGGAATAGCAGCGTGTTGACGTCACCGCGCGGAGGTGCGCGCGCGGCGCTGGGAGAGCGGCTGTGAGCTCGTTGATGTCTTTTCCTAAGAGCTTAATGCCTCCCGCTTTCACGAGTTTATTGACCCTGTCTCCCAGGATTTTGCATCAATTTAAACTTTTTGAAACATAACAATTATTTTTTTGTGTCGCATTCTTCTAAAGTTTACTTCAATTATTCTAGAGTGTAGAGACGGCGAATAAAAAACCTACACAAAGTGATAATGGACAGAAATTGATACCAACTAACATTTTATAAGAAGTTGTATGGATAAATACGAAAACTCGTCAAACTATAGAAGTATACATGTAACCTTAAGTAGTCCATATCTCGTTCATAATAGCGATGGCTTTCGTTGTGCAAATGTATATCATGATGTGTTGTCATGTGTACTACATTACATACACTCAATACCCCAGAGATAAAGGGTAGTTTATTCTAATTTGAACCTTATCACCAGGAGACATTACTGAGGAGACAGACTGTACAATTAATGTATACTTCGAATTAATGCTCCCCATTAACACGAGTCATTTGTCAATTTGCTGACTGCAGACCATTGAAGACGAATCAAATTTTAAATTACTTTAAAATATATATTTAAGTGAACTTTGAGTCCAAAGTAAATTAGTTACGTTTTTACAATATTCAGTGTTGAAATGACAAGAGGTGTACCAAAAGTCAGGTTTCTGGCAGTAAAAAGCGTATATAACTGTTATCGTCGGAAAAAAAGAAGTGTACCGACCAAATAATTACATTAAATAATGATTGGGGTTCGGGCGCGGGCGCTGGTAAGCTCATCTCGAGGGCTGACCGAGCGCGGCAATAAAATAACACGGCGGGGGGGTGAGGGGCGGGGTGCGAGCGGCAGGGGCGCAGGACACAGCCTCAGTGCCCTGACCCGTTTCATAAGCGACAGCGGAAAAATGTTTCAATTTATCAAAGCATAACTAAATCTGTCATAGTTAAGTTATTCTATTCTTTTGAATTTTACTTTGTACACTAAAAAATTCGGGTAAAAAAACACACTGGCTCCATCTTTAGACCTTTATAACTGTTGACAGTAAAATGCACAAAGCTAATGACCCAAATCCCAATTTTTTCGATTACTTTCAGACGACAAAGGATGAAACGATGAGCCTTAAACATTACTCGTTGTTTATAATTCATAATGACAAACGCACTATACGTACATGGAATCTTTGCCAGACGTCCCGATTTTGGCCGGACGTCCCGATTTTTAGACCTAAATTGAATGTCCCGTGCGGGACAAGCTTTGTCTCGCTTTTCGGAGGATGCGACCGCAACATATTCTCTTTCACTCTTTCGCTAACATATTCTCTTTAAAAGAAGTTAAATCTTCAGAGAAATATTATCATTAAAAAACTTTTTCTGACTGTCTATCATCAATATCATTGTAAACTTAGTTTCAAACTCAGATAAAAGCATAAGTAGAAACTACTGATTATTTACGCCCCGCTTTCGACGAAAGAATCCCGCTTTTTTACTCAAAATGTTTCTGAATCCCGCTTTTCCCGAAAAAAAATCTGGCAACGCTGGTACGTAGGTACAATAGGTACTTAGTTATAACCATTGCATCGGTCAGGGAAATATAGCAGTTTTTAGAGATCAACTTTTACAACCAACTAGCTGTCCGCCCGCGACTTCGTTCCAGTGGGAATTATTTTTTTGAAGTGAAAACTTCTTTAGCGGCGTTGAGCACGTTTAGTATTAAGGGGAAAAAAATGTTCAACTCGCGATGAACTCGCGTCAGATCGTCAGATGTCACGTGACCGTGATCGAAAATGCGTAGGATAGGGTTGCCACCTTATTTGAAGTGAAAACTTTTTTAGCAGCGTTGTGTACTTTGAAGTATGAGTGGAAACCCGGACGGATGGCAGCCCTATGGTAAAATTATCTCTGTGACAGATGACAAAGATGTCAACGATTATTCGCACATAGTGCGCAAATACCGATAGACTATTTTACTGAATTGAAAGTAGACAGTTTGGTCGAGTGGGAAAGTTGCCAGAGCAAGCAGGTCGAGGGTTCGAATCCTGAGAGAATAACGGACTCTTTTTGTGTATTTTTTACTTCCATATTAATGCACAACGTTAATGTTCAAGTTTTCACTTCAGCTGGCACTTCCGGAGTGCAACCCGTCGTTTTTTATTAATGTAAACCTGGTCGTGACAATAAGGAACACAACAAAAAAAAAATATCTAAATCGGTCCAGCCGCTTTCGAGTTTTGCGCTTAGCAACAGATTTAGTGATTCATTTTATATATAGATTCCGCCAATCGCTTACAGTTGACGATGGTAACACAACAAAAACTCATCATTAAAGTGTTGGAGGTGCGCCTGCGTCGAACCAAGCGCTCGCGGTCCGGCTCGCTCACCGCCGCATCCTAAACGATCCACACTTTTTACCACCTCCCTACTCGCACTTGACTACCAATCCTTATCCAGCTTACTTCATGAACTTTTTACTAAGAGCTAATTTCCATTTCATTTCCTTACTTTTGATCCTACATTAAATATACAAATACAATCGGTCGGCTATTGTTATACTGCGTACCTACCGTTTGCATTTTAATACTGTGACTTAAGCGATAGATCATATTGAAAAGTTCTTAGTTTTATCTAGCCTCCATAGAATAACTCGTGACTCACTAAACTATATCGCGACTAGTGCCTTTTGTACCCCATATAATAATATCAGTGCATTCCGGTTCCACTTGGTAATACCTACGTCGCGCATCGCGTGCGTCATCCACACATCCAGTGTAGTTGACAGTGGAACTTATTAACGACGACCAAGACACAGAAACTTGAGCTAAGAACAGTGCGTTACACGCGCAACATCTTGAGGAAGGCGGAGAACCTGGTGAGCTCGTTCCATTGTAAAACATTTCTAGCCAAAAGGTATAATTTTTTTTCAGCATCAACTCACAAGGCGATCCGTTCCAGCAGCCTTTTGGATATAATATTTTTTTCAGCATCAACTCACAAGGCGCCGATCTAACCGACATAATTACTATTGCAACTTTTAGGACCCGCAGCATACCGTTTAGTGTTCCTGACCGGCGCTCCATATTCTTAAACCCAGCTTAACAATCCGGATAGGTGGTTACCTCTTAACTTACCCTATCTACACCTTACTCCAGCTTGAAAATCTAGGGTACTAGGGAAATACGTAGAACGGCAGCTAGTGATTCACTCAATTAACGCCTAAATAAAGGAGCTCGCCATAGAGAACTTAAGAATAAAATTTGAATACACTTTCATTTGCAATTTCACGCGCGTTGGACAGCACGGCACTTAAATTAATTGAATATACACAGTAACACAAAATGACCCGTTGCGTCTCGCGATACAAGTTTAGGTCTCTTACGAAACGCTTAAACTAGGAATCCATTAGCAGTATTGTGTGCTTCAAAGACATTACTACAATAAGCCACCTGACACACTTATAATATATTATTCGCATAATAAATTTATCATATCTTACTGATATACCATACGAATCACTAATCACTTAGCCAATCGTAAAACACATCGCATAGGAATCGCTCAACTTGGGAACAATACCAACATTATTTTACTAAGTGCGTTTTTTTAATTTAAAATAATACCGACTAAAAGCAAGCAAACGACCGAAGAACCATAGTTTGCCTAAGTTTTACAATAGGGTATAGAGAAAAGGATAATAAAACAATAATACTATATCGGAGCCTGGGAAACGAAAGCTCATAAAGTTATATCCTGCTGTCTTTCAACTTGATGCGCCCGACAACTTTATAATTTTTAAAACTACTAAACCAAAGACTCCACAGTCATTCGGTCAACATCTGGCTGACAGCAACCACCCGAAAACTATGGAAAGCCAGAACAATACAACCTTTTTTTTTTAAATGCATCGAAAAAGACGGCAACTGCTTATACAGATCCATATGTAACCAAATAAATATTACGTTTTACCTAACGTTTGACCACGCAATGATTAGGAAGGATCTAGCAACCTACGTGTCTGAAAACCGGCATGGCCCACAAATAGAACTAGCACTACTTAATAACCTCACGGACACAACGCTTAGCATGGAACAATATATTAACCAACAATTCCAGGATGGATTCTGGGGAGGGGAAGATATATTAATAGCAGCTTCGGAATATTATAGGGCTAACGTCCATGTTTAAAACGAAAATCTATTGGAGCCACTCATTTATAAGCCCCGTGATGCACCAGTACCCGGAAACATCTATTTACACTTCGGAAACAACCATTACAGAAGCTTGATACCCACCGATCAAGAAGCTTTATCCAACTACGAAGATGAGAACGTTTATGATAAATGTAGTCCTGCAACAAACTTACACTTCCAAAAAGAAAACGATGGAAAACTCTTTTTGCAATCCAATGAAACAATACCCGCCACGTTTGATAATCAATGTCACATTTCTACAGATTGCACCGGCCAGCGTCTAATTAGGTCATCACGGCAAACACAACACGATGTACCTACCCCCTGTACAAACTTAAGAACCGGTACATGGAATGTAAGAGGCTGTTCTAAGCTAAAAGATAGACACCATATCGATCAAGAACTGTCTAATCGACAGATAATAATAGCGGGACTTCAAGAGACACACATGGCATCAGGAACTTTTGAATCAAATAACTACCACTGGATTCTTGGGGGCGGTAAACGCTCAAGGGAAAAATAGGAATCGCCATTCTTATATCAAAAACGACTCAATATAAAATAATTTCAACCCATCGTAAAGGATGTAACACTCTAGCAGTGCACTTAAAGATCAAAATCGCTACAACCGACAGTCCAGTAGAACTTTCCATTAGTACCACCTGCGTCCCTTCATCATCAAGCTCGTGTTTGTCTCAAATTGGAATTTTGATTCACCAAAAACCTAAAAAAGCATATCCGGTTATAATGAGTGACTTCAACGCACATATAGGCAAAAACGACTCTAAACAATGCACCTCTAAAAGAACCGGAGAAAACTTATACCACAAGCATAGCAACTTTAACGGCAACTTACTTTTAAGTTTTGTTGAACAACACGAGTTAAAACTTAGCAAGTTTGGATGTAACACCTTTAGCAGTTCACCTAAAAATACAAAATGCTATAATTAACAATCCAATAAAACTTTTATCGTCACTTCTCACGTCCCAACATCATCAAGCACATGTCTATTCCAGATTGCTACTTTACTACGCCGGAGACCTAAAAAAGCCTATCCAATTATAATAGGAGACTTTTACGCGCACATAGGCTTTAACTTTACAAAATAATGTAAAAGGACCGGGAACCGGGACCGGGAACCTCTATCACAAAACAGCAATTTAAACGGTTCGTTGCTTCTAAGCTTCTTACAACAGCACGATCAAAAACTAAGTAATACTTGGAGAAGGCCCTCGTGCTGGACTACTTGGTTTCGTGGAAACCAACATTCGCAAATTGATCATATTCTGACAAGTATTAAGAAACCCGTATTTTTCAACTACGTTGTAGGAGAAAAAGGAAAACTAATAAACACAGATCACAAATTACTTTGGGGATCGATAGAAACCCCAGCTTTCTTACTTCAAACACCAAGATACTGCAATTAATATGGCATTTAACTATAAGAAAAGCTACTAGGTATATGAACATTTACAAAGGGAATTCGTTCAACACAAATTCCAAGGACTGATAGCCAATAAGATGAAAGTCTTACAAGAATCAAATACTTTCGCTCACACCCATTCAGACAAATTAGAAGTTTCCAATTGGAATGCTAGCTGGACTGATATCTACAACATACTCAAAGAAGCAGCTCAAGAACTACTGATGAAACCAACTCCGAGATCCCGCGAAAATTGCAGTCTTATTTATAAGAGGCCTACAATGACTTATGGGCTCAATGTGGCAACATTAACCAAGTGTAACCGATCGAGATTAAGAAAATACGAAAGACAAAATTTTTAAGGAAATGCTCAATGTATCAAAAGATTTCCACGAAATACAACAAAGCAAAACAATAACGAAAATCATAAAAGTACGTAGAATTTCAACTACGGTCACATAAGCAGACGCCGGAAACCACATCTTCTACGCTTATAATTATAAGGAATACAGGAGAAAAGTTGGACGTCCGATCTTCACTTGTAGGGACCCCCTAAACCGAAATCGTATTGGAAAACGATTGCTGCAGATCGACAAAAAATAAAATAAGAAGCCGAGAATATATACAATGTTACAGATACTGACATTGAAACGAAACCCGAAGACTTAGGTATTCTACTTCCAACCACATAATCAAGAATAAAAACAGTAAAATAGAAGATAAAACGAAGACACGTCGGTCGAAAGAAGAAACAATCCAGGATCATCGGTTACAGCAGCTCTATTCCCGCCCATTTATATATCACACACCAAGTATAGAATCTATCCTCCTTACGTTGGCTCGATGCTGGTATTCTTGTTGACTCACCTTTCCTATCCACTCCACATCCTGCTGCAACAGCCCCATACAGTCACAGTCTCTATCTTATGGTGCCCCGTCGACCATTGACCGCGGCGATAGACAGATCGACTGTACTAGTTGGTACGAATGTCGGATCACTCAATCCATTACATTTTTGAAATGTAGCATGAATAGTGGGATTTGTGCATTCGTGCCACAGTGGCCAGACCGAGGTGATTATCATCGTTGAGTCTTTGTGGCAGAACTGCTGGGCGGGGTGGCCATTGTAACGGTAACGGTAACGGTAACGGTACATTAAATATACAAATACAAATACAAAATTATTTATTTTAAAAAATGATTAAGTACAATAAAAGGAACCTGATACCTTTAATACCTTTGATACCTTCAATTGCCATATTTTTCATTGATTTACTATTTATATCTCGATTTACATCTCTATTTTCTTTCGCACAGTTAATTGAAAGTACAGTTGGACAAAAACGTAATAATTTAACTCTCGTATTGTTATTCTAATTTTTTATCAAAGAAAATGTTATTTATGAACGCCCACTTGAAAATCATCCATGTGTTTGTAATCTACACATTATGCCTTCGTCCGATATCGTTCGATACCGCTGTCCTCTTTAACAAAAAACATTTTCTTAATATATTCTGAGACCAGTCGTAGAAGCAGATAACATTATCTATAATTTATAGATTAGCTTGTGGATGAGCGGATTATTGTAAGGGATTTTACGTGAAAGACATTATTCGGATATGGATTGGATAGTCGCTGGGAAATTACTTTACGGTGTTGTAACTTTTAAAACCTTCTGGCGCTACGAGTATAATAAGTAGAAAATGTGACATGTACGAGTATGTTTAAAATGTGTGTACATTTGGAAACGGAAATTGAATTAAGTGTCATGTCACGGTGTTTTGAATTCGTGAATAAGCGACAAATGGCAGTGGTTATCAAGCTATCAGCGAGATCGGGCCTCCACTCGTACGATTGTGTTTGTTGCGATGGTTAGCGTGACCGTAATTACTTCACTTCCCACTCGTGAACGACTCGCATTGTCGGAGACGACGTGTGGCTACCGAATGACACATTCTTTATTGCCATTGAGACGGTGTCAAAACTTATTTAAAACTACTATAGTATGAAATAAGTTCTTAGATAAGTCTTGCTACACGTTTATTGAACGTAAAGCGCGAGCGACGCGTCTCCGTTTCAACTAGGGGGAAAAGTTTTCATACATCCAGATGTCTGGCTGTTAAGGTAGCATTCCTCAACCCATTCTCGTGAAATTTTGTGCACAGGTTCAATAATTATGTTTTAAACATTTTCTGATTCAGTTTTTGGATTTTGTTCAAAATGGTGAATCTATTTCATGGGTTTTGAAAAAGTAAATCATATTTAGAAATATATCATATTTCAGCACTCACGACTCTACAGCTTACAGAACCACTACCTACCTATTCAATGAACCTTATAGACATCTAAGATCTTATACAAAGAATACATTCTCGGAATTCAATTAATGTTTATTTACCAAAATTTTAAACTTTTGTAACAATTTGACATAACTAATTTTTGGAACGGTTTTCTTGACGGACAGGTTTGTTAGATGAATGAAAATGGCCGATCATACCCACCCAAACAAATATTACTACACAATTTACTACGCGTCTACTTCACTAGTATCTGCTTATAAAACTTGTCTGGGCCAGTAAACACACGTAACTAATTTTACTACTACTTTACGTACAGTACACGTAGAATCCAACGTCATGCGATATGTATGAATGACATGCATATGACAGGTTTTTGTGGTCGAGCCGGTAAGGTGCAATTTAGTGACTAACGTCTATTTTTCCTTAACCGCACGTAATTGCTTCGGCAATTCCATTAATGAGTTGGACGTTTCCCAATAAACACATTCTGTTCAAAGAGTATCAAGTATTTTTATTGATTCGTAGAGGCACAGATGTTTTTTGAATAGAAAAATCGTGTAGAAGTTTGTACTTTTAGGCTAAAGAAATGTTAATGTAGGACGTTTTTGGTATTGTTAGTAACACGACGCTTGTTTTTAATTTTATCTTAAGTGTATATTCTTTAAGTTCTTATGTGTTAAATTTACATTAAGTATTATCTTGCTATAAAAATCTTATCTAGACATGGGTATAACATACACGTTAAGTTAAGATGAGCCTCATTGGGCATTTAGAAGCATATAATTCCAACGTAAAAGGTACGTATTATAGTCACATGAGGACGAATGATTCTGATTTGATTCTAACATCATCATACCTCAATCAAGAAACTGAATTTGCTTTAAAACTACAGGCATAGTTAGTAATTGTTTGGCGTATTTTATAGTTAGTAATTGTTTGGCGGGCTGCATCAGACCATCGAAATGTGATCGCAAGGCGCGGTTGGAGCTGCGGACGCGAGGCTCCGCGGCAAGTTCAAGGTGAGCCCGTCGCTCCGCCCACACGCGCCGCCGCCGCCGCTCCTAGCCCCGACCGTTACTGGACCTCCGACTCCGAGACTTACTAAACACCGACAGCGATACACTACTCTCGTTGATGATATTTTATCGATTCATAAACAAAATGTGCTCACCAAGACAAAGAAAAGATAAATAAAGGTTGGTTTCAAAATCTGCGTAAGATTTGATTAGAGCTATCTGTATAATTCTCATTTACATCAATACCTACTAATTCTTCAGCATCTCAAATTTCATAGCAAATAAAATCAAAATAATGAAGAACAGGAATTACTAGTGCAAAAAGAATCTATTAGCTAAAACAAAATGCATTCCTCAACTAGGTATACCTGCCTAAAACCCACTGTTCAACCGTAAAAAAACAGTTAATCATGGATTCACATCTGTTAAAAAATCAACTTTACGACAAACCAAAAGGAATTTAATACTCAATTTCAGATTGCTAATCAGCAATATCCACGTAAACTTTAGAGAGATGGAAATTCCCATTCGCCATCGCCGCTGCGATATCTACCTCCGAACCGGAGACACCTGGCAACGTGATATTTAAATATCATCTCATAAATCACGGGTCATAAAACCGCCAGAGTAAGGCAATTCTTTAGACAAAACTTATTTGAATATTCTAATATCATCTGAAATACAACGTTGTGGAAATAAAATCATCAAAACAGGAAAAATAAAAGAGTTTATTTACCTGGGTATGGTGATCACTTGTCCAAGCTCGTCGACGACGTGGTCTGCGAGTACCAGCACAGTGCCCTGTCCACCGCCCACCACCACGGACACTCCGCCCTCCACCAGCTGGGCGCCGCCCTCCACCAGCTGCCCATCTTCCAGCTGGCCGCTGATCATTTCCACTCTCTTCTGGTCCGGCGTCGTCGTATATATTACTGTTTGCTTGTCATCCTCGTAAATTAGATCTATCGGTGTCTTTTCGTCTATCGACTCCATGCCTTGATGGTCGTATACGTCGGGCTGCACTGGAACTTTGTTATCGGGGGCGTAGGCTGCGAGCTCATGGGGCGAATGGCGGTAAGAGTGCGCGTCGGAGGGGTAGCCGTCATCTGAATCCATCTCAACTTTATGGGGATAGTAGTCGTGCGCAGGTTGCACCGGAGTCATCGTTGCAAGCACGGCGTGCGCGGGCGCGGGCGAGCGCGGCGCGGACGCGGGCGAGGCGACAGCGCGGCCCGGGCTGCGGCCGCGCAGCTCGCACGCGGTGGCCGGCGGCGGCGACGCGGACATCGCGCTCTGCGTGCGACCGGAGGCCCCGCACAACACAATTAATTTCTGAAACAAACATTCATAGTTCTTAAACCTATTCTTACTTCTATAACAACAAACAAATCAGTAATCATATTCCCAGTTGGAAGGACGTGCTCGTTTGTCTTAAGTAATAATCATACTCGATTTGAAACATCAACAAAAAATTCTGGTATCCATACCAAAAAACTGTAATGTTTTGGTTATACCTTACCTACTATTAACTAACGAATAAAAAACTAATGACGACATCCGTTTGTAAATAGATGGATAATGATGCTAAACCAACTTGTTAAGCTGTTACAAAATTGACGAAGAACGACTCGTTCAACCTCAGCAAGGGCGTCGGCAACAGCTGATCGGAGTCCAGTTAGAACAGAACGAGTATCGAGTGGCGTCCGAGAAGCGGCGGAACTCGTTCGGAGCCGCCTGCGCTGCACCAGCCGCTGCGCTGCGCCCGCGCGCCTGCCCCCGCCGCCGCGCCAACATCAACGGTACAAACTGGTAACACTATTGTACCCACGTGGCTGTCAAACTCGTCAGAAAACAACAATAACACGAGGCACACGTTAGAAACAACACGAACTGAACTGTAAATAATAAAGACAATAATGCCTGAATTCAAAACTTGCATAGGACCTACATTCTGTGACGCGGGTTTATTATGATCAAAGAAAATTCCCTAATTCTGAATTTTTCCTTTTAAGTTGTTATTTCTAAACCAAAATCTATATTTTTTTTTAAATAGCTTAATTACATATTTGATAATGATAACTTTGCTACACATAATGCGCAGATACCTTATGTTATAAATAAATAGTAAACAACTGTAAATAATAATTATTAACGTCAATAGAAATCTGGATCTTCTGATACAAAAAATATATTATTCTTACCACACAGTAGGATTTGAAATAATGATGAAAAAACTGCCTGTATGAATGACTACTTAATTAAATTTCTTTTAAAAAAAATAATAAGATTATTAACATTGCGATCATCATAAAACCCGACAACATATCAATACTACTACTTCTCCCACACGAAATACAAAAGCTCATCCTAAGCTGAATAATAAACTTACATCAAAAAGAGACATGTAAAAACTTAAGATCCATTAACAGCTATAAGAACCTAAATGGAATCCTATTCGAATCTTAAGAAAAATTCAGAGGAAGTCTTTGTCAGTACCACTACCACATGCTAGCATGAACGCCATTGCTTCGCTGCGGGAGGAAAAATAAAATTACAAAAAGGCTGCGCCGCTGAGCGGCCGCGCAGTGTGCACGCACACCAAGACACGGGAAGCTCCGACACACGGACGCTGCACGCACACGACACACACATGAATACAGTGCGCCTGTGTGACGGCCAGCCTCCCTCGATACAGCACACATGCTCAGCAATTACACAAATTAAAGCCTCGTTTTTTACTTGTAGCCTCAAGAATATTATATTAGTCACATACTAACTTTGTTTAACGGAAAAATATTCCGTTCAGACGCAAACTAAAACAACATTGCTTTGTAAAACAGAAGAACAAAGAAAGCTTAAGAAATCGAACATTTGTGGATACACCGTCGTGGCTCAAATCACTATCATCATTATCACTTTAGCCAAACTGGGAAAACGAGCACGTCATTGCACTGGTAGAAAGGTCGGGGGCGGCTGCGGCGCGGGCGTCCTGGCGCAAACCGTCACGCATGTCAAACTAGTATCGTGACGTCACAGCCCGCCCGGCGAAATCACAAAACCGGCTGGGCGGCGCAGCAGCGTCGGCCAGCAAGCGGACCGGCGCGGGCAGTGGCGGGCGCGCAGCCGCACGACCCCGACGCGCCCTGACGTACCGTGGGCGGCGTCGCGACGCTCGCGGCGCGGTGGCGCGGGCGCGGGGACTAGCACGCGGCGAGCGGCGCTACGGAGCGCGGGCGCAGGTGCTCTGAGCGCAGCAGCCTCCGCGCGCCGGCGCCGCGCCCCGCACTCCCCGCGCCGCGCCGCGCTCTCGCACGCACCAAAACGACGAATTTATCTTCCGCGCATGCTGGCCCTTCTCCCGAGGACGTTGCCCAGGGTGTCTTAGTCAGTAATCTTATTGAACAAAGGCGCCTTTAGATGTTAAACATATTGATTGGTTTTCTGTTTTATGAAATATTTATCATATTAATATTTATTTAATTACTTTTTATATAGCTACCCATCCCCGGTGAGGGTGGTGACGTCTCCGGTCCGGTGCCGGTGCCGGACGGCGCGCGGGTGCCGGCGGCGCCGCCCCGGGCGCTGCGCGACGACCGGTCCGCTAGCTGGCAGCTCTCGGCAGTCATTACAAAATCTGCGACGTTAAAATTGCCCAACTTTACGCAACTTCCCTTAGTGGACTTTCATGTTATAAGTAAGATATTAAGCCAGTAAAATTATGGGATCAAAACATCGTCTAAAAATATTCCGAGATACTTAGCTTTTTCTGAAAGTTTGATTTTATATTTTACTTTAGGTAAATAGTTAAAGAAACACCAATACGATATCGTTTTAATATAAAAACACTTTCCGGTAGATAACTCCGAAGCTGAAGAAATATCATGTGACACGTCATCACAATGGCTTTCATGGATATTCTTCATACAAAAGATTTCAACGCGTTGTTCTTAATCGCTAAGTGATTGCAATAACCTGCAGCTTGCGGTAGTTCCCAAAGAATGATGCAAATTACTAAAACTGTACCCATAACTCTTACATTATTAGTAATAATTATGAAAACAATTTTATTTCGTAATAACGTGCCTATCTTTACCGCGGAAGAGGAACAGCCGTGTTCAAATTATTCAACATTTTATCTCGCAAAGGTTTAAGAATATGATGATTATAATTAAACATCAGTGCCTCGTATCGCCACCTAATTGCAAATTTACCTAATTCTCCCAATAAAACCTTGAAATTCTCGATAAAAAAATAGATTTACATACCCAAAGTACATACAGGCAATCAGCTGATCGCACAAGCTGTAGAGACAAAACCTTTTTTTTTTAAAGGACAATGGGAAAAAGTAGGTCCAAGAGCCTCCCTGGTGAGACTTGTAGTAAATAAAAGTACATACCTGTCATATGATTCTGGCAAAATTTATCAAAATCCATCCTGGGAATCTTTTTTTATGATCAAGTTAACCTGATTATAAAAAAAAATGATTTTATGTTTAGCGTGGTGTTTATTTGTATGGAATGTAAGAAACTTTTATGGAACTATGGAACAAAAATGTATGGAACTTGGTCTTGGTCCAAGAGCCTCCACTGATGAGACTTGTAGGAAATAAAAGTACATACCTGTCATATGATTCTGGCAAAATATTATCAAAAATCCGTCCTGGGAATCTTTTTTTATGATCAAGTTAACCTGATTATTAAAAAAATGGTTTTATGATTAGCGTGGTGTTTATTTGTATGGAATGTAAGGAACTTATATGGAACTATGGAACAAAAATGTATGGAACTTGGTCTTGGTCCAAAGCCTCCAATGATGAGACTTATAGGAAATAAAAGCACATACCTGTCATATGATTCTGGCAAAATATTATTAAAATCCGTTCTGGGAATCTTTTTTTATGATCAAGTTAACCTGATTATTAAAAAAATGGTTTTATGATTAGCGTGGTGTTTATTTGTATGGAATGTAAGGAACTTATATGGAACTATGGAACAAAAATGTATGGAACTTGGTCTTGGTCCAAAGCCTCCAATGATGAGACTTATAGGAAATAAAAGCACATACCTGTCATATGATTCTGGCAAAATATTATTAAAATCCGTTCTGGGAATCTTTTTTTATGATCAAGTTAACCTGATTATTAAAAAAAATATGATTTTACGTTTAGCGTGGTGTTTATTTGTTACGGTCATATTGACTTTGCGTGTCTCTCGAATGCAAAACTTCTCCAGCTTTGTTTAAACCTTCCCATATGCCCCCCCCCCCTCTCTCTCTTATTCAGGATTTATTTGCTAGTGATATTGTTTTTTTTTTAACTATAAAACTATCAACTATGAGCCACGCACGCGGCGTCGCCCGGTCCCCCCTTGAAAATCCTGCAATGAATTATATACCTAAACCATCTTCACAGATCATTCAGTCCATTGGTAAAAACTTTATGAAAATCTGTTCAGTAGTTTTTGAGATCATCGCGAACATACATACAGACAGACAGATGCGGCAGGGGACTTTTTTATAATTTGTATTGATACCTAATGCATCCTCCACAGTGGAGGCGCGCAAGCGAGGCGGACGCTTTTGAGGAGCGGAAACGGAGCATAGGCCTAGCACGCAAAAGCGTGGGGAGGGGAGTATGGGAAGATTTAAACAAAGCTGGAGAAGTTTTGCATGCGAGGGACACGCATGAACATTAATATGACCGTAACAAATAAACGCCACGGTAAACGTAAAATCATATTTTTTTTAATAATCAGGTTAACTTGATCATAAAAAAGATTCCCAGAACGGATTTTGATAATATTTTGCCAGAATCATATGAAAGGTATGTACTTTTATTTCCTATAAGTCTCATCAGTGGAGGCTCTTGGACCAAGTTCCATACATTTTTGTTCCATAGTTCCATATAAGTTCCTTACATTCCATACAAATAAACCCATTGTCCTTTCAACCTATGTTCCATGGAGAAAAAATTTGTTTAGTGGGGTCGGGTTCATGTCATATACTAACTACTTACTTAATTTAAAGTTACCCAGTATAGAATGGAAACGTCAACCTATAAATAAATAAAATAACTAATCAACAATAAATCGTCTTACGAAAAAACTTTTGCAAGTTGGACATCCCACAGACTTTGATGCTGCACCATTAGATCTAGGATCCAAATATTTACACCCGACTTCAAAAAATCGGTAATTATCTTCAAATTAAAGCTCAGAACCTTCTCAATCACGTTAGTTTTCAAACATGGAATCGTATCAAAATCGGTTCATCCGTTTGGGAGCTACAATGCCATAAAGTTAAAAATTGCACTTATACGAGGTGCTTATTTTGACGGAAAATAATGTTACCTATAGGCGAATAAGTATGCGTTTAAGTTTCTTGTTCTGACGAAGTTCACGAGCGCCTTAACTATCAAGGAAGTTATCTGTTTAGACATCACTATGGTCAGTAATTTTAGAGAAAAATAATTAATTATTTAAGGGAGGGGTTCCCAAACTGTGCGCCGCGGCGCCCTGGGGCGCCGTGGAAAGTACAGAGGGGCGCCGCGAGGCGATTGTCTTTAACATACTCCGAATGTTAAAGACAATCGCCTCGCGAACATACTCCGAAGCCTTAAGTATTCGCGGGTATGAAATTAACAATGCCAGGCTTTGAAAAATGAGTGGAGATCACCAAGCTCTCCCAGCACATTGACTAAGTAGCTACTGTTTTTATTTTAGTTTTTCTATTAACTCTCTTTACTATTAATTAGATATTAACTCTCTCTTATATGGTTTCTTTTAATTTGGTATTGTTGCGGACTCCTTCGTGCATAGCCATAGTTTTTTGACAGTCTTGACAGATGACGAAACAAAGGACGATTCGATGGGATATTTTAGAGGACGGACGCAATAATTTTGGTAATTTGTATTTAATCTTAAATATAAACGTTTCTATAAAATTGACGCCTATCTTTTGTCAGGACTAAGAAAGATGGTCCGGTTTGAAGGCGATCGCCAGTTTGGGAAAAAACTACCATGCTTGTCAATCACAAGATTGAGGCAGGTAATTTGTGGCGCGACGACAAGCCTGCTCTCTCTGACAGACCTCATACTGACATTCCATTCCTTCATACACGTCTCCATGATACATCTCCTGACAGCTCTTTGACAGCACATAAGAGGTTTGATTCCCCCCCCACGGAAAAAGAAGCAGATGCAAGAACTTGCTGTTTTATACCACCCCCACACTAGAAAAAAAAGAGGGCATCCGTTCCTACACATGGAGATAGTACGAGGTGAAAGGTATAGATTGAATCCTCTCCGACAAGTGAAGCCATGCAGCCTTACAGAGCCATGGGCAACTTTATTAATGCGAAGCCAACACGAATAAGACAAAGAAAACGAGACCAGACGTGACGGACTTGTTAAAGTGGTCTGGACGGGACTTTACCGACGACCAGTGACGACCAGTGATGATGCTATGCAAGTTGGATGTGGTTTCCAATACTGAAGGGGAGGATGTTGCGGACTCGTGCATAGCTATAGTTTTTGACTAAAACTTGACAGATGACGAAAGTTTTTTATTAATTTGATTAATGAATGCAATAAATTTGAATATTTGCATTAATTATAAAAATATACGTTACATAAAAAAAACACGCCTATCCTTTGTAAGGGCGTAACATGTACTCTAATAAATAAAATAAATAAAAAACTCAGCTTCAAATTGTTAATATTTAAATGTTTGTTTCTTTTTACCTAACTAGTATCATTGTACCTATTTCTTTCACCTTTACCTACCTATTTCGACTTCTTCTTCTTCTTAACGTGTTGGTATAGTCAAGTATGTGGCGAACTTGGCTAACCCTGGTGACAGTGTCTATTTCGACTAGCTAGCTATGTTAGGGTGCCGGGACAAAATTCTGAACTTGTAAGTGCGCCGCAGTCTGAAAAAGTTTGGGAAACCCTGATTTAATGACATGACATACGTACACTAGGTTATTCCACTTTTGCCACGGTTTCCTGTTGCCACACTTTTTTAGAAGTTTCCTTTTGCCACGGTCCTTTTAAAATTAATATTTTTTAATTTAGAGAGTATCCTCTTGCCACGATATGAAAAGTACAGTCAGTTAGAAAAAAAATATACATTGCTGATGCTTTTTGAAATATATAAAATTTAAAAATAAATTGAAAA
The DNA here is from genome assembly GCA_949987775.1 of Aproaerema taeniolella. Lineage (NCBI taxonomy): Eukaryota > Metazoa > Arthropoda > Insecta > Lepidoptera > Gelechiidae > Aproaerema > Aproaerema taeniolella. The sequence goes on along the minus strand of OX465247.1, from coordinate 11,044,546 downwards.
TAAGATCTACCATACAACATAATGCGGAAAGTAAATCATGACCTGCAATTTCTAATAATAAGCATATTGACTATTAAAGTATTATTCTCTAAAAAAATTGCCTGGCCCGTTTTTTACAACTCATAATTGTTTCTATCTCTTTCTATTACCTGTTCAACATCTAGCAATTGTTTGGAGAACAATGGCTAAGTTGCTTATCAGCGAATACTGTCTTTTTCTAGCTCGTATAATTTTTCATAAGCGTAGGATAATCGAGATAGCTGTGACGTCATAACATGGAGTGCTTTTCTGTGCAAAACTTCATTTTGAAATAAAAGGTGAAACTGAACCTACGAACAAACTAAAATAATGTTGTTCCTGTACTTTAAAACAAATATTTATAATGTCGATTATCTTAATAGTATTTACGACGGCCGGTTTGGTCGAGTGGTAGTGACGCTGCCTCTTGATCGGCGGGTCCTGGGTTCGATTCCCAGTCGGGGCAAATATTTGTGTAAAAAGCAGATGTTTGTTCTCGGGTCATGGGTGTTTGTGTCTGTCTTTGTGTGTTCCAAGGGACCCACGACACAAGGGAAAACCTTAATGCGGGCCTTTGAGTGTGAAGCGTTTTAAAAAAAAAACATTATCAACTTTTTAATTTGATGTTTTTAAGGTTCCGTACCCAAAGGGAAAAAACGGGACCCTATTACTAAGGCTCCGCTGCCCGTCCATCCGTCCGTCCGTCTGTCTGTTACCAGGCTATATCTCATAAACCGTGATAGTTAGACAGTTGAAATTTTCACAGATGATTTATTTCTATTGGTCCTATAACAAAAAATACTAAAAACTTGAATAGAATAAATATTTATGGGGGCTCCCATACAAAAAACGTGATTTCTTTGCTCGTTTTTATAGATAAGTCTGTCCAAGGCTGTATCTCATGAACCGTGATAGTTAGACAGTTGAAATTTTCATAGATGATGTATTTCGGTTGCTGCTATAACAACAAATACTAAAAAGTAGAATAAATTAAATACTTAAGGGGGCTCCCATACAACAAACGTGATTTTTTTGCAGTTTTTATAGAGTCCGACTCGCACTTGCCCGTTTTATTTATCAAAAAATATTTTTTCATAGTAATAAAATGTGGTTTTCTTTATATGTTTCTGTTGCTAACTGTACCTGCTTTATCTAATAAAAAAAAGTGTGGCAACAGGAAACCCAAGAAATTCATTTTTATTTATTATTATAGAATCGTGGCAAAAGTGGAATATTTGTATGGACAAAAAATTTTCGTGGCAACAGGAAACTGTGGCATAGGTGGAACAACCCCGTACACTATACGCATTTAGTGATTTAGCAGAGGTACAAGTAAGGAAGTGACTAGTGCACTTCTTACTTGTAGGTACCTCTGCTAAATGTATATACAGGAACATATTCTGACCTATGTTCCCTGGGAAAGTTGTTCAGTTTCATGGACTGATTAACCACCCAAGAGGTTGAAAGAGAGATACCTAAAGCCCTGTATATATTGTAAGCTATCTATTATAGCTACTGTTGTAGCTTACCTACAATATACTTATTTCTTAGGAATGTGTGTAGATGTATCAACTGCGTTACTACTTCAATTTATAGATACCAATCTTAATATGAATCTTGAACATTGTGTGCCGGCCAGCGGTGAAGCGCGCGGCCACTTATTTAACTTCCCAGAAATGTTTAAATGTCTGGTGAAAGCCACACAAACAGGTGTGTAAGACATTATGGATATGGGTAGATGTGGTACCATTTTACGAAACACTTTTAAATTATGGTCACCGTAAACATATCTACATAAATAAATATGCATATAGTAACACTGCATCGCTTAAAGTTATTTTTCGAAAAATTTACTGTATTTCCACGCAGAAGCAAGCACTTTAGCAAAATACGAGTACAATTATCTGTAAGTGTACAATATGTAAAATAATTTATCTAGAAAAACTTTGGAAGTTTCTACCCATGAAGCTAGGTAAACAACTTTTCCCAAGGAACACAAGAGGAATTATCGTAAAAAAACTGTTTATAATATTAACCTCTCTTTTAATTTTAATATTTTTTCATAAGAAACTCGCAGGTGTTTACCCTAAAAACAAATTTGTGTTAAGTAGGTACATAACAAGTGTACATACAACTCCATAACTAACAACTTGTGTAGAAAAACATTGTAGGTACTTATCTAAGTATCTTAGACAAAAAAGTGTTTAAAGGTAAGTACCCAAATATAACCTAAACCCTGCCCCTGCCTCGGTGGGGACGTATATGGGCTGGTAAAAAAATATAAAACATCAAAATATCACTATCATATCACTCAGAGAGTCAATACTTCGCTAAAGATCTACTTACTTCGCGAACGCGACGTAGTCGCTCTACGATCCGCCTTAAAGGAATTATTTCATCAGTTTCATTGGAAATTTTAGTTTCATGAAAAAATCCTTAGACATACAATAGAAAAATAATTATAAGTTTGCGAAGATTTTCTTACAAAAACGCGAATCGTCGTACATTGCTGCGCTTGGTTTACTCCTTCAGAAAGTTAAGTTACCTTCAGAAGCAATGTATATCGAATTTGATTTACTATGTAGAATACAATCAATCGTTATGTATCGACATCAGCGCACCTATTTTACATAAAGATTATTTTAAAAATTGGGCCTAGAATATTTAAGAAAAATGATTGTACAATAATCAATTTATTTTTAGCGGAATATAAATTATTGAAAAACTTTCAAATTTTTAGTTATGGCAACTTATTGTTGACGGTTGCTGTCGTGTATGCTGTCATGTGTCATGTCAGAGAACGGCTGATACTATTTTCACTGACCTCCCACGGTCCGCTTTTTTCACACGAAAAGCGTACAGTCATTAAAAAAGAAAGAGACCAAAGATAAGTCCATACAAAAAATGATTTTTTGTCTCACTCTATAGTTTTACATAGCGCCAAATAACAGAGTTGACAGATGTGTTTTTTCGGTTGTTATTAGTGACGAGTAAAACGAAACAAAAACTAATTAAATTACTATAACAGCGTCTCGGTCTTTGTCCCGAATAATTGTAGAAATCTTTAAAATTGGCCGCAATCTTGTTTGTTTTGGCTATTTCTACTAATACCTACTGCTGGTTCTACTGATACCTACTGCTGATTAAGCGGGGCGGCAATTTGAAAAATATAGATATTCTTAGACGACACATGAGGATACAACAATGAGTATTTTAAGATGTGGAAGCCAGCTGGATTCGACCCTTATCGTATTTTAGAGGTCAAATGACAACATCGATGATGTTTATTCCGTTCTAATGTCTTTTTAGGAATCCAATTGGGAGGGTGTAAGGAAGTGACATAAAAAACAAATCTACACATCATCTGCTTTCTAATGCCACCCTAATCATCAAAATCGGTTCAGTAGTTTAGTCAAAAGGTTTTTTTTTTCCATTTTAGAGGTTGTCTAGATGACTAGATACTGAATAGTACTTACTGATTCCTGAAAGAAAATGATTTGGTTTGAGAACTAAAAGCATCGGAGGGTATCTTCTACCCTTCATACATACATACATAAGCTCACGCCTTTAATACCCATCGGGGTAAGCAGTGCATTAGGGGTCTTAGAACTACTTGATGCCACGTTTGACATACAATTTTGAGGGTTATTAGATGAACCAATGATGTAATAAAGGTGAGAGGTTTTCAGACTATAACTAAACCTATAATACAACAAAACCTTCGCGTCCTACTTACTGACTTTTGTAGTATGCCCGGGAAGAGTTGGCAGATGGTACTTTTAAGTTTAACTTGCACTCCCAGTTCAACGTGGAAGGCTATCTTCTATTTCACTCATTCTGTCGTAGACACGGCAGCACATCTGGCTATACATGTTGTCCTTGACATCGCCCTTATCTCGGACGTAATAGCGACGACATTCGTATTGAAAATGGTAACCTGACGTGCTGTTGTCTGTTATTAAAAGAACAAATTGTTCCAACACTGGTATTGATTCCGAGCTGATATCGCTGGAGCGTTTCAAAAGCTTAAACTATCTTCTTTTTCTTATCGTGTAGGTATATTCAAGAATGACACGAACTTGGCTAACCCTGGTGTCAGAGTTTTCAAACCGCACAATGGCCTCTGACTTGGTTTTAACGACTGTAGTCAATCGACAACAGCCAGGACCGACAGCTTAACGTGCCCTCCGAAGCACGGAAACGCTCGTGATAAATTGCATCTTTTGGTCACCCATCAGGTTCCCTGCTTCTGTGTGCGTCCCTTAACCTCACTGATCGGTTGAGATTAGCGAGAGCCGCTGGGTTACGAGCGCTTCAAGCTTAAACTATAAACTTCTAGAAAAGCTTTCTGGGTGTCGAAAGCAGTCTTCTTGCCCCTGCCATGCCGATACCGCGTCGTCGTCGGCTAGACACAGTGTAGCATCCATAAAAGGCATGGAAAATGGGCATATTCATGCATTGTGTTGGATTAGCTACCAGTTTAAGAATAGGTATGCCTATTCATAAAGTGCATTTTTATGAATAGAATAGAATGCCTGAAACTTTACCCAACACCAAAGGCAATCAATAATTCTTCGGGAGTATTTTGGTAGAAAAAATGCAAAGTTTTGTATGGGAGCCAGAGTCCGACTCGCATTTGGCTTTTTGTTGTTATAGCGATAACAGAAATATATCATTTGTGAAAATTTTAACTGTCTAGCTATATCAGTTCATAAGATATAGCCTGGTGAGTGGTGACAGACGAACTCACCCTTTATACACCCTTTGGATACGGAACCCTAACAAGTGGCTGTATAATTAATTACTCCTTTGCCAGTGTTAAATATAAAAAAAGAGTGGCTGTACATTCATGTAATCCTTTGCCAATACTAAATTTAAAAAAATAAAGGTCAGTAGAAATAGCCTCGTCGTCAGAGAACTTGCAGTGAACTCGTGGAACTACTATCTCTATCTCTTTTTCTCTTGTGCAGAAAACCGACATATGAGCGGTTTGGTCTGATTATTCAACAAGTTTTATTTTTTGTTATTCATAAGTTTACGGCTTGGTGCTCCTTTGTTTCAACCTCAGTCTAAAGTATATCAACATATGTAAGTGTTCAAATAAATACAATTTTTATTTCTGAATACCTAGATCTTGAATCAGAAATTTGAATTCATAACCTCAAAATCCATTTGAAAGTAAGACGACTCTGACCGAAAGTTTACTGAGAACTCATTGTCCACAAAGTATTTCTTTACTAAAATATGCCTTCTTCTATAAATAATTTTAGACGTCCTTACTATTGATAAGAAGCACCTACTAAAATTAGTTATTTTTATTTCGAAGGAAGGTCCTGTGCCCCTCGATGGGGACGTGTACCTATAGGTTTGGGCTGCTGATAAAGGACCAGTTTTTCTGGCCAGAAGCTAGAAATTGATAACTTGTGACTTTCTTTCAGACAATGTCTGCTTTGATCCACGAGAAAGTTTGGTTGGACAAACCTATCTACAGTGAAGCTGAGAAAAAGTACTATGAATCCCTCTCAAAGGTTAGCTACTAAAAAAACTGATATAAATCAAGTGCCTTATAGTACTTAGAGGTAACAGATGAAGGTGTTTAAAAGAGAAGTAGCTGCAAGAAGTTAAAGGGTCAGATAAAAAGCTATCAGTTGTGTCGGTAGCCCTAACAGTGGGCAGACTTGTAGTTTGACATATATATTTTACTAGCTTTCTTTGGCTTTTTGAAACCCAAATATCATCCCCAATGAACCCTATTTAGTCCAGATATTTAAGCAAAACCGCCAAATACTGAATGATGTTTATTCAAGCTCAAGAGTAAAACTGCAAGTGACAATGATAGTTATATTAAAATCTACATGTACCCATTTAATTTATATTTTTTTATAAATAAGTTATACAAGTGAAACTTCACATGAGTTGTAGGGTATAGAATTACGGAGGTCAAAATTTAAATAGCCTACTGGCAGCAAATGTGTAATCCTTTTTTACCATCTCAGCCCTTTCAGTTAGCTGAAAGTAGCATTTGATGGCTCACATTTGTTTTGTTTAATAATATAATGTAACTAATCAAAACCATTTCATAATACAATAATTCTTAAAGGTATTAGGTATGGAGTCATGTATATCATCATCTACCCACATTATCATCAACTTGGGACCCTGGTGTCATTGAATCATTATGAATAAATAATTACTAAGTCTCTAAATTCTTGAGTCATGTTTCAGTTTGTTTTTGTAAGACCAAAGTTTTGGAGTACACTTATAGGTAGTAGGAAGGCAAATCAATAATAATATACCTAGTAAAGTTCTAAAAAATTTTACAAGTATACCTTTAATAGTATTACTCAGGTATTTTGTGTAGCTCAGGCCAGCAGACCCACGGAATTTAAACAATGAATTTAGGTATTCTATGTATGCCAATATACAGTGCCTTCCTAGTGCCTATTGATGCCAAAAGAACCATATCTAGTGCCATCATAGTTTAAGAAATATAGGTCGTTGTTTGTGGGTCTGCTGGACGGATATCAGCCCAGCAGACCCACCTCTCGTACACGGAAACGGCTAAAGTTAGAGACATGGTTCTAGTTCTAAGCTTTAATGCTTTACTTGGTGCCATCTAGAAAAAAGTTTCAAACCTAGTGCTTCAAGCGTTTCGGAGCTATAAAACGATCTTGGTGTGCCTGCTGGGCGGAGGTTCAACGCAGCAGACCAACCTCTCGTACACGGAAACGGCTAAACTTAGAGACATGGTTCTAGTTCTAAGCTTTAATGCTTTACTTGGTGCCATCGAGAAAAAAGTTTCAAACCTAGTGCTTCAAGCGTTTCGGAGCTATAAAACGATCTTGGTGTGCCTGCTGGGCGGAGGTTCAACGCAGCAGACCCAACACGATAGCTCCATAACTAGAAGGTAATTGGTATGAAATCTCATATCAACGTTTAGTGTGTAATTAGTGCCTTAGCTTAACATAAAAATATCTGTTTAATTTGACTTCCAAACATAACAAATAGCCTCTGAAAGTTCTCCATACATTTTAACAACCGAGGTACAGTCACGCTCAAAACTCAATTTATTAGGTTACATATGCCAACATATTTTTTGAATGGGGTAATAAACTGCCAATTTCTCACTTCAGATGTCGCCTCTGTTGACTGATCCTAAAATTTTACGTGTAGCTGTCATTCTCCATATTAGTTTCGTAAAAAAACAATTTATTTATAGTAAATTAATGAATTTTGACAATTTGCACAGCTATTAACTGCAAAAATACGGTGTACATGTATACCCAAAGATCCAAAAAAAAAGTTTAAAAAAGTAGCTTTTCTTTTACTCAACTCTTCTTTCAATTGAAGTACACATCTTTGTAATTTGACTTTAATTTGAGTAATTATTTCCGCAAAAAAAATAAAAAAACACTTGCTCGCAATCTAAATAAAATGACAGCGCCGCAGCTTGACACGGAACAGTCAACAATGCTGCCACCTCTAAAGAGCTTTTAGTTTATAACCCTATTCGTAATCGTTCATGTATCCTAATAGTAATTAACTACATACCTATTATATAGATATACCAACTTAATTTGTTAAAAGGTAAAAGGCGACTAAGCAATAAATTTAAAAAAAAAATGGGCTACGCATCTGCATGTTGCTTTCCCAAACCAATAGATGGCGCTACTGTTTTATGATGCGTTGTCTCACAATAAGATTGTTAATGCACTTAAGACTATGCGCGGCCTATGCGCTAATAAAGGGTAGATGACTTTCAGCACTTGACTATGGTTTAGGTAAATCGTCAGATGGCTTAACAGCGCGAGCTCCCGGGTTCGAATCCCGATCGTGTCAAAAATGTTTCACCATTTTTTTTGGATAATAATAAGAAAACACTATAGTTTAGGATTTTAAAGATTTTTTTCAAAAAAATTATACATTTTAACACGGGTTCTCATCACTTTTTATATGCTTAGTTGAGGTGATATATGTACACAAATCGTGGTAAGAACCAGCGTTAAAATATATAAAAATTGTAAACCTGTTTTGAAACTTTCTTTTCTATTTATGATGTGATAATTATCAGTTGAAATTAAAATCTGTATGTTTAGTGAACATTAGTTATGAGACATTAATTAGTGAGTAATTAAATACGGTTTGAAAGGTTATCATTTATTTATAACAATCAACGTCGGTAGTATAAAATATCAAAATATATAAAATCATAAAATAACTTTTTATTGGGTCATTCTCGTCGATATCATTTTACTTGTGGCCTTTAGCGTTCCTTCAGATGTACGGGAACTTGTATATTTGAATTTAAAAAGCCACTTTAAGTTGATATGCTTACTTGCTTTTCTTTTTATGTTAAAAAAAAACCACAAAGAGAACTTAGCTAGCGATGAGTAAGACCCATTTAGTAAAAAATACCATTGGTAGCATAAATTGTTATCACAAGTTGTAGGATTACATAATTCTAAAAAAAATATCTAAGGCCCGTGTTCACCAAAAATATAACTAACGGTTAAACGGCGGTTAGAAGCTAATCAGACAAAATGTCAAAAAACAAAATAGTAAAATGACAAAATGGCAATCCCAATTCGAAACGCCGTCGCGTCGTCGGCGCAGCGGCACAGTGCGGTGGCGCGGTGACAGTGCGGGGCAATGCGCCATCTATGATTTTCTAATAGAAGTTTTTAGTACCTAAATTTTGAAATTCACACGCATTCTTGTCGAAAAACTCTACTTAGATTATTTGAATTCTTCGTTATAATTTTTTTTTCGTATAATCTATTCGTTTAGCAATAAAAAACCAAAAATAAATCAAGAGTAAAAATGTTTTTTTGATTAAAATGCTAAAATAGTCTCTAAGGACAAAAATAAACATAAAATAAACCAAACTCATAATTACATAGTTTATATGCTATTAACTTACCCATTAAAAAAACATTTTTCAACTCTTAAATTTTTTAGTCCCAATCTTATACACAGTCACATAGTACCGAGATATATTTGTATTCTGAATATAAGTTAAGACGATAACGCACACCTAATAAAACCTGAAGATATATTTTTATCATATATCAAAATTAAACTAGGTACGTAATTTTTGATTTAGGTACTTAGCGCTTAAACTGTGCTAATAACTAATAAACCCCGCACGCAGGCAAGGGGGAAGACTTAGTAAGTACATAAAAGGTCACTTGGTGGACAAAAATCACCTTTACGAACATTGAAAATAAAATACAAGCTTGTAAAAAAGACATTTAATCCATATTGTATCAACAATTACGTAAAAACTATTGATTATGTACGCGACTGTATTCATTTTGAAATGTATGCAGAACTTTCAGAGGCTATTTGTTATGTTTGGAAGTCAAATTAAACAGATATTTTATGTTAAGCTAAGGCACTAATTACACACTAAACGTTGATATGAGATTTCATACCAATTACCTTCTAGTTATGGAGCTATCGTGTTGGGTCTGCTGCGTTGAACCTCCGCCCAGCAGGCACACCAATATCGTTTTATAGCTCCGAAACGCTTGAAGCACTAGGTTTGAAACTTTTTTCTCGATGGCACCAAGTAAAGCATTAAAGCTTAGAACTAGAACAATGTCTCTAAGTTTAGCCGTTTCCGTGTACGAGAGGTGGGTCTGCTGCGTTGAACCTCCGCCCAGCAGGCACACCAGGATCGTTTTATAGCTCCGAAACGCTTGAAGCACTAGGTTTGAAACTTTTTTCTCGATGGCACCAAGTAAAGCATTAAAGCTTAGAACTAGAACCATGTCTCTAACTTTAGCCGTTTCCGTGTACGAGAGGTGGGTCTGCTGCGTTGAACCTCCGCCCAGCAGGCACACCAAGATCGTTTTATAGCTCCGAAACGCTTGAAGCACTAGGTTTGAAACTTTTTTCTCGATGGCACCAAGTAAAGCATTAAAGCTTAGAACTAGAACCATGTCTCTAACTTTAGCCGTTTCCGTGTACGAGAGGTGGGTCTGCTGGGCTGATATCCGTCCAGCAGACCCACAAACAACGACCTATATTTCTTAAACTATGATGGCACTAGATATGGTTCTTTTGGCATCAATAGGCACTAGGAAGGCACTGTATATTGGCATACATAGAATACCTAAATTCATTGTTTAAATTCCGTGGGTCTGCTGGCCTGAGCTACACGGTATTTTCATTTTTGTTCCAATGTTCATTTAATACTTACTGTATAAAAACTTTATGTAAAAATCCATATAGTTGTCACAGTTGTAGTTTAGGGCATCATATTCTATTTAATTCATGATGATGAATTAAGTAATGCTGTTGTAGGTACGTGTTACTCCACTATCGATAACTCAATCATCTTTGGCCAGTGAAGTGGCAAAGGCTAGACAGCACATCAAAAACTCTCTAGAATGTGTGAGTACAATAATTAAACATTCTGATTCACACATTATCACTTAGATACTTTGTTTTATGTAGTATAGGATTTTTTGTTTTTGTGATGTGCTTTTAGTTTGAACACCCCTTACAAATAAAATAATTTTATTTTTCACTTGTTTTGTTGAATATCCTGTCTAGATAAACCATAAATTAATTAATTTGAATACAATTTGTTTATTTGTAAGGGCTTTTAGTTTAGGCTTAGTTTGAATTGCCTTACACTATTTTTATCATTTCATAATCACCTGTTTGTAATTTTCACTAAACAGTTGCCCAATGCAATACATCTGTAAAGATTTTTTTTTTCGATTTTTCAGATGGATAGTTTAGCAGCATTGGCTGGAGGTCCAAACACTGAACTCGTTAATAAAATAAACAATCTTGAGAAAGAGAACTCTGACCTGAAGAAGGCTATAGGTGACCTACGCAATTTGGTTATCAGTCTCCAGGCCAGAGTAGATACTCTAGAGACAAAAACCAGCACCAAGACTGAAGCTCCAAAAGTAAGTTCACTTTTTACAGAAACTATTTTTTGTTACTATTTTTGGAAGAGAAATTAATTTTTTGGTAGAATTTTATCTTTTTTATTTCTTTAATTAATGAGTATAAAATATAGAAAGGTGAAGTCTTCAATAACAAATAAAGAAACCCTTAAAAGGTTGTAATATGCCAGAGCCTCGTCTGTTGTTCAGCAGGGTGCACCACTAGCAAGTATGGTGATGATTTTATTACCCCACACACACACCCCTTCTTATTTGACTAATAATAAAAATCAATTTTGTTTCTTTCACTAGGTAATATAATAAAACTTAGCTTAGGTTTTAATATTGTTAAGAAATTACATTTTTGTATTTGAATGTGCCTAGTAATTAATCTTTATACATATAATCAAACGTACTTCTGTAAAACAATTTATGTATTTTTTTTATAATAGCTTCAGGCAGCACCTGCACCAGCAGCAGCAGTAGCAGCTCAAGATTCTGATGATGGGGTGGACCTTTTCGGGTCAGATGATGAAGAAGAGAGTGCTGAGGCTGCTAGGATCAGAGAAGAACGTCTAGCCGCTTATAATGCCAAAAAAGCTAAAAGTAAGTTAATTTGTAGAACAGAATAGAAGGAATTTATTGTTAAAATATATGTAAGGCAAGAAACATGGTAAATAAATACCAAACTAATGGTATTTAAAACAATAGAGATCCTTTGTTTATTTCTGCTTTTAAAAGCAAGACATTGCATGTTGTATTATTGATTACTTATGCTTACTTTTACTTAAAATATTGTAATTTTTATCACACTAAATTGAAAATGAAATGGATTTAATTTGCTGGGTAAAAATAAAAATTATATTAATTACTCATTGATATTTAATGTTATTATCTTCTTGCTTTCAGAACCAGTGCTAATTGCAAAGTCAAACATCATCTTAGATGTGAAACCTTGGGATGATGAAACCGACATGAAGGCAATGGAAGAAGCAGTGAGAACTGTTGCTATAGATGGCTTGCTATGGGGAGCCGCCAAACTGGTGCCTTTAGCCTTTGGTATCCACAAGTTGCAGATCTCCTGTGTTGTAGAAGATGATAAGGTGTCTGTTGACTGGCTGACTGAAGAAATTGAAAAACTTGAAGATTTTGTAAGTATTACTGAGAACCTCACTAGAATTCCGCCTGCAACATCCTTTATAGTCTCCATCTTGTTGCCTTCTTCTATCCTTTGAAACAGCCACATAGCTAAATAATATTGCCTAGGTTTTTTGTGTGATGTTAATTGATGTTTACAGCTATACTAGCTGCTTAACACCATATTGTATAGATTTCTACTTCTTTAGGCAAAAATGTAACTTTTTATTTTTACCTAAAGTAAGAAAATTCAACTTTTCCATCTAATTTCCATCAAAATCCGTTTCAGTTTTTGTGTGAAGAAGCAGTGTAACTCAGGTCAGCAGACCTACGAAACTGAAACAATGAATTTTGCGATACTAGGTACATATTTCAATATTTACTGTCAAATTAGTGCCAGGTGGTGCCAAAAAAACCTTAATTAGTGACATCATAGTTTAAGAAATATAAGTGATATTGTTTGTATGCCTGCTGGATGGGTGTCAGCACAGCTGGCATACCTCTCGTTCACAGAAACCTAACATGACCCAGCGACCAAACTGTTAAAGTTAGAGACATGGAGACGTATTTTTGAAACAAGAGAATTCAGATTCGCATGCGAATCCGCTAAATCACTATTTTTGAAAATTCATTCCGAGAATTCTGCAGCGAGTGGATCCGACCACTCGGTTTGTATTTTCTACTAGTAGAAAGCGCGCAAAGTGACATTGACAGTTACACACGTTTTGTTTTGTTAAATTCATCTCTTTCCGGGAAGGCAAAGGAATTTATTAGTGCCAAGTCTTCAATGTATTTTCCCTGCATAAGCTCCTCCCGTCCTCCGTAAGCCGATTGTGTATTGTCAGAAAACATTTAGTAGGTAAGTAGATTTTTTTGAAACGTTCCTTTCTACAAAAAGGCGTTACCAATTCGTATAACTGATTACCGGTTTTTTTTTCTGCGTGAAACGGAACCTTTTAAGTTTTCTAACTTCATGGCAACACCGAATTAGAGTGATTCAAAAATGCATAAAAACATTAGTAGAATTTTATTTCGTAGACGAACTGACGAATTACTTTCGCGTACGAATTCAAGATTCATTTCTACTGTTTCAAAAATACGTCTCCTGGTTCTAAGGGCTCTTTTATTGTCGTGCGTGTTTGCGCCCGCTTGCGGGCCAGGCCCGCATGCGTTCCACCCAGAACCTGTTGTTTCATACATGTTTTTCTTTTCCCGCGTGCGTGTGGCCAACCTTACAATAAAAACATGTATGAAATGACAGGTTGTGGGCGGCACGCATGCGGGCACAAACACGCATGACAATAAAAGAGCCCTAATTCTAAGAATTCTTAGTGCTATCAAGATTCCGTCGCGTGCTTGCTTACGCGGCGTGCAATACAAATCGCGTACACCATGTGTTCGAAAAGCACGCAAAGGTTTAAAACTAGTGCTTCAAGGGTTTTGGAACTATGTATTTAGCGATCTCAGTGTTCCTGCAGCGCGAAGACGGTTAAACAAAGCAGACCCATCAATAACGTTTGATCCATAACTAAATCGTAATTGGTATAAAATTTGGTATCCAGGTTTAGTGTTTCATTAGTGCCTTAGCTTTACATTAACTAATTCTTTCTCTTCTTGATTTCTCTTCTCCGGTTGCCTTGAAAAAATTGCTGTTTAGCAATAAGGCCGCCTATTGCACATTTTTCCGTGTTTTTATGTTTCTGTGATGTCCTGTTTTATTGTGCAATAAAGTATATATAATAATAATATAATAATAATAATAATAAATCTGGATACCAGATTTCATACCAATTAACTTTTAGGGAGCCACTGAAATGGGTCTGCTGTCTTGAACCAACCGCCCATCGAAATCGCTTAACAGCTACGAAACACTTGAAGAACAAGTTTTAAAACTGTGGATCTTGATGGCACTAAAGCAGTAATTCTTAGAATTAGAACCACGTCTCTAACTTTAACAGTTTCTGAGCATGAGAGGTGGCCCTGCTGTGCTGACATCCATCCGGCAGACATACAAACAAATACTTTTGTTTTATAAACTACGATGTAAATGACTATGATTATTTTGGTGGTACTAATTAGACAGTAAATATTGACATACCTGGAATCGCAAAATTTATCGTTTCAGTGCTGGCTGGAAATACACAAAAACGAACGTCTATCTGTTGTCTACTTCTACTAATATTTTAAAGAAGAAAGATTTGATTGTTTGTTTGTTTGCATTGAATAGGCTCCAAAACTACATGAGACGTATTTTTGAAACTGTAGAAATGAATCTTGAATTCGTACGCGAAAGTAATTCGTCTACGAAATGAAATTCTACTTCTCTTGTTTTTAAGCATTTTTGAATCACTCGAATTGGGTGTTGCCATAAAGTTAGAAAACTTAAAAGGGTTTCGTTCCACGCAGAAAAATAAAAAACCGGTAATCAATTATACGAATCGGTAACGCCTTTTTGTAGAAAGGAACGTTTCAAAAAAAATCTACCTACTAAATGTTTTTTGACAATACACAATCGGCTTACGGAGGACGGGAGGAGCTTATGCAGGGAAAATACATTGAAGACTTGGCAGTAAGTCTTCATAAATTCCTTTGCCTTCCCGGAAAGAGATGAATTTAACAAAACAAAACGTGTGTAACTGTCAATGTCACTTTGCGCGCTTTCTACTAGTAGAAAGTATCATCTACCTAGTCTGTGGTAGAAAATACAAAACGAGTGGTCGGACCCACTCGCTGCAGAATTATGTGTATGCCCTCTGAGGGACCAAGTCGGGAAATGTGGTTTTGAGTTTGTATGAACTCAAAACCACATTTCCCGACTTGGCCCCTCAGAGGGCATACACATGCAGAATTCACGGAATGAATTTTCAAAAATAGTGATTTAGCGGATTCGCATGCGAATTGGAATTCTCTTGTTTCAAAAATACGTCTCCAGGACCGATTTCAAAAATTCTTTCACCATTAGAATCCTACATTATCCCCGATGAACATAGGCTACATAATTTTCCCGAATTCCCACGGGAATGAAGTCCCGGGCGGAAAGCTAGTATATTTATAAAAGAAAAATAGAGTAGATTCACACAAAACTTTTTTTTTATCTTCCAGGTACAAAGTGTCGACATTGCTGCATTTAATAAAGTTTAACAAAAAATAAATACTTCAGTAATACTAATAATAATAAACGTTAATTTCGTAATGAAAATGTTGTACTTATTAGTTTCCCATGGCAGTTTACTCTGCCATTGGCAATTTACAAACGCATAGGGGGCATCTTAGATGGACACATAAGGCATCGTTGCTATCTAAATGGAGAAATGAAAGTTGAGGGTCCAACGGTTTTGTATTTTAAAACTTAGGGGTTTTCATGTCAGGCAGAACTGTTGATTTGTGCTCATGACTTAAGAGAATTAAATTATTTCTACTAATGGTCCGCGAGGATCCACCACGCATGTGGATGACGGCACGTTGTTGGCCACACACGGCATAATAACTTGGGGTAACCAGTCAGTCTGCGTGATGGGAAAAATTGCTTTATTTCGTAAAACATGAATACTTAAAATGTCTAAGTAGTGAATTATGTATGTATGTAAATCCTTTATTGTACAATAAATATTCTTACAGGAGCAAAATATGGTACTTAAAGTTAGAATACATTTAAGGTACAAAGGCGGACTTATCCCACTAGGGGATCTCTTCCAGTCAACCTAACGAACATTGAGAAGAAATCTTGATGAGTAGGCGTAAAAGTACAAAAAGGATTAGAAAAATTAATAGAATAGATACAGAAAGACCTCAAAGAGAAAGACAAATAAACAATGAAGAACTATACAATACTTAAATAACATTATTAAAAATATAAACATGTATTTAATATATAGGTACATATATATTTATACATATATAATGCATACACATTTAATTTTCGCCAGGCCCGCGGCCCCCCCTAGAAAATAACCCTAGATACGCCAATGGCGGGCGATGGGGCCTCACGGACTGACACAGGCAGGTTGTTCCACAGCCGCGCGTCGCCGGCGTGGACCGTAAACGACCTGGTATAGGTGGATAGGTGGATCGGAAAGAAAATTCCGATTTTTTTCATTAATTACATGAGCATTTGTAACTTTGCGCCTGCTCGCAAAGGTGCAATCTTCCTCAGAGAAGAGTTGGCAAGAAACTCAGAGGGTTGCTATTTGATGCGATTCAGTGAAAAAATTACCTTTAGTTCCGTGCAGTGCGTATCCTTTGCCCATATCTCGAAATTATTTAAAAAAGTATTATTTACAATCCTACTTACGCAATCTGTTTTATACGTTATTAAGTTAAGTTTTTGCCATGGTTTTGCTTCAGATATAAAACTAAATAAAGCAGATTTTTGTTTTGTTATCACATTTTCAATTCGAGCCCAACATATCCTATTGCTTTTAAATTCCTCATTCTCGCATTTTTTCTAAGGACTTTCATATTGTATAGAGGAACGTTACTGTCAATGAATTTTTAGGTTATGTTATTTAGTTGCAATGAGTGTACATCCAATCCAAAGTTCTATTAGATTAGATCCTTAGTTCATACACTTTTGTTAGTGTTGATTTTGCTTCGGTTGAAAAACCAAATTTAAATAAAACTGGGTTACTGTGTTAAAATATGGCATGTAAAAAATGTGCAAACCCTGCCAGTATCACACTAAGGAAAAAAGACACTTATTGTACAGAGTGCTTCGAAACTACCACAAATCATAAGTTCCGTGCTTGTATCGGCAAAAACAAGATTTTGTCCAAAAATGAAAATGTTTTAATATGTTTATCAGGTGGCGTTGGGTCCACTGTTTTGTTAGAACTTGTTTCTAATGGAATTTCAATGGACAGCCATAAAAAACTTAGAATAAACCCAATTTTTCTTCATTTGTTAGGTAAGTTTTAGGTACCTAGTTTATTTTCATGTTGTTCCCTATGTATTATGTAGGAAGGTGTTCATATAAGTACGAAATTTTATGTGCAGGTGTAGAGAATGGAAGCAAGGGTCAGGCAGAAAATATTGTTAAACAGTGTTCAAAGTACAACTTTGATGTGTACATAGTACATATGTCAAATTACATGGAAGTAGATTTTCTACTAACAGCCCCAAATACTATACCGTCGCCGCCGCAAGACACGTCAGCAGTAAAGCAGTTCCAGGCTTTGTTAAATAGCATACCAGCTTCTACGTATAATGACCTCACACTAAAAATACGAAGAAATCTTTTTGTTAAGTGTGCCAAAAAATTGAACTGCAACTTTATTTTCACTGCTGAAACAACAACAACCCTTGCAACAACACTGTTATCAAACCTTGCATTAGGTCGAGGATCTCAAGTTGAAAGTGATGTTGTAAGTATTTATGTAATATTGTTCTTAATGAATACTTACATTTGAATTTAACATATCACTTATTATATAATATCTCTACGATAAAAGGCAACAAGATGATAAATCAGTTGTTAAGGTCTTAACTGGGTTTATTTTTTATCAGTATAATTACTCTGTGCCGAGTAGCAAAGGCTCTTTTAACATCTTTCATACTTTCCATCTCTAGCTATATCCCCACCCCTGGCATCTTTGGTCCTCATAGAAAAACAGTCAGCATTCATTAGGAGTTAGAGATATTGCGATTGCTTATTTCAGGCTTGTATTTTATTGTTCATCATCATCATCATTGTGTTGTTAGTGTCCTACTATTACTGCTTTGCACTCACTGAACAAAGATCTAATTGTCTATTCCAAAAGTCAGAATTCCTTCCTTTTTCTAGGGATTTTGTGATTCAAGAAGTGATAATATAAGAATATTAAGACCTATGAAAGATATTAGCCAAGAAGAACTGGATTGTTACATCAAAATTAAACATTTGGAGGCTTTCAAGAATAATGCAATAAAAGTCAATAGCTTGCAATCTGTTATTGCAGCATTTGTACAGGATTTGCAAGAAAATTTTCCAGCAACAATTTCAACTGTATGCAAGACAGCAGATAAATTGAGTGTACTAGACGATTGCAAAAAAGGAGACACATGTGTGATTTGCAAGGTAATACTTCATCTTTGTGATCTGCACCCCAATTGTGGTAAGTTTGAATGTGTTTACAAAAGCAAACCACTAACTTTTGAGCAGTTTAGCTTTGGTAAACACATTCAAACTTACGAACCTGATAAAATGTAATGCTTTTTCCAAGTAATGTTGTCTCTTCCTCTTGTTGTTTTAAGGGCCAGTTGCAGAAATGTCCATTATAGCTAAAGCAACTTTAATATCATACTGTCACTTCCGTCTTGTTGACATAAACAAGGACAGCATTACATTTAAAGAATCTTTAACTTTAATGGATGTTTCTGCAACTGAGAAACACCCATTAAAGTTAAAGCTTGCCCATGACTCATGTGATTGTAAGTTTATTGATTTGGAGGCAACATCCCCGTCCCACCTTTACAACACACACAACACTCACTTCCACGTAAATTCGCAAATTTGGCGGCAATATACATTCGAATTCAAAAATTCACAATTAAGTCGTAACACAGATTGTCACACAGCCCCTGTAGTAAGTGGAAACTTTCCCAATAATTTATACTTTACCGAAAACTACATCCTTTTTATAGTTTTCTCAGACCTCTGCCACTTTAAACTCAAGGTTTATGCCACCTTCCATACGTAACTGCTAATGTACTATATTATTTTTTTCAGAGCAACCTCAATGTCGAACACTCTTCTTTAACAGCTTATAAAGCCACACGATTTTCAAGAACTGTTTCTGATAAACAATCACAAAGTATTGAAGTATTTGTTGCAGGAAGAAATGACGATAATTTAAGTAACACTCTGTTCCCTTATTTTCATAAACATTTTTGCTACAGTTGTAGTAAGAACTATGCAGAAATGGATAATTGTAACATACCTAATTACCTAAAAGAACTTTTAATAAATTGCTAAAAATCAAGAAAGTTAATGTTCTTTTTCACACCTTCAAAACACATAAAATGCATGTCCACACATTTTCACTACTAAAACGGTCTATATTACAAATGAGATTGATTGTTTTATTACTTTGGTGTCTATTTTACATTGTCCTCAGAAATCACTATAAGATTAAATTCACTGGCTTATACAGGGCTTTTGGTAAATCTCTTTCAACCTCTCGGGTGCTAAATCAGTCCATGAATCTGAACAACTTTCCCCAAGGAACATAGGTCAAAATACGAAAAAAAAAATTTTATCTCCATACAAAATGCGGAAAGTTGTTCAGTTTTATGGACTGATTAACCACTCGAGAGAGGTTGAAAGAGATTTACCTAAAGAGATTTATCATGAAATTAAATGTAGGTACGATCGATTACACCATTTTACTGAAAAAATCTCCCTGTGTTCGGAAAACCACCGGATACTTTATTGCATAGGACATTAAAAAAGCCAAGTCACTCTTTGGGCGAAATTAATGTCGACATCAACATAGGAAACTTAACCACCAGTTATGCCCGTATACCCAGCGGGACCCTTTTGACAATCGATGATGAAGATTATGCGAAAAATGACGACGACGACCGTACTTACCGGGCAGTAGTTCCCCATCAAAGTTCCGCGGACTACCAGTGGTCCCTGGCTGCTCTAAAAATAGTCCGCGAATCTTTGAAAGGATCCATAAATTGTTTTAAAAAAGTTGCCCACAGTGGGATGATTCCGCTAATGCGAGTAGGTACCTCGCTCGTATATAATTTCTACGACACCGATATCAGAAAAGGGGGTGGTGCTAGGTACTCATAACCTAAACAGGATGGAATTTTGTTATGCCACCTGAAGGGAAAGTATTCTTAATACTGTAGATAGAAAATTGTACTCAAAGAAAGCATTCCTTTATTTTTGAAAAGAAAACTGCATTTAAGGATTTTAGAAAATTCGCTTGCCACACCCGGGATTCGATATACTTAGTTTTCCTTTCATTTAATTTACCAAGTTTGTTAGAGATTTCATCCTCATATTGACCCTAACGATCGATGCAATACAGGGTGTAACTCTTACAGATTTTAGTCGGTTCAATTCCCGGGTGTGGCAAGCGAATTTCAGAAACTCCTTGAATGTCTTCTTTCTTTTTTATAATTAAAGGAATGTTTTCTTTGAGTACAATTTTACAGTATTAAGAGTACTTTTCCTTCAGGTGGCATTACAAAATTCCACCCTGTATAACGTCGCCATTGCTTTTGGAGAGAGCAGCATCAAAAATTTAGAACTACATACCACTACCACCGCCTTTGCAAGAAGCGTTAGGTCGTCACATCTTCACACATATAGAAAATATTGCTGGAATTGGCTACTTTTTAAGTATGTGAGGCAGCCTGCCGGTCGCCTACATTTTTAAACTTTTGCGTTTATTTTTGTTTAGTAAACGCGCTACGCACTCAAAGGCCCAAACTAAGGTTTTGTTATATCCCAAATTCCTTAGCAGTCTATAATAAAATAAATCGCCGAATCACTTCCTATTGCATTTACGTAAATGCAATAGGACACCGAGACGAGCTCCGGTAATTTTAATTACGTAAAATCAGTTCGGGTTTGGCTTTCGAGTTGTGCAGTACTTCATTTGTGAATTTTTAATAAACATTCTGTTTTAGGGGACTTAATTGTTTTTTTTTAAAAACAGTCTCCTGACCCACCCCGTAATAGTGGTGTCAGAAGTGGGATGCCAGTGATTGTCTCGTCGTTTTTACTTACTCCGCTGGCATTCCAGAACGCGAACGCGTAAATAATTAAAAAATTAACTTTACAACTGTGTGAGTATTGAAGTGTTGTGTTTAAAAACTATTACGCCGCTCGTTCTTCTCGTCCAACCCGACTCCGGAGCAACCTTCCAAATCTTCAAGTTATCCTCATCGCTTCGTCAACTCTTCAACCTCATCGCTGACCTAATTGTCAGCCCTACCGCCGTGATATCTTCGCAGTATCCTTGTGGTTAAGTCACGACAGTAAGACTTACTTGAATAAGCCTGCTGACTGACCCTACAACTGCGTTCAAGAGCTTTCAGCTTCGACCAGATCGCGACTGTAACCCTGCTCGAGTAAGCCTGCCGGCCGGTCACAACCCTTGTGCCGCCGTCACCTCATTCCTGTATCCTGACGTCTTTGAAGAAAATGAAACTCTACAACGTAGTGCTAATGCTGGTGTCTATGTGAGTAAAGTAATTTGATTATCTGTAATTGCGTAACTGCCATACTTCTAATCGCGATATATATATATTTTTTTTAATACTTATATCTTTCTACAATTGTATACTTACCATTTCTTACTTATAATCCTACTATCCTAACTTAAACACCTAAATAATTACTTATCCTTTTACCTACCTGTAATCTAACTTACCTCCTAAAGATGACAGACGGCAAACCCCAAACTGGGCCAAAAAAGGGTCCTGAAATTCCTAATTCGGAGGGTTACCCCCTTCAGGTTCTTTGTAATTTCATAAGTGTTTATAAAGGAGAACGAGAAACCTTAGCTGCATTCATTACTAACTGTCAAAATGCCTTGGACCTTGCGTCCATCAATCAAAAACCTCTAATTCTCAAATTCATCATCGCCAAACTCGAGGGCAAAGCACAAATAGCATGCTCAAATAAAATATTCGAAACATTCGAAGAATTGAAAACCATTCTAAATCCTTTTCAAAATCATCTCAAGACACTCCCTCAGGAGTCACTGCTTCCTTGAGTCATTCTAAATCCTTTTCAAAATCATCTCAAGACACTCCCTCAGGAGTCACTGTTTCCTTGAGTCATTCCAAATCCTTTTCAAAATCCACTCAAGACACTCCTTCAGGAGTCACTGCTTCCTTGAGTCATAACTCTTCTAAATCACCGCCTGTAACTCCCCAAAAGAGGAACGCTGTTTCCACAGGTGCTAAACAAACCAATTCTAGGTACTTTCAAGGCTCTTCCAATAGGGATACTAATCCACGCAAGTCCAATACTAATCAAAATCTTCAGGGTGAAATGCCCGAAAACTCTGATAACTCTGAAACGCGTCATTTACCTATCTATGAAATGAATACATCTGTTCACAAAATCTCATTACCGCATATTTACATAGAAACAAATTATTCAGATAAGCCGTTGTGCTTTCTCATAGACACTGGATCAAGTGTATCTATCATGAAACTTGACAACCTTACACAACAACCCGCTTTGTCGGAAGTCAAAATTAAACTTAAAGGCTTAAGCAATAATTTGGGCGGGGGTAGGTCTAAGTCATCACGCACTGCTTTGCTTTTGCACCGCTTTGCTTCATTCACCTGCATGAGTTAGACGTACACCTATTCACGTCACCTGTCCGGTGGCGTGTCTGGCGAATAGCCTTGGGAGTAGCGCTAGTTTCGCCATGATCCCCAAGGCAAGGCTGTAGGATTATCCTTCCCGCGGTTGCTGCCTGTTATTGGTCTGGTTCCCTCTGAAACAGACGCAACTAAAACCTATGCCGAACCTCTTACATCCCAACCTAGTCATATCCTTACCCATCCTCAACTCCTTCCCTGTCCTGGAGGAGTAAACCTCGACTCCAAAAATCCCCAATCCACAGGTGTCATCCGACCCGTGCCTAGGGATGCATGGCCAAGGGGGTGCTTGGTCGCAAACGGAGGGGCCTCGATAACAGGCGACCTCGAGGTCTACTCAGCCTTCTCTCCGCATGCGGGGCTCTGCGGAGATGGACTTTTAATTCCCTTGCTGCTCGTGGGATCAAGAATGGATTTAAACAACTCAATTTATTTTACACCAACAAAAAACACACAACATTTACTCAACGAAATTGATTCGCTTACATCAACCTCTGCTGAGGCCGCGGGACTCTCCAGTCCCATAGGAATCTCAGAGGCTGATTTAGCTGCTAGGGTCACGAACGATGGCTGTGCTGACCAGGGGGCTAACACCCCCGAGGCCGGCTGTGCCGTCCTAGTGACTCCAGCCCACAATCACGGCGGCGTTGGCCAGGATGCGCAAGCTCCCAAGGCCGGCAATGCCAGTTTAGGGTTCTCGGACGTTAGTGGAGCAGGCCAGGAGGCTTCGGCCCCCACGGACGGCGACGCTGAACGTGCCGCAGAACCTAAGAAAAAGAAGAAAAGGAAGAGTCTGTCCGGCGCCAGCAAGAAAAGGCTGACGTGGTGGATAGAAAGGGGTAAGAGCTTCAAGGAAGCCCGAGCCCTCTGTGAAACTCCCCTGGAGGACAATGAGATCTTCAGGGCTGAGCAAACAGCCAGAAACTTGCAGGTGGAGCAGGAGAGGGCAAAGAAACGCTCAAGGCCCTCTCCATCGTCCTCGGAAGAGAGACCAGGGAAGGCCGCCAAGCGTGGTGTGCCCACTCCTGCTCTATCCTACAAAGAAGCTGCCGGATCGCCGCGGTTAGCGATTGTGAGCGGGGGCGGGTCTCAAACCCAGACATTCTGAACCTTCTGGCGCGACAGAATGAGAATATCGATTTCTCGAGCTGGAGGATCCTCAACGCCAAGCGCGATGGTCAAGGTCAGATAGTGACCTTCTCCTTCGACGGCGAGGTGTGTGAGAGTCTTGCAGCCCGAGACTTCCGTCTCTTTCTGGGGCTCAGAACGGTTCAGATCCGCCTAAAAGGATCTAAGTCCAGGCCAGAGGAAGAGGAGAGGCAACCTCCCCTGTTCCTTGACCTGGAGGAGATGGAGTCGGAGGGTGGCGCTGGGGAACAAGTGTTTCCAATGCTTGTTCCCCCACCGCCTCCTGTGCCGACCACTTCCGTGTGGCCGAACTACGCCGAAATGGCAAAGAGAGCGACTTGGCCGAGGATCGGGCCGTCCAGCAGCATCGCTGGGGAACGGTACGGGCCCTCCAAGCCGCTCCACAATGTCATTTCGAACGGACTGCCCTGGCCACGGGCTGGACCGTTTGGCGACGCAGTTGCCGAACGACCCAGCTCGACCAAATCAGGACAAGCACGCGGTCTCGGGGGACCCATCCCACGTCTGCTTCCCCCATCTGGTACTGCTACCACCTCACACGGACCAATGGGCCGGGGTGGTATCAGACCAACTATGAAGGGGGGTGACCAAGGAGGTAGGCCAACTACCCCCACGGGCCGCCCTCAAAGGGGAAGCAAACGTGGGCGTGCAGGATACCGGGGTACGGGAGCAAGAGGAGCCTACGCTGGAGGACCTGTGAGGAGGCCGGTACAACTACCGTCTCTTACGCAGGAACACTCCAGCAAGAAGGCTGCTCGGAACCCCATACCCCGACAGTAAACTTCCCCACCCTAACCTCGACCAAAACTCCACCTTCCCAAAAACCTAAACTCCACTTACCCAAAAACCTACTCCCGTTCCCTTAGTCCCCTTTCCCTACTCAACCCAACTCCCTATCCTAACATCATGTTCAAAGTCATTCAAATAAACCTTCAACACTCAATTGCCGCCACTGCGGCTCTGAGTCAAAGGTTTAAGAACGAAAATCTCGACATGGCTTTGATTCAAGAACCGTACATCAAAGATAATATGGTTCTGGGTCTGAATTCCACAGGTAAGATCCTCTACAATACCAGTGGCATCAGACCAAGAGCTTGCTTGCTCTTCAAAAAGAGCATCAACTTCTTACCCATCACTTCTATGTGCACAGACGACTTAGTCGCTGCATACGTAGATATTCCTGGCGAGGGTGGGACCAGACCTATCATCTGTTCCGCCTACTTGCCGGGCAACGATGGAGACCCCTGCAGAGAACTGTCAGCACTAGCGGAGTACTGTCACGACCAGAAGAACCAGCTGCTTGTGGGGTGCGACTGCAACGCACATCACACGACCTGGGGCAGCACGGACACAAACGCTAGAGGTGAGCTACTCTTCGATTTCTTAATGACTAACAACTTCCCAACTCTCAACATTGGCAACAAACCTACATTTGTAACTAGATCTAGGCAAGAAGTTTTGGACATTACCTTTAGTACGGGACCTCTGAGTCACCGTGTTCATATGTGGCACGTGTCAGACGAAGCATCGATGTCTGACCATAGACACATAAGATTTGATCTGGCAAGCTGCTCTGCCAGACAAGCTACTACGTATCGAAATCCTAAGGCGACAAACTGGGACGGCTATAAAGACTGTCTACAGAGTTGCCTCACCGTTCGTAAGACCATAAAGTCGATAGGAGAATTGGAGGAGGTGGCAGATGAACTTGAACAGGGCATCAGGGACGCCTACTTTAACAACTGTCCTCTTAAGTCCATGGAGTCAAACAGAAATACTCCATGGTGGAATAAGAGCCTGGAACAACTCAGACTTAAGGCCAGGTCATCTTTCAACAGGGCCAAAAAGGACAAGAGCTGGGACGTTTACAGGCAAACGCTCACAAAGTTCAATAAAGAAGTCAGGAAGGCTAGAAGAAGATCCTGGCGTAAATTTTGCGAAGAGGTCGCAAGCACTGCGCAGGCATCACGGATCCACAAGATCCTATCAAAAGCCCCTGACTCCCATCTATGCCTTCTAAAGAAGGCAGATGGGTCCTACACGAAGTCACCGGAAGAAACATTAAGGCGCCTTGCCGAAGTGCACTTCCCCGACTCGGTCTGCATTCAAGATGGAGGCAAACTCCAGGCCCGAACAACCCAAGCCGAAAGGCCGAAGGTAGAGGACTGGAAACTTGCCTCAAGCATCATAAGGCCCGCCCGAGTGAAATGGGCTATAAACAGCTTTAAGCCATTCAAAT
This sequence comes from Aproaerema taeniolella, assembly GCA_949987775.1. NCBI lineage: Eukaryota > Metazoa > Arthropoda > Insecta > Lepidoptera > Gelechiidae > Aproaerema > Aproaerema taeniolella. Next base: position 11,018,767 of record OX465247.1, on the reverse strand, counting down.
CGGGCGGTCTAGATGGCATCTTCCCCGCATTGCTTCAAAAAGGGGAAGAGGTAATACTACCGACGCTTATAAAAATTTACAGAGCTAGCCTCGCATGGGGCTACATACCGTCAGCGTGGACTAAGGTCAGGGTCACTTTCATACCCAAAGGAGGGGATAAGGATAAATCCCAACCCAAATCCTACAGACCTATTAGTCTTATGTCCTTCTTACTTAAAACTATGGAGAAGGTAATTGATTCCTACATCAGAGAGGCCCACCTAGGGCCCAAACCTCTGCATGTTAGGCAACATGCCTACCAAAAAGGAAAGTCCACTGAAACGGCACTTTCTGACCTGGTAGACACATTGGAGAAAGCCATAGAAGACAAGGAAATAGCTCTGTGCGCTTTTCTCGATATCGAAGGGGCATTTGACAACACCCCAACCGATATCATAGTGCGCAGCATGCACAGCCGCAACATTGAGAATACCATCACCAGATGGGTAGACAACATGTTGCGGAATAGGATAGCGTCAACTAGCCTACTGGACACCACCCTATGGTTCAAAATTACCAGAGGCTGCCCTCAGGGGGGTGTGCTCTCACCCCTCGAGTGGTCCCTAGTTGTTGACGACTTGATATGCGAACTAAATGAAGCTCGCTTTGAGACTCATGGTTACGCAGATGATTTAGCGATAGTGATTGTGGGGAAATGCCCCAGCACTGTCTCTAACCTAATGCAAAGGGCACTATACATTGTAGAGGATTGGTGCACTGAGAACCAATTGTCAGTCAATGCGGGTAAAACCATCATAGTGCCATTTACCAAGAAAAGGAAGCTGGAAGCCCTAACGCCTCCTTCCCTTTTCGGTACCCCCATCTGCTTTTCCAGGGAGGCCAAATATCTGGGTGTCATCCTAGATAACAGACTCACTTGGAACAAGCATGTAACACACATTGTAAGGAAAGCTAAAATAGCACTGGGTGCGAGCAGCAGACTGGCTGGGTTACGTTGGGGCCTTAGCCCTAAAATAGTGCTTTGGCTCTACACCACTGTAGTCAGACCAGTGGTCACCTACGGTTGTATAGCCTGGCATAGGAAAACCCTCCAGTCTACCTATGTCACATTACTTAATCAAATTCAGAGACTTGCCTGCCTTATCGCAACAGGTGCTCTTTCGTCGACTCCGACGATGGCAATGGAGGCGCTTCTCAACCTGACTCCATTGCATATCCAAGTACAAATGGAGGCGAAAATGACACTAATACGCGCTAAAATAGCAGGCCGGACGAGATGGAAATCGTCTTTCATGAGAAACGCCTATGATGATCTCATGAAATCTCCCATCATTAGCATGCCCTCAGATGCAATGACCAAAGAATATAACTTTACCAAGCTATACAACGTTCTAATTGCAGATAGATCTGACTGGGAGGTAGGGGCTCCCGGTGATGTCAAACCGAATGACGTCGTCTGGTTCACGGATGGGTCCAAAAAGAACGGGGTGGCCGGAGCAGGCTTCGTTGGAGGTCGCCCCATGGCCAAGAAATTTGCTAATCTCGGGCCATACTCCACCGTGTTTCAAGCCGAAATTTTCGCAATCATCGGCTGTGCTTACGAAAACTTAGAGAGAGCGTACTCTGGTAGGAGAATCTTCATCTTCTCCGATAGCCAGGCCGCTCTGTTAGCCCTCAAGGCTAACATAATTAACTCTAAACTAATAAGAGAGTGCATCACGATACTCAACAGGCTTGGCACAAACAACCAAGTCACCCTTGGTTGGGTGCCGGGTCACAGTGGTATCGCAGGTAATGAAGCGGCCGATTGCATGGCCAAAGCCGGCGCAGAGAGTGCAACCATGGGACCTGAACCCGTCTGTGGCATTCCTTCGTGCGCAATCAAGCTTGCACTTAGACACTGGGGGCATAGTGAAAGCAATAGACTTTGGGCTCAGACCCCGGGACAGGTGCAGGCTAAATCGTTCATCAAGGGCTTCGATGAGAAATCGTCAAAGTCAGGGAGTTCAATGAACAAAGGCAACATTAGAATCCTCACTAGGATTCTAACTGGCCACAACAAACTGAACAAACATCTGCACAACATGGGCCTCACCGAGACCAAGGTGTGTAGATTCTGTCATGAAGCTGACGAAACGTCTCTTCATGTAACCTGTGACTGTAGCGCACTGCACTGCAGCAGGAATCGGTACCTTGGAGTCCACAACCTGTCCTACCACGACATTAAGGATGTGCCCGCTAAGGACATAGCCAGATTCGCGGTTGGCATAGGACTCCAGGATGTACTGTGATATAGAAGGGTACTGTTACAATAGATCTGTCAAGGTCGCAGTGACACGGGGGCCTGCGTACAAGCTTGACCCCAACCCTTCGAACTTTTTAAATAATAATAATAAGCAATAACAACTCTTTTTGCGAAACTTTGGGAATGTTCTTTGCTCTCTGTAAATTTAAAACAATGGCCGATCGTCCTGCCTTCTTGACTTTCAATTTTGTGTTTCATGCAATTGACAAGAATGTAAACCTAACTTACGACGGAATATTAGGGAATGACTTCCTAAAACAATTCGACGCAAATATTAATTATTCAAAAAGCTGTTTAGAAATCCAAGGTGACCTGTTACCATTTAGTTTCAAACAACCCACTTATGTAATTCCACCGCGTTCAGAAGCCATCATTGAGTGTCCAATTTCAAATGAGCCCTCAGAGCTAAAAGGCCTCGAAGAAGGGTTAGTTCTTGATCACTGTATATCTGAAGGTGTTTATCTCGCTAACTCTATTGTTACCATAAAACCTAATCGTCGTGTTAATATATCTGTATTAAATACTACAGAATCCGAAATAAAAGTCAAAGATTTTTTCGTTCATCTCACACCTTTTGATACTAAACTCTTCTCCCAGATTTCTCCAAGTCAATGTTCTAAAGAGATCTATAATATCCAACCTTCTCTCTTAAACCGATCTCAAATGGTTTTAGACTCTATCCGCACCTCTCACTTAAATGACGAAGAAACAAAAGCAATTTTAGAATTCTGCTCTGAATATACAGACATATTTCATTTGGAAGGCGAACCGTTATCTTTTACTAACGCAATCGAGCATTCTATTGACACTAAGGACGCTACTCCTATTCATGTTAAGTCCTATCGATTTCCAGAATGTCACAAGGGTGAAGTAGAAAAACAAATTAAGAAAATGTTGGAACAAGACATAATTCGTCCTTCTAATTCACCCTGGAGTGCTCCGGTTTGGGTCGTTCCCAAGAAAATGGATGCGTCGGGAGTACAAAATGGATAGTTATCGACTATAGAAAATTAAACGACGCAACTGTCACAGAGATCTATCCTTTACCGCTTATAACCGACATATTAGACCAGCTGGGACACTCCAAATACTTCACGACCCTCGACTTAGCCAGTGGCTTTCACCAAATCAGGCTAAATTCCAAGGACGCACCCAAAACTGGCTTTACCGTCATCACGAATGGCACGTCTGGACACTTCGAATTTAATCGCATGCCCTTTGGGCTCAAAAACGCGCCTTCTACATTCCAAAAATTGATGAATTCTGTCCTTTCAGGGTTGCAAGGCCTTCACTGCTATGTTTATTTAGACGATTGCATCATATACTCTCACGATTTACAATCTCACATGCAAAAACTTAAACTTGTATTTGACCGATTGCGTCAATATAATCTTAAACTACAACCAGACAAGTGCGAATTCTTGCGATGAGAAGTCGCATACCTCGGGCATATTATTACCGACAAGGGCGTATCTCCCAATCCAGAAAAGGTAAAAGCCGTCACTCTATTTCCAAGACCCAAAAATCAAAAGGAAATAAAATCCTTTCTTGGGCTTGTTGGCTACTATCGCCGGTTCATTGACAATTTCTCGAAAATAACTAAACTTCTAACTTCTCTTCTTAAAAAAGATTCTATCTTTCATTGGTCGCAAGAGCAAGAACAAGCTTTTAATACCCTAAAAAATAAATTGACCTCAGCACCATTACTTCAATACCCTGATTTTAATCAACCATTTATCCTTACAACGGACGCCTCTAACTATGCCGTCGGGGCTGTCCTCTCCCAGGGCGAGTTAGGTAAAGATAAACCTATAGCATATGCATCTCGCACGTTGAACAAGGCAGAAGGCAATTATTCAGTAACCGAAAAAGAACTTCTTGCAATCTTATTCGGAACAAAAACCTTTACACCTTATTTATTCGGCCGAAAGTTTAAAATAGTCACTGACCACAAGCCTTTGGTATGGCTATTTAACGTAAAAGATCCTGGATCTAAATTAATCCGTTGGCGGCTAAAACTCGAAGAGTTCGATTACGAAATAGTGTATAAACAAGGCAAACTCAATGCCAACGCCGACGCACTATCTAGGTTCCCAGTAAACGCCTTAGATCAAAATTTTACTACCAACTCTCCGACTGCGGAACCCAATCCTCCCATGGTCAACGACACTAGTTTTTCACCTCATTCAATGCCATCGTTATCCGAAACCTACGAACAATTTCTCCAAATAAATCGTCAAGACTCAGTGTCATATGACACCGAAATTCAAGAACACCAAGAGTCCTTGCTAAAAGCAAAATGCAGATTAATCGCCTATCCAACCTCATTAGATCTAGATGAATCAGTCCCTTACTGCAAGGAAATCCTCGAACTATCTACAAGCCAGCCCGACATCCGCAGTATTGAAAGAGAACTACATACTTACCTATCCACCTCAAATGACAAACATATTTTCACTCACCTATTTACTCGAATTAATCACTTTGATGAGATGAATTACAAGGACATATTTAACCTCCTACGGGAGTAGGTATAGAGACATGATCAAGTATTGGTATTTAGAAGAAAAAGAATTTGCTATCTCCGACTTCTCTGATCCCTTTAGTAAACTGTCCTTTACAAAGATATATAACATCCTAGGTTTTCTATTTCACAACACCGGTATTAAGGTAAATATCTACCGCAACTCGGTACAATACCCTACTCCTGACGAAATTAAAAATATTCTTAAAGAAAATCACGACTCACCTTCTGCTGGTCACCCTGGCATAACTCGCATGATAGAGCGAATCAAGTCCCAATATTGGTGGAAAAGTATGCGCCAAGATATTGAGGATTATGTCAAAAATTGCCGTTCGTGTCAAATAAATAAACCTTTGCGCCAAACTAACCGCGCTCCAATGGTGATAACATCCACCGCCACAAAGCCCAACGAAAAATTATTTCTAGACCTCGTCGGGCCCCTTCCTGAGACACACGAACATAAATTTAAATTCATTCTCACACTCCAAGACGATCTAACAAAATACTCTCAAGCTTATCCTATGCAGACTTGTTCTGCCGAAGAAACAGCCAGGCTATTCGTTCGATACATATCTCACGTAGGCATTCCCAAGATGATCGTTACCGATCAGGGAACAAACTTTTGTTCCGAAGTATTTAAACAATTAGAAAAACTGTTTAGCATTAAACACATATTCGCGTCACCTTATCATCCTCAGACATGTGGAGCTCTTGAGAGAAGCCACTCTACTCTGAAAGAATACTTGAGATCATACATCGACGAAAACCAACATACTTGGGACTTATACCTAGCTACTGCCATGATAGCCTACAATTCCAACGTTCATAGTACTACTGGCTTTCCCCCACTAGAACTTCTTTTTGGCTATAAGCCCTATATTCCTAAAAGCATCGATTCACTTGATTTGAATACATACAGTGACTACATTAGAGCACTCAATCATCGACTCTATTACAGTAGGAATAAAGCCCTTCAAAATATACAGTCCTCGAAAGAGAAATCTAAACAATATTATGACTCACACACTAAACCGACTACGTATAAATGTGGCGATATGGTGTATGTAAGATGCCATCACAAACAAAACAAGGCCCTATCCCCAGTGTGGAAAGGCCCATATAAAGTGATAAAACTCACTGGCAATCATACGGTCACATTACAAATAAACCGTAAACATGTACGTCACCATTTCGATGAAATTAAACTCGCCAAAGATCAAGTAGCATCATAACTATGTGTCTTTCCAGAGTCCATCTACGCTCGTGTGATGGAGAATTCGTCACGAAGATAATAGGAAGTCCCGGATTATATTTTGACAAACTCTTAGATGTTAAGTTTATTAATGACGACTGGAACGTCATCACTTACATAGATATTAGTCATATTAAGTCTAACTTAGATAAAGTAGAATTCTTATTTCAAAAAGTTAATGTATTATGTAATGCTATTGTTTCTTCAAAAACTCAGACCGATTGTACAAACTCATTATCTGCTCTACGTAACCAATATCTTAATAACGTAAACAAATTCTCTTCTATTTCATACCTTATTGATAACGAGACCCCTAGTCGTGTCAAGCGCGGCTTGTTAGACTTTGGAGGCTCAATCTTAAAGGTATTTTTCGGAACCTTGGACGCGGAAGACGCTACAAAAATTAATGAAGCCATCGATAAGGTTCAAACAGACGAAAAACAGCTAACTCACTTAATGAAAGATAACCTACACGTAATTAAATCTACTATCTCTAATTTTAATAGCTCTATTTCTAAGGTTAATGAAAATGAACAAAACCTATTGAAAAACATGGAGATAATACATAACATAATGGATAAGATTAGTAGTTCTAACGATAAGCTAGAAATAAAATCTCAACTTAGTTCTTTATTTAATTCCTTAGAAGCTATAGTTTTAACATTATCTTTCGATATAGATGACGTAAACAATGCTATCCTTTTCGCAAAGCTAAACATACTACACCCTACTGTGCTCAGCCCTTATCAATTGTACAATGAGTTAGATAAACATAGAAACGACCTTCCCAAGAACCATGAACTCGCTGTCCCGCTGACTTTGCAAAACATACACGAGATACTAGATATATCTAGACTCGTATGCTATTACCATTTCAATAAGATAGTTTTATTAGTAAAGATACCTCTTGTCCTGCCTCAAACCTACAACCTATTTAACGTCATTCCCTTACCTGTCCCTTACGACGTTTCAAAACCAGATACCTTCGTACTAATTGCGCCTACAAGCTCCTATGTGGCAATTACAGCTGATCATATGTTTTATTCACTGATAAGAGATTTGTTTTCTGTGGGCATTCTAAGTTTGCCTAAACATTGTAAGGCGTTTTATAAAACGTTACAGTTCAACCCTATAAATGAAAACTATGTTACCAACGTTAGCAAACCAATTTCTGACTTTAACATAATTCTTGACGATTGTTGTGAGAAAGGTAAAGTCAACAGAACCTTTTCAAAATTACCTTTTACCAAACTGAGAAGTGTTGATAATTTAGACGCACTACTCCACGCCAGTGTGCATCTAGATTATCTTGAGAAGGAACTAGATACACTAGAAAATCCCTCTCATTTCCAAAAATACGGAATCCATTACCTATCTGTTAGTTACGTCATAGGAATAGTGTTTTTCATATATATGTTATATAAGAGCAGGAAGTTTATTTGGTCAAGTTCAAATCCGCAAACGTGTGTACAAATATTTAACCAATGTCACAACAAAAAGGTCAGTAGACAGCCAATGACACAAACTGTGGTGATGTCAAACATGCAAGACTCCAGTTCCTCCGACATGGAAGAGGTCGAGACCAGGTCACCAGTGCCGGTTCGAAGGAATATCATTGTAACAGCTAAAACGCACTTACCATGATCTCAATTTCTTCCATAGAGTCTGACAACTTACCTGTCTCTATTAAGTGCACATGCACTCATTGTATTAGATTTAAGTTTCAGAATTTCAATTAGTTAAATTAGTTTAAGTCTTTGTTTATGTAACGAAAGCCAAATTTAAATTGATTACTCATTTATCTCACATCATTTTTAAGGATGATGTTCGATTTCATCCGGGGGGCTGTTACTTATATCCCAAATTCCTTAGCAGTCTATAATAAAATAAATCGCCGAATCACTTCCTATTGCATTTACGTAAATGCAATAGGACACCGAGACGAGCTCCGGTAATTTTAATTACGTAAAATCAGTTCGGGTTTGGCTTTCGAGTTGTGCAGTACTTCATTTGTGAATTTTTAATAAACATTCTGTTTTAGGGGACTTAATTGTTTTTTTTTTTTAAAACAGTCTCCTGACCCACCCCGTAATAGTTTCCTTTGTGTCATGGGTCTCTTGGAACATACACACAGACGGACATGAACACCCATGACCCACTGCTTTTTACACAAATGTATGCCCCGACCGGGAATCGAACCCAAAACCCGTCAATCAAGAGGCAACATCACTACCACTCGAACAAACTGTTTAGATTTTTCTATATCTCATTTTGTTGTGTTCTTTTTAAGTTTGTTGTGTACTTTTAAGGTCACCGTACCCAAAGGGTTAAACGGGACGACCCTATTACTAAGACTCCGCTGTCCATCTGTTACCAGGCTGTATCTCATGAATCGCGATAGTTAGACAGTTTTTTCACAGATTATGTAAGTATTTTTGTCGCCGCTATAACAACATACTGAAAAACAATAAAATAAATATTTACGGGGGCTCCTATACAACAAACGTGATTTTTTTGCTCGTTTTTAATAATGGTACGAAAGCCTTCGTGCGCGAGTCCGACTCGCACTTGGCCGGTTTTTCTTTTATTTATTGACCGTGTGCTGGGTTTCTGCAAAATATTACAGTATACAGGAGGTGCCACCAGGAAGGAAAGTACTCTAACTAAATATACTCAAGATAGAAAAATTTACTCAATATTTAGAACCATTCCTTTATTTAAAAAAAGAGAGAAAACTGCAGTCAGAGATTTTTGATAATACGCTTTACACACCCGGGAACCGAACCGGCTGAAATACAAAAAAGTAACACCTATACCTACATAGGTACTTACTTTCCCTCCAAGTGGCATTGTTTCCACCCTATAAACATAGGGAGGCTATCTATTGAATAAACGTATCATCTATCTATCTATCATACATTTTATGTAAAGGATGTGGCAGAACAATATTGGCTTTGGCATTCTTAAGGCTGCGGTCAGTCTGAAGCCACATCTTTACGGGTTTGTTTCTTTTATGGACAAAAAAATGCCTTTTTTTAACCTAAAGAGAAACTTTTCGCCAACCGACAAGAAACTTTGGTGGATCGGATACCGAGTTGACATAGCACGTAGAATCGAAAAACGTAGTGGCCGTGGTCCACAGCTTGTGGACAGGCCAGAGCACATTGTTCGCAGGAGTCGGTCCTCTGGGGAATATATGTATAAAAAGGGTCCTGGAGTGGGGTAGCGCAGACCGATCAATTTGGAAATTCTTTGGACAGGCCTTTTCAGCAAAGGATTTTTATTTATTGTTTGAACTATTTCTAAATTGTTTTTAATCTCAGAATCTTATATTTGCTACAGGATTGTGACAATTATGCCTTAATTTAACCAAGTCGCAAGTAGTTAAGGCATAACAAATCTGTTCGTTTGTTATGCCTTAACTACACAACCCCGATTTTGATTAATTTTTTATATGTATAGTAATAGGCTACATTTTATTCCATTTGAAGGGTTCCCTTAGGAAAAATACAGACGACTATCAGCAGCAATAGCAATACAATACCTACTGGTCAAAAACTTGTTTATTTATACAAAACAGTATCTAAGTTTTTTGCGATCAGTTTACAATGTCTAAAAAATAGCTCAGCGTCTTGGCCGTTGAAACAGGCCTTCAAGCACAAAACTATCGTTTAAGGTTTAAGGAACTCATGCTTGCAATTTGATGTCTTTCAAAATAATGAAATGCTTCAAATCTTTTTCACTTTCAACACAACCCCAACGAAAAAATGTTAACTCCCCATCTTATTCCTAGAAGTAAAATAATCCAAATAATTTTCAGGCAAAGTTAGTATTGTTTATTAAGAAAATTTTGATGCAACAACTTGAAGTTATCACTCTAAAAATAAATTATAATTTAAATCAATGAGGCTCACCTTTATATTGAAGATACGACTTGATTTATCTATATTTATAAGAACATGTAAAGTAACATGTATAGGACAGCTAACATAACTTACTAAAACATACTATTTTAAGAAACAATATTTTGTCTAATCAATTAGTTACTGGTCTGCCATTAAAAACAATGCAATTAAAGAAAACGATTAATTAATCTTAAAATTTTGTATTTATATCACACATATCTACATTTTACTTCTATTACATAAATACAAAATTTTAAATATGCCAACAAAAAGCTGCTAACCAGTACTTGCAAATGGTATGCAGGTGTTACCAATATTTATTTATACAAATAATTACATAGGTTAATAAATGCAAAGATCAAGTGCAATGAAACTCGAATGGTTTTTTTTTCATCTCAATAAATTAATATTGAACTTCATGTAAAATAAAAACAAATTTTAACATGACAATTCCATATCCATTTTTAGATAATCATAATAAAATAATAGCTAGAGTCACGTTCACTTTTATAGACCTGTCCTGTAGTTTATATCTGAGATAAAACACTTTTAAAACAATGAATAAACCAGATTTACTAATTATTAAACACTAAATTATATTGTCTTTCCAAATTATATTTGTATTTATCAAACATTGGAATTACATGCAAGACGTTGGTTCACTGTCTTCTTCCTAGGATATTTACACCATCAGTGGCCTTCTCTTGGTGTTCTTCTTACAGTACTTCTTCTGGAATCTTGTACAAGTATATATTCAATACATATTACCATTATAAGGAGCATTACTGAATCATTTGTAACAATTATTCTGTAGCAGTTATTGGCCCTTGCAATGCATTTGGAGTTGGAGAATTGGAGGACACCATCCGACCTTGCTCCTTGACAATTGGATCTGGAATCGAATAACATATGATCATAAAGTAAATTATCTTCATAGGCAGAGCAAAAATAAATTTACATAGACTTGAATATTTCTTTATTCAAAAGAACAATCCAAATTAGATTGAATACAAATAGTAGTAAACACTGATTCAAGCAGCATGTAGGTAGGTACAACATGTCAGTAAGACTACATGGAAAAATTTATGATACCCATATTTTTACTTTCATTTATAACTATAAATGACTTTTTTTAGTGATCCTTTATTATACTCCTTAAGTGTCGTTGTCTGTACACTAAACAGTTTCATAATCAGTGTCAATTTTTCTCTGGAATAGGTATTATTTGACAATCAATCGACTTAAAGCTCCTACCCAATAACTGTACAGACTTTACTGGCAGCTTTAGCATGGGAGGAGTTACAAATTGGTTATACTTCGTAAAACTAGGCATACTTTGTTAATTAGGTGTACCAGAATTGGATTTTCATCGTTAGCCACGAGGAGCCGCTGGATGCGATTGGCGCAGGACCGTCCATTGTGAAAATCTTGCCCCTAACATGATTTTTCAACTTTTGTGGCTACCGGTGACGCCAAGGGTGTCGTCAAGGGGGGCAGGGAGAGGCAGCTGTCCCCCCTAGAGATTAAAAAAATGTAGCCAACTGCTAATAGACGGAGATCCCAGGGTCGCCAGACCTTACTTATTTTCTCATAAACCAAGTGTGTGGAAAATAGTAGTGATAATATGTACTATTAACATATGAATACCAGCGAACCTGGGCTGACGGCCAATTTTCAGCTACCAGGTTCTGAAGGTACTTCCAAAAATTACTCACTTGTCTTGAAGTCTGGCTGCTGAAATCTTATAGAATATAATTAATTAAATATACAAATTAATGATCAACACCGCCAGACACTTTCCGTCGGCTGTAATTTCTGCCAGACGCTGTACAGTTCGCAAGTAAATTATGCGATTATACCTACAATCTGAGGCGTGATTCTTTTATATGATGTTCAGGGAACTATAACAATACTTTTAATAGCACGCAGACTTCAAGGCAAGTGAGCAATTTTTGGAAGTACCTTCAGAACCTGGTAGCTGAAAATTGTTAATAGTACATATTAGCACTACTCTTTCCCACACTTTTGGTTCATGAGAAAATAAGTAAGGTCTGGAGGCCCTGGGATCTTGGTCTATAAGCCAACCAAAGTTGGAACCGTTCTTATTACAATCGCAAATTCACCATAGTAGCAAAAGACTCGCGCTACAAGTGTAAAACTTCATGCTCTTGACTGTACCCACAATTATTATTTTTTCATCCTCCATAATATTAACTTGCCCCGACCTCGCCAAGGGCTGGCGACGCTCTTGGGTGAGGCTATTTATCCTTTTCTGCACAAGGGAAAATGACAGTTTGCATAACCACTTGCCACAAATCCAGGGTATAGTGCAGACTGACACAAGTAAGTGTTACTGTGCTTGGTAATATTTGCTGAGACAAGGCTTACTTTATGCTAGAGTGGATAAATTTTAAACGTTTATTTAACACTAGCTTTCCGCTCGGGAATTAGGGAAAATCATGTACCCTATGTCCATCACGGATAATGTAGGATTCTAATGGTGAAAGAATTTTTCAAATCGGTCCAGTAGTTTCGGAGCCTATTCAATGCAAACAAACAAACAATCAAATCTGTCCTCTTTATAATATGTATAGATAGATATAGATAAAAAAATCACACTACCACACAACAGAAAAAAATAAAACAAAGGACAAGAACACAAACAGAAAACGACAACACAACATATGATATAAATAGTGCATTGTGCTGTAGTGCGATGTCAAACAGGACACGGCTCAGCGTGTGTTGAAGCCGGGGCCTCAACGCTGGTTTTCAGATGTGCCCTTTCCATCTGGTAGTCACGAGGAGCCACCCCTCTGAGGTCGGGTAGTTTGTCTCCTTCGCGATTTGTTTTGCGCCTTATATCTGCTTCCGTTTCGCTCTAGATTGAATTTGGTGTCGTTTTCGTATAAACAGCTTGCTGTGTTCCGTCGGTGCGTGGGAGTACCAGTGCCTTTATAGGCATTTTCTGGGTTAACTCGCTCCATCGTCGACCTCATCTATGACCTTGGTCAAGATTGAAGTACCCATCTTATAGTTAAAAAAAATCGTGAACGCTGAATTCATTTCTAAGCTTAATTAGATATGTTTTCATAGTAAAAAAAAAAATAAGTTTTGCAATATTATAAGTAAAGGAGTATCACAAAAAAATTCTATCATCATCAATAAATTTTGCAAAAAGAAAGTAAATCACATAAAAAACATAAAAAGAAAGCCTATTTCTTCCATATGCTATAAAGGTAAAAATATTTTGATGTTTTAAAGAAAATACGGGGGCTCGCTACATCCTCGACCACATCTTTGCCCTAAGCTAGATTGTGGTCAAGAGCGAACCCATTTTTAATAAATAAAAAAATACACAAATAAAAAAAAATATTAAACAGTTTGCGGAGCGCAGCCTATTGCGCGCAATTCCGCACTTTTGATATCATATTTCGTTAAACCCCTTTTTTATGTGGTGCTATGCAAGGGATACTAATATAGGAGACTTTCAAATAGTTATTGATACCAAAGGGTAAATTTAAAGGTCGTTCCATACAAAACCCTCTGTTGACGGCGCGTAGTTTGTACGAGAAAGACAAACAAATTTCTCATTTTTTGACCTATTTCTTTAGGAAAATTGTTTGTTACCATAGTATGCAAGTGGCATACCCTTGGTATCAAGAACTAATTAAAATTCACCATACATAATATTATACCGTCCACTGTCCATGCGGAAGGGAAACATTTTTGGAAAAAAGCAGCAGTGTGCCCACTATAAACATAGCATTTCTGACTGTGCTTGGGCAAATAATCTGCAACCTGGTGAGTTTAACAATAACACCTCAAGCTAATTGGGTTCATATCTAGTTCATTTCTAGCACTGGACAGTATGCAAGTGGTGAAAATAATATTAAAACAGCATAAAATATTACTCCTATTTACTTAACTTTTACTTAATAATTTACTTTGCACAAGTGTACGTGCGCAGCTCTGTGCACTTTAACTGGCGTCTGTAAATCTCGCGCAATGTGTTTGCTTGCATGTTATTATTTCTAAGCACGCTTCGGCAGCTTAAATATTATATTTAAATCTTTCCGCTGCAATAAAGATTGTACTAGTAGTAGCAAATAAAAGCAAGGTCAAACTGATCAATGGCGTGCTTCTTCTACTGCCAAGCAAAATGCCTTAACGGCGTGTCTATTGATGAGGACGACGATGAAGGCGACGTAGATCCCTTCAGCAAGAATTACCCGACACTGAGGATGAGGATATCATGGTAAAAGAACCAACACCGGGACCTTTACGGCCTAAGAGGATGAAAACTTAATTGGCATATTATGGGCTAGTTGGCAGTGCATTTGCCTTCTGCGCAAATGTTCCCGGTTCTGGTCTCGATGCGAACTTAACTAAATTCGGTATCAGAGTTTTCAAACCGCCAAGCGCTCTCTCACTTGGTTTAGTGAATGTAGTCAATCGACGACAGCCGGGACCGACCGCTTATCGTGTCCTCCGAAGCACTTAATCGCTCGTGATACATTGCCACTTTAGTGAACCTCAACATTAGGTTCACTGCCTCTTACACTGTTTAACCGATTGGCTCAGATCTACGAGCGCCACTGGGCTATGAGCGCTTAAACATAGTGTGTGATGTCAAATGTGTGGGTCTTTTTTAATAACTAGCTTTCCGCCCAGGACTTCGTTTCTGTGGGAATTTTTGAAAATTATGGAACCTATGTGTTATTCTCATGTCTAATCTAAACAATATTTCTATAAGTTTTACCTAAATGTGTACAATACTTTTTATTTCGTGAAGGAGTAACAAACATCCATCCATCTGTCCATGCATTAATCCTCACAAACTTTCGCATTCATAATATTTGTAGGATTGGATTATAAAATACATAATATAGAAAATGGCAGACGATATGAAGGAATCCTATCGTCATCGGCCGATGTATAAAGGAAAATTTTGAAAAAAATCGTTATTATCGTTTCCTTTCTGTGGCGTTTGTATCGAGAAAAGTTGGAAATTGGTAAAATGTGAAATAGCAAAGTTATAATGATTTTTTTAAGCTTTCTTTTTATTTACTGATTGATAGCAAATATCCCTCTAATGCTGCCTCTACACGTCAGCAGATGCATCGGCCGACGCATTTGCGTCTGTAGGTCGATCAGTCTGTGTAAATCCTCGACGGACGCAACACGTACGAAATGGACGTTGAGACCGTTTTCTGCTTGATAAAGTTACATGAATTGGAAAGTTTATTTTGAGTCCATGGCCACCATAACAAAACAACGCCAGTACGAGATCAAACATAAAAAAATACACGTGTACACTACCTCGCGACTCATTCGCAACTGATGGGTCGCTAGACGTGTGGACAGACACCAGACGTGCGCGCCGAATCCCTTTAATCCGTGCCACAAAAACCGACTAACGACGGAACAGACGCGTCTGTAGACGTCAAATACCTACCACGGACGATCAAATCACCCCCTCTACACATCGGCCGATGCATCGGCAGATCGCATCTGCCGATGCATCTGCTGATGTGTAGAGGCAGCATAACAAAAGCTGCTCTTCGCGCAATACATCAGTGTCCATGTTTGGGGGTCAAATGTCATCAATTCAAAATCTACCATGCCCATCAGATTGGAATAAAATTGATGACATTTTGCAACCTACATGGACGAACTTGCCAATAGCTACCGAAGCGTGCTTAAAAATATTAAGAAGCAAGAAAACATATTGCGCAGGATCCACATGTCAGAGATGCCAGTTAAAGTGCACAGATATGCGCACATACACTCGTGCATAGTAAATTATTAAGTAAAAGTTTTGGGGTACTCGTATTTTATGCTGTTTTAATATTATTTTCACCACTTGCATATTGTCCAGTGCAACAACCTAAAATTGACGCTTTGGTATGAAGAGCAATTTAAAAGTCACCTATATTAGTGACCCTTGCACAACACACAAAAGGGGTTTAACGAAATATTATATAAAAAGTACGGAAATGCGCGCAAGGGAGTACTATTATTTATTCTGTGGCAAGGGGCCATTCATTTATTACGTCAGACGATTTAGGGGGGAGGGGGGTCGACCATGTCTTATTTTTTCTTACAAGGGGTGGCAGGGAGTCTCGATAGTTCTAACGTAAGATCACAAAAATGCGCAAAGTTAAAATTATACTTTGAAAAGAGTGGGCAAAGTGATTAAAACCAAATTTTATTACTACCAAAAAATTAAAATTATTAGTACCTGCTTTGTAAGTACAAATAAAAATTTGTAAAAATTGTTACTTTGAAAAATAAACATTAAAACACACCAAACATGCATTTGTTTTTTTCTTTAAATTTTTACGTAATAAATATTAAACAGGGGTGGAGGGGGTCGGCCTATTCTTATTTTTTCTTATAATACGGGGGAGGGGGTCAAAAACTAGCGAAAATAGTGTTACGTAATCTATGAAAATGGTCCCCAATAGGCTGCAAACTGAAGATATAAGGCGCAAAACAAATGCAGAGGGACAAACTTCCATCCAGTGGCTCCTCGTGGCTACCAATGAAAATCCACTCTAGTACACCTTATTAACAATGTATGCCCTTGTCTCAGCAAATATTACCAGTTTGTAATACTTTTGCCAGTAAAGTATGCACTATACCCTGGATTTGTGACATGTTATGGCAACTGTAATTTTCCCTTGTGCGGAATAGGATAAATCGCCTCCAGTTCCACTAGCCACAATAGTGGAATCATCATGTCAAGACAACCCAATGCTGGGATTTCTACATTGGTGGGTCCTGCGCCATCCGCATCCAGCGGCTTTCTGCAATCTTTGCCAAATTTCGAGTCTGACTTATAGGAAACCTTCTACTTATAATAATTATAAGTAGTAGGTATGCTTGCTGCGTAAGTAGTAGTGCACAGACCTCATAAAATCTTAGCAATTTACTATGATTTACTTACAAAAGTAGGGGTGATCCATTGCTTCTCTCGCTGTATAACGTTCATAGTGGTCATAACGCAGTAGGCGATCAAGGAAGTCTAAAGCTTCAGGAGACACTAAATGTTGATTTTCTGAGTGCACAAATCGCTCCCACCTTTTGCGAGAATGCCTATAAAATTACAATAAAAACATTAGATGAATTCGGTAGTGTCTAAACCAAAAGTCAACAAAAATTTAATTTTGCCAATTACCTTCCAAGGATATCATTAAACCGGGGATCCAGTTCTATATGATATTTGTCCAAATACTCAAACAGCTCTTCAGTACCTAGCACTTTGGCTATGCGTACCAGCTGATCATAGTTATCATGGCCATGGAAAAATGGCTCCTTACGGAAGATCATTGATGCCAACATGCACCCCAGTGACCACATGTCTAAAGAGTAGTCATACATCTGATAATCCACCAAAAGCTCCGGACCCTAAAACAAATTATTCTCAAGAATAAACAAACACTATTGATACTTATATGACCATAATCATTAATTGACTGATTAACTAATTGAATTTTTTTTGTTAATCACCTTGAAGTATCTGGAAGCAACCCGCACATTGTACTCTTGTCCTGGGTGATAAAACTCCGCTAGCCCCCAGTCAATAAGACGCAGCTTTCTATTATCATGGTCAATCATCACATTGTGAGGCTTCACATCTCTGTGCATTATGCCCATACTGTGGCAGTAATCTAAAGCCTTCAGAAGTTCATACAAATAATATCTAAAATAAAATAAATGCTGATCATGAATTTGTAACAAATTATGTATTCACACAAAGAGAATTTGAAAAGAACATAGCACGATGATAGCAAAATACAAATTGAACAAAAAATAAACTATCACATTACCTTATATCATAATCTGACAGTGTTTGATAGAGTTGCTTAAAATCAGTGTTGTTCACATGTTCAAAAATTAGTGCTGGAGTACGAGATACTGGATCTTTGACTACAGCTTGTAATGTAATTATATTTGTGCCTCCTCTTAAGTTTTCTAATATTTTTATTTCTCTTTTAATCTTCTTCTTTTTGACAGGCTGAAATATATTCACAAAATAAACACTTAATATAAGGCAGGGATCAGCAGAATCAAAAATTATTGTAGCTTATTATAGCAACAGTAATTACTACTAGATGGGTAGACAAATGAAACATTATTAGCAATGAAAATGACAACTAACCTTCAATATTTTAACTACACATTTCTCGTTATTTGTGATATTTATTGCTTCAAATACTTCACTGTACTTTCCACGTCCAAGTTTGCGAACCAACTGGTAGTCTTCTTGATTGCCCCAATCCACTACATAGCTTTCATAGTCCCAGTACTCTCTTGGCTTCTGTGAGTTCACATCGGCATATACCCGAGCTCTACTAGGTACTGCCATCGTTTTCTGATTCCTCCAAACTATGGTACTATTGGCGATACTCTTTCCGGAAATCGCATAAGTCTTGAGTACAGATACTGTGAACAAAAATTATTACCACGTCACTTACACACAAAGCGCACCCGATGGTTACAAATACTACAATTTCTTGTCATACAGCACTTTGAATCATAAGCAGTTTGATTACGAGTCACTTCAATTAAGATTATGATGTATAACCTAAAAACGACATCCAGCTCACTAAAATTTTCTGGTGTGTTATAATTGATGCAGCAAAAGCATAGTTACTTTAATGAATTTCACTTTATAGTCATACTATCACAGTTGTTTTGCACTTGGACTTATTCATGTGATCTGACGACACGAAATAAAATTTGAAAGTGTCTTCTAAAGAAAAACGCACGCCATTACTCGTCAAATGATCGAATGGTACCAGAAGGATTTTCATACCTAACACATTACTTTAATTATTCCTATTTTATATGATGAATAGTTTTAGCACAAAAAACTTCATAAAAATTCACTAAATCGTGGTTTTTGAGCCACAAACTCCACCTTTATCACAAGTAAACCGGCTCAAATTCAGTAAAATTCAAGATGGACGCCCACCCATCTACTTTTTTTTACTCTTCCTCCCGCCACTATTTCACGATTTTTGTATACCATACCATACCCGACTTACTGTTCGATTACGCGTAATCGATTCATAGCAATCGTTAAGGTAAATATTATACTGAAAACAAAAAGAAAATCCTTATCTGCATAAGCTTCACAAAATACAAAATATAACTAAATCGTACAGAAGAAAAATGTTGTATTTAACTACAATTTATTTATTTTCTGTGACAAAGAAAACATTTTCATAAATTCTCTTTCTATTACTATAACTTATTTATTTAAAAATAAGTTTGTAAATAAAACAATAAATTAGTAAGTCTAATAATCTTCAACGTTATCGATTTATCTCTAACATAACCATTGCTCGATTTTAGTTTTGGAAGCACTATTGTAAATTAAAAAAAGTTGTCATAGTTGCCTTGTAGTCTCAACAGATGACGTTGTTAGCATGACATGAAAATTGAAAACTGGGCAGCGCTTTACTTTTGTTGCATTACACTTGTTCGCTCTTATAAAAAGAGCTAAGATTCATTCATAGAATAAAGTGTTATCGTTAGCGCAACTTAATTTGACTTATTTATTTCGTTCGACAAAAAAAAACTTAATTATAGGTATATTAATTTTTTTTTGTTCGTTAGAATTTAATTTAGTTCGTTAGCGAAACTTTAGGGGTAACTCTACTTCTACTCATGAAATTGATCAACTTCCCAATTCATGAAATTCACAAAAAAAAGATCTTTTATACTCCTAACTACCATCTGACGTATAAGTTGTATGAAGGCGAAGATTTTCTTTCATTAAGTTCTTTAGGAAAAAATATTCAGTTTCGTAGGCTACATCACTTCCTTAGTTTTCGCTATTGGGTGACTTTAAATTTAAATTAGCGAAAGAGGATGTGAATTGGCCCACGAAACTGAACAATACTTAATCGTTTTTTTTTTTAGATTTTGTAGTAATAAATGGGCTTCCTATGGGAAAGTTGTTCAGTTTTATGGGGAGAATCACCCTCTTTTTCACTCGTGTAAAGTCTTCCCTTTTACAGGGCGTAAGGGACAGGTTAGCAAATTTTTAATTCATGAAATCCTTACTAATATTATAAATGCGATAACTTTGTCTGTCTGTCCGTCTTTCACGCCTAAACTACTGC
This sequence comes from Aproaerema taeniolella, assembly GCA_949987775.1. Classification (NCBI taxonomy): domain Eukaryota; kingdom Metazoa; phylum Arthropoda; class Insecta; order Lepidoptera; family Gelechiidae; genus Aproaerema; species Aproaerema taeniolella. Next base: position 10,998,642 of record OX465247.1, on the reverse strand, counting down.
ACCGATTTTGATGAAATTTGGTACAGAGATAGATTAGAGCCTGGGAAAGGACAGAGGCTACATTTTGTCCCACAGTTGGGCACGCTATAACCTGTAGTCCACGCGGGCGGAAAGCTAGTCTACCATAAATATGATCGGCTATAACTGCAATTGTTATTTTTTTCCCGTAAGTCTTTTTACGTTATTTACTTACTTTGACGCTACGCAATGTATTGCGCAACTGGGCTTCGCTTGCGCTGCTTTCGAGTTTTACGTTGTTTTATTGCAAAATGGAGTGTATTCGAGTAAATAATTAAATTTTAAAGCAGAAAATATGAAGAAACTTTTTTTAAAGGAAAATCGTACTGGAAAAGCATTCAGAATGATGGTCCGAATTCAGGGTTTCAGTTTTGCTAAACTGTCCATTTTAGGATATAAGAACACTTAAAAACTACGAAGTATGATATATCGCCAACGAACTAAGTCCCTTACCAAATGCTATGATGAAAATAATATTTGGATTGTTTCCGGAAATCTCCATTCTCTCATGACACTTCAATTCACTGAATTTTAAAAACACATTCTACACCCGCCCCTGTATCTTAAGAATATAAAAATGCAGTGCAATAGTAAAAATAAGTTATTACGCAATGGAAGCAGGATGCTCGTAAAACATACTTTTTTGTAACATAAAAATAGTTGCATGGAAAGAAACGAAACACATTAAATTCAAATTATAACTTAACATTTATTTACATGAATGTTTTTGTTGATACACAATAGAAAAACACACATTATAATGTAGATGCAATTACCTACTACTAATAACTTTTTTACATTTTTCTGACGAATATTTTATTACATAAAAACGTGGTATTTCAGGTAAAGTTAGAAACATCTATTAGCAATTTAGCATACAAAATAGAGAAGACAATTCAGTTTAAAAACGTATCATTCTTTGTAATAATAACCCGTTCGTCCCCAGCGGATTTACCCTAAGGCCGGTTAGGCCCGGGCCTAGAGCGGCCTGATTTTAATGGCGGCCAATTATGGCAAATATAAGCAAATTACTTGGTCGCCAACAGTTAGAGAGAAACAATTTCGCGCTTGTTGGGCTCGCGAAATTTTTCTTTATTGCCCCGGATCTAGGATCGGAGGAGAGCAAGCAATTTTAGAGAATTGATTTAGGAACGTAACTCAAGCCGATTTTTGAATGGTGTCTATGCTACGGTTATCTCATTATAGATATTCGTAAGTTTTTTTAAATTCTTAAACGCTGGAGAGAAGGGATGCAAGTTTTGGTTTCAACTATCAAGTTTCGAAAAACTCAATTTTGGGCTCGGGCTGCAGATCTAACGGACCTAACTATGGCGTTTACTTTGCTGATAAGAGCACAGCTCTGAAGAGACAGAGTAGATTTAAGGCATAAATCTCTATACTAGCTGAATAGCCTATCCTCGAGTAGAGTGCGTGTCATCTAAAATTAGCTTTCTCTGTTCCCCACTATAACAAAAAGTGAGACAAAAGATACCTGTGTAACTTTTCTATTATGTCGTTTTTCGCGCTTCTCTTGAGGTTAGCCTTAGGTGAGGTTAGAATTCTGCATTGGATGACTTTCAACTTATCAAAATTTTGAACACGAATAAGCCCACAAAACAGAACAACTTTCGCAAGTAACATAGGTCTGAAATATGAAAAAATAAAAATATTCGCCTCTCCATACCACTTGAGTGACCAGGGTCGACGATATTTTCGATTTCATATAACACTCAGGTTTTTCGGTTAAAGTCGTTCGGTTCCGTAGGTAGGATCACCCCTTAAAGTGGTATGGAGAGGCCATACCACTTGAGTGACCAGGGTCGACGATATTTTCGATTTCATATAACACTCAGGTTTTTCGGTTAAAGTCGTTCGGTTCCGTAGGTAGGATCACCCCTTAAAGTTCTGCTATCCAATTTAGAGTCACCTCTTAGGCCGGTCGCACACCAGAGATGCATTTGTATTACAGTAAATGTGGCGCCACATTTGAAACGCAGCACATTTATCGCCCCCGTATATTTGCGCGCGAGCACGCACATCAAGGACACATTTGTAGCAGGTGCAGTTTGTGGTGAGACGTTTGCCGCGCTACACGAATTCAAAATCGAACACGTTCGTTATTTGTGGCGTGGAGGTTTGCAATAATTTTCCACGTTAAAAACGTATGAGTCACCGACTTCAATCCCAACAACAGTTCGCACAAAGTAGATATCTAGTTTTTTGCGGACTACAATGCCTATTAGCAAATAACTACAAACAGAAATGTCATTCATTTATTTAGATGATGTTCTAGTTTGTAGTATATTTTGTTTTTGTTGATTTTTTTAAAAGCGCTGAATCATTTTCGATAAAATTTATATGGGACCTCTTCAGGAGTATACTCTTTCGAACAAATAAAGAATTTTGAAAATCGGACAACAGTTGCCGGAGTAATCGCGTAACAAATATACAAAAAAAAAAAAAAAATACCGTCGAATTGAGAACCTCCTCCTTTTTTGAAGTCGGTTGAAAATGAAAGAGAACATTGAATTTTACATTGAGTTTATTGCAGAGGTTGGAAAAAATCCTATATTATAGAAAAGTTCTAATAATATATTGGAACTTTTCTTCGTCGGACCATAAATATTGCGAAATTTTGAAATTACCGTAAATTGTAGAATTTTGACCAAACGGGTGAACCCAATAACATCTTTTTTTCCTCATTAATTGCCACATCAAGAAATCTGTATCGTCAGATGATGACGATGATGATGCTGACATTCCGGAAGCTGCACCACAACTGTGCGTCCGATGTGCGTGTACACGATACATTTGCTCTGAGTAAAACTTGTCGCAGTAATTGTAGCGATGTAGCATGTAGCGTGTATCTCCGGTGTGCGGCCTGACTTACAGGTTAATGGTTTACGCTTGGTGCACGACGAGTAGGGAGGTGTCTCCGGCGCAGGGCGTGGGCACGCGCGGGTGCAGTGCGCTGGCGGCCGTGAGGCGGAACGCGCCGGCGCCGGCCCCCAGCAGGTAGCAGCCGGGCGCCGCCACCAGCCCGCGCACGCGCACGGCCCGCGCCTCCCGCCGCGCCAGCACCACGCTCACTCCGAGCCCCCCCGCCCCCGCCTCCCCAGAGCCCCCGCCGCCGCTCAGCGCGCCCGCCCACCCCACTACGCCACACGATTCCCTGCAATTTGAAAGTAACCCAACTACTGATGCGGTGATAGTAAAAAGCCAGAATTTTAACCGGAAGGTTGCGGGTTCGAATCCTGGCGCGGGCCTGTATCACTAAATTTGTCTTTTCGGATTTATGTACGGATTTCTAATTAATTAACACTCGGTCAACAGTGAAGGAAAACGTGATGAAACCTGCCCGTCTAAGAAAATCTACGAAAGAGAGCGGTCAACCAACCCGCATTAGGCCAGCGTGGTGGACTATGGCCTAAATCCCCTTC